>CP141126.1:53887913-54390413 GCA_035236585.1 Warburgia ugandensis
AACCTCCTCAGAGTCTAGATGAAGTCCATAAAATTTAAGAACATGTAACTGTTATTCTAAATCAATAGTCTAAGAAGGGATAAAAAAAATAATTACACTAAAGGAGCCTCATGAACGTTAAGAGAATTACATCATTAGTTTGATCATATAGTGAATACTTTCTATTGATACTTTTTTGGTATTATGAGAAGTCAATAGAAAAAGTTGACATCAGAAAACTTTAATGGTCCTATAGATGAAGTATTTGATCTATAATGTTAATTTCATCATGAATTTAAATGTGACAGCAAATAAATTGTAAAGATAGACTACTATTGTATAAAACTAATGGATTGTAAAAAAGTTAATTTATTTTAAATGTAGATATTACAAGGTTTTGATGCTTCTCTAATGAAAAATTTTCATCTATGAAATTTAATTGAAAGTATGATGATAGGTAGATAAATTGATTAAGAGTATAGATTATATGAGGAGAGAAAAGACATAATATGAAAATAATTGTGCCTAAAGAATATTGAATCATGAGGGTGAAGGATAATTAGTTTTCCAATCACTAAAGAGCCCAGATATACTTGATGAGTGAATGTGGTTTAAGGTTATAGACACTAGGAGCAATGTTAAAAGTAAATTCCAGCAGTTGTGGTTATTATTATTAGTTAAATGATATTTAATGAGATTGTAGAAATGTGTTTCCAAGATAAAAGTAGTTCTTAATCTTGAGAAGCTTTGGATGACACTTTAAGAGGATTAAAGTGATGATTGTATAATGAAAATTTTAAAGTTGTAGAGGTTAATAAGCCTAAAAAAGAAAACACAATAGTAGTTTAGGAAATTTCAAATGTATTTTCATAAGAGTTACTAGGTTACGACCTAAAATGGAGATGAACTATACTATTGAGCTAATACCTATGGCACAGCTCTTATCTCTAAAGCACATTATAGAATTGTCCTAGCAAAGCTAAATTAGTTACAAAATTATTTTTAAAACTACAACGTAAAGGACTTATCATATGTATTATCTTACTATAGAGAGCATTGGCCTTCTTCATAAAAAACAGGATGAGATAATGAAGCCTTACATTGACTATCAGGTGCTTAAAGAGGTCTTACTAAACAATAAGTATCCTCTAACTTGACTTAATGACTTATTCGAATAACCTCAAAACAACCAGGGCATTTTGAGCTAGATATAAATGCTATGTAATTTTGAATGACAATTGCTTGAATTAACCATTGCTCATGTCACATACATAGAATTCATGAACAGAATGTTCAAACTGTTTCTTAATAAATTTTCCATCATGTTTGTAGAGTACATCCTAGTCTATGCATTGAGACTAGAGAAACATGAAGGACACGTGTATATTGTTTGAATACAATTTATATGATTAATACAGAAGTTGTAGAAAATTTCCTGGATAAAATTGAATTTTTGGGCCACCTTATTTTGAATGGTGTACTTGTAGTGGACCCAGTATAGGTAGAGGTAGTGAGAAGTGAAAACACTCATGATCTAGTGTTAGCTTTTGTAGTTTTTACATTAAAGATTTGGAGACCTTATTTATATGGCGAGAAGTTTGATGTTTGCATAGATCACAAAAGCCTTAAGTATATATTTTTGCAAAGTGATCTAAATATGAGGAAGTGGGACAAAATGGAGTATTTGAAAGATTATGACTTCACAATCCAATCCATCTAGGTAAGGCAAATGTTGCACCAGACTCTTAGTAGAATGATGAGGGAAGTGCTAGCAAACATGTTTGTAAGATCAGTCTCTACAAGAATAGGTTTTGTAGGCACAAAAGGAGTGTGTGGAGACACATGCCATGATGGGAAAGAAAGTATTTACTAAAGTAGTAATAATGGTATATAGTTTCAAGGCATGTTAATGGTACCTATTGTAACTGAATTGATGAAAGAGTTATTGCAGTAGGCACATGGATTGATGTGCAACATACACCCTCGAGGTACTAGGATGTATCAGGATCTGGAAAAAAAAATTTCTATGGTAAGGTATGAAAAGGAATATTGGAGATTAGTGAGAAGATGCTTAACATTTTAAAAAGTGAAGGTAAAACACTAGAGGCCAGCTAGCTTGTTGCTGATTTGAAACTTCCTTAGGGGAAGACCACATTACCTTGGATTTCATTGTGGGATTGTTTCAAACTTCTAGTGGGCATGATATGATATGAGTAATTGTGGATAGGTTGACTAAATATTAACACTTTCATCCTATTAGCTAGAAGTAATCTTTGGAGAGCTTAACCAAGTTATATATCAAAGAGATAGTGAGTTTGTATGGAGTGCCTTTAGCATTATATCTGACAAGCACAATAGATTTACCTGTCAATTTTTACACAGTGTGTAGGACAGTTTGGGTACTTTTCTGAGGTTCAGTAGGGCATTTCATCCACAGATAGATGGACAATCAAAAAGGACTATTCAAACACTTGAGAATATGTTATGGGCTTGGCAGTGGAATTTGAATTTGCTTACATTAACAATTATTATTATAGTATTGGCATGAACCTTGTGAAGAACTTTATAGTGGACCATGTTGAACACCTACTTGTTCGAGCGATGTTGGAGAAAGGCAATTGGTAAAGTCAAAGCTTATAGAACAATGCACTAAGAAAGTGAGAGTGATCAAGAAGAGACTCCTTGCAACATATATTCTACAGAAAAGCTATGCAGATGTAAGTGTAAGGTGTAGGGATCTAAAATTTGATGATGGAGATCATGTATTCCTGAGAGTCTCACCAACTAAGTGAGTGATGCAAATTAGTGTGAAAGTGAAATTGAGCCTTAGGTATGTAGGTCCATTTGATATATTGGAGAGGATAGGTGGGGTAGCATATGGTTTGGCTTCCCCACTAGAGCTATCTTCAATACACAATGTGTTTCACATATATATTATATAGAAGTATATTCTAGACCTCATACATGTGCTCGATTAAGTGCCTACCAAGTTGCAACTTGATTCCACTTTTGAGGAGAAAGCGGTGGAAGTACTAGATAGGAAAGAGAATATTTTGAGGAATAAGACCATTCCTTTGGTCAAGATTTTATGGAAACATCATTCCATGAAGGAAGCTACATGGGAAGTAGAAGCAATAATGAGGCAAAAGTGTCCTGAGTTATTCATTGAATTGTAATGTAATTTTGAGGATGAAATTTTTCTGAGGGTAGAATGTAATAGCCTGAATTTTTTATTTCATAATATTCTCAATATAAATGTGGTTATTTGAAATTAAGTTGGTTGGATGATGAGATGAGATATATGTGAGATTTTAGCCTATAATTAAATATTAGATCACCTAAATATCATAATTCAATTGCCAGGATGTTATGAATGAAAAATGTGTGAATGATAAGCCAAATGTTCCACACATATCATGTGAGTAAAAGAGAAAACCTCATTTCCCTAAGGCTACCAAGTTAGACTATGCAGCCAAGCTTCAAGGGGAGACACCTTATTTCTAGGGCCTTTACCCTATGGTGTGTATTTAGTAAGATGTGAATATTATATTTATAGAGTTAGATCATGATTAGCTAGCTTATACTTCATGAAATTAACAAGATATGAAATTAGAAGAGACTTTCTAAGGGTTTAAAAGAGGAGCATGTCATCTACATTTGGAGTTACCAAATAGATAAAAATGTGCAAGCCCTATTTAGTAACTCTTGGACACCTTGTGCATTAAGCAAAGACTCAACTAAGAAGCCCTAAAGTCTATATATGAGTGGATGACCAGCCTTATGGAATTCTTTCGCTGGTATTCTCCACATAAATGAGATCTAGAAGGTGAATAAAATTTCTAGAGTTTAAGTGGGAGGAGGGTGAGAAAGGTGGAGAAAATTTGGAGCATTGAAGGAGGACTGATCAAGTGCATTACAAGCACAGATAAGAAGACTATAGAGGACCTTAAGAGTTGGTGAATACCAAGTAAGGGGATTTGAAACACTATAAACTAGGGTTTTATAGATAATCATAAATGAATTTTAGAAAACATGTTGTTTTTATATGACTTTAGGATGAGATTACATGAGTTTCTAAATCTAGTGTTTATGCGCTATGTATTCAACAGTCTTCCATTAGCATTTTTTGTTTGATCAAAATTGAGTTCTTCTTCATTATCATCAGATAATTTAAGGCATGAATAATTTTTAATAATATATATTTTTCATGCCATTTTGATATATCTATGGAGCTAAAACATTGAATGAGTTGAATACATGCAGTTTTGGTTTCTAAGAAGACATGTTTCTATTATGGATGATTTTAAATGTGTAAATGAAATCATATTTTGTGGAAATTTATATAATGATATTATCCTTTGGATTTGAGATATGAGTGAAAAAAAGGTGGGAAAACTATTCATTTTGTGGTTGATCTTGAATGAGTTTTATAGAAGTTTCACGGTTGGAAATTTTGAAGCATGTTCATTGTTTTTTACCCTATGATGTGATGTAGTCTGGGTCTGATTGGAATGGAATTTTCTCTGAAATTTGATGTGAATTTGTGATTATAATTGATTATTATGATCAGAAATATCTCATGTCAATGGGCCAAAAATCGTGAATTTTAGAGCCAATTTTCAAACATTTTCTGGCTCATTGCAGTATATGTTTTGGAGCATGAAAAACTTGGTCCTTCTTAGTGCCTTAGGACTTCAATATTTCATGAATTTTTTCCAGAAATCTAAAATATTATGTGTTAAATAATTCTAGTAGAAGTTTTGCATGAAAAATTTGTTCTTAAATATAAGTCTCAACCAAGATATTTCTTGGCATTTTAAGCCAAAATTTTGGATAATTTTACCCTTAGTTTCATACTCACTTTTCAAAATGCGTTTCCTAGTTTTTAGGTCTCATTTTATGGTAAAACATGCATATTTTCAAATAATAATCCCAATAAAATATTTTTGAAAGGAAGGTTTTGAAATCAGTGATTTTCAAAGAAAAATCAAATTTGTAAAGCATATATATTTACACCATAGAGTTTGAGTAAAATGAGTACCAATGGGAGTGATCTTGGTAGATAGATTTTACCTAGAATTTATTGATTAAAATCATTAGCAAAACCTACATACTAAATTTAAAACTTAACTTGAAGCCATAAAATGTTGGGAGCTAAAAGACCTAAAGGGCTATGTGAATAGAATGGTTTAAATGAAATCTATGTGGATGATATATGTAATTATTGAATCTATCATGTGGAAATATGCTATGCTTGATATCTTATGTGACATCATACTTGGTTTTTGTTTGTGTGACTCATGATAGTTCATGAGTGAGCAATGCTTATGCACTAGAGAGATTCATTTTTTTCATGAGAGTTCATGAGTGCAGTGTACTCCATTTTCGTCATAATAGTTCATGAGTTTATTGTGCTTCATTTTTCTCATGAGAGTTTGTAAGTGCGGTGTGCTCTATGATGGAGTGTTTGGGAGTATGTGCAACTAGACTTTGTAGGTGCTATGCTAGGGGGCTTCTATCCTCTAAAAAAGATACTGGGAAAAATCCATGGACCATATCAAGAGTATGTGCCATGGGTAGTGTTTGAGTTTTCTTACAGGTGTACAGTAGTCAATTGTAGTGAAGTGGGATTGAATCCATAGGAAGGATAAAAAAGGGTAGCCCAAAGGTCAAAGCTTCTGCATCAAAGGTCTATAGTATACAACCTTTCATTGCAATTTGTAAGAGGTTGTTTTCACACCATGAACTCGTGACCTCAAAGTCACATGACAACAACTTTACCAATTCACCAAGCTCCCCTTTTGATTCTTCCATAGTGACTTTTGAAAATTTGGCTCTTCTTCTTTGCCTCTTTTTACACAATAATTTAAGCTTTTAGTAGGATAAACAATTGATATATGATCCTTACTCATGTTGAGGTGCTGATTGTTCCTATGGCATAGATGTCCTATGATCAGCATGGTTGTGGGGTTGCATTTGCCCAACTGTGGTCATAGTGCCTGATTTATAGCAGCCTGTGGAACTAATGTAGTATGAAAATAAAGCACCAAATCCTAAACTACTGCATGAAACTATGAAATGCTATTATAGTGAAAAAGAGAAATTATATGACTTAAACTAACTAAATCTAAGCTAGAATTAAATAGCCCACATTCTAACTACTCTAGATTAAACATGAAAGACAATATTGCTAAAGACATGGATAACAGTCACCACAGCAAAGGTAGGAATTAAACAAACATAAAATTAAAACTTGAAAAAATAATAACTAAAATTATCTTCCACTATATGCATTCCTTTTAGCATTACAATGAATGAAAATAAGAAAGAAAAAACAACTAAACAAAAATTTCCATAAATGTTGAAACATTTGGTAGACCATCTTAAATCTTCACACCCACTTTCTTTAGTGAAATACCCAATATTTCCATCACTTTCTAGCATTAATCCAATAAAAAAACAGCCAAGGACTAATGTGTAATGTCCAGCCAATCCTAGAGAAGTAGGAAGAAGAAAATGAATACAACCAATCAACTAAACAATGAATGCACTTAAAAGAATCATTAACCAAACAGGAAAAGACAAGAACTAATGATCAAAAATAATAAACAGTGAACAAAACTTGATGAAAATAGTAAATAATAGCTTAAAAACAATAAAAACTAAAGGGGAACAACTTGGAATAGTAGCTTGCTACCAATAGAGAAAATAGAGTATGTTGTTTTTTTAATGTCCCAAGAAAGATTGATCAAGGCCCAACCTACAAGTCATATTTTTGAACAATATTTGTTATGAACTTTCCCAAATTCATAATGGACAAAATAAAAAAATAATACTCCAAATTATGCAATATGCTTGGAGAACCAACATCAAAATAGTAAGCTAAAACCTAGTGTTATCAGTAGAGAATTTTCTTCAATAACTCTGCCAAATTTAACATGCTAATAGAAATGAATAAAAAGTTCAAAATCCTACTCTTATGCTAAAGATATTCCAATTAAGCTCAAATCTTAGAGTGCAGTGAGTGTATAGTCTACATATACAATATATCTCTATTTCTAAGTAGACTACAACTTCTAGAACTCCATTTGAAATACATTTTGACCTCAACTATCATTAATGAGATACACTTAGAATTAGATACTCTCAAAGAAAGGGTTAAAATCATATCTTTCTTCAATATGTCGGTCGAATCTATAAAAGGAAAAATATCTCACATATACTCATGAAAGAACAAAAATTACTAAGGAACTATTTTTACTTGTTCCTTAGAAAGGATGCTACAACTAAAAATTCAAAAATACTACACCTTAAATTCTATCCATTCATATCCTCATCAAGACAATATTCCTCCTAGAATCAATGGGTCTTATAATAGGACAAAATGTAGGCTTAGGACAGGGTATGAAAAGAAAGGGATGTAAAGGGTATCAAAGTCTTCAAGAAATAAGTAGAGGTCTCTTACTACAAATTTGACAATTCTTCTTCTTATATACTTAAGTGAACATTCTTTCATTTTTCTTCAATTTCTTCTTTCTTTCCTTTCAAAACTTTTTTGCACTTTTTTATGTATGTGTAAGTGTAATTTTCCTTTCTTCTTAACATTCTTTTTTTTTTTCTTATATTATAACTTCAAATATTTCTGCAATCATCTCTAACTTATTTTTGAAGAAAATAGGTAATGAATAATTTGATTTAAGAAAATAATAGCTTATAAAAGGTTCAAAAGGGCTAATTAGTGGCAAAAATATCTTTGGGTAGGCTTTATGTATCTAGGTCAACAACAAGGATGGCCTAAATCATTTTCTAAGTTATCAAATTCAATAAACTTCTAGAAAATTAACTATAGTACTCTAATAACTCTTTGAAAATTATATAAATCAAAAGAATGATGGGATCAATTATAAATTGAGCTCGCAGAAGAAAATTGGAATTTATTTATAACACTCAAAAGGAAAGAATTATTCTAACACTTACATAGGTAATAAGTTTCCACTAAATTTATTTAGGATCTCTAAGTTATAACTACTCATCATTCTAGACCATATACATGCAACTATGTGTACTATTATGATATGAGATTTAGTTTCCATGAAATTGTAACATCCTAGTTTTTCAAACAAAAATCTTTGATTATTCTTATAAATATGCAACCGAATTCCTATTAAAATGGTTCATGTAATTAGGAGTCAGAAAAACCTATCCTATTTGAGTGAATTTTCATAGTCCACCCTTTAGACTAGGGTTACTTCAATAAATCTTCATATATAGTCAACTAAAGTAAGTATAGAAAAATATATACATGTGCTGGAATATATAGCATGCCACTGGATCCCACTAGTCTAAAGCTAGGTCCACTACTCTTAGACTATTTCAATAGTCCATTCACATGTTAAAAGATCTAAATGTCCATAGTATCTACATAGAGTCCCATAAGTGTCTTAAGTGCAATCCAAAAAGCTTACTAAGTAAAACCTTAGACCACATATCACTCCCATATCTAAGTCTGGTAGTCTATGCTTCTCCTTTGCCTTATGCCCTACTTTTAGTTGTCTAGAAGACTCACCTAAAAATTTTGGTAGGGTAGGCACAATCACTTATATAGAAGCCTAATACATTCTAGGCCAAGTGAAAACATGACACACAAGCATACAATCATGAACTATTTGTTTAGTTCCATCATCTTTGGTCATAGTGTCTTGTTATGTTCATGTCTCTATCATGTAACCTATCAGTTCATTTGTCATGACGTTCTAATTGTTGTTCATGCATTATTTGTATGATGTCCAAATTTGCATATAACAATTGACTTCATTCAAAACATAGGAGCATTTTATGCTTTAGTATTCATATAAGTATATGATCAATCACGTCCTTGTATTAGTATGAATACCATAAAATAGTTATTTTAACCATTCATCCATAGGCAGTTATTAATATGCATAAGTAAATCATTTATGATGCATGTGAGTAAATAAAATCATTTCATCTAAAATCATGCAAGCACATTGAACTTAGTAGATCAATGCTAATGAATTGAAAAACCATCAATCAATACAATGATAAAAATCAAGGCTGATAAAAGACAAGATTGATCAAACCTTGGCAATGACGTCACCGTCCATCTATGATCCAATGGTTTAAGATCATCACCACCATTTCAATCTAAACTAGTTATATACTGGTGCCACCAAGGCAACTATGTAGAGTGACTAACATGCCAACATCGTGTCATCATAAATCTAGACCACTATGCACATATGCACATAGTGCGCCTATAGTTATGCTCCTGGCCAACCACAACTACTTGCTTGTCATACATACCTCATAGACTTCTCAAGTAGTCCTCTTGGGTTTACTAATGGCCCCAGGGTGTGCCCCATGAAACAATACCCTACAATAAGCTCCCTTCAAGCAGCTCCTGTTGAGTCAATACTAAGTCAGAGAGCAAAGACCACATGCTCCTCCTAGCATAGGGTTTCACTAGGGACTTACTCGTTGTGCAACATACTAAGCCATAATACATCCATACATTAGTGCTCCATAACGAGCATGAAAGTAATACATATTCATGAGCCATAACAAGCAAAAAACAACACATGTCTATGCTCCATAACGAGCTAAAAGAATACATGTTCATACTCCATAACAAGTGAAAAACAACACATTTCCAAGCTACATAATGAGCCAAAACAATACATGTATGTGCTCCATAATGAGCTAAAACAATACACGTCTGTGCTCCATAAGGAGATAAAAAAAATGTATAAGTTTGTGTTCCATAACAAACTAAAACAATGTCAAATCTTAGCTCCATAATGAGCTAAAACAATCATAAATCCAAGCTCTATGAAGAATTAGAATAAATACAAGTCCAAGCTCCTTAAGAGTTAAAATAATTGTGAGTCCAACACACCCATATTGGGTGTTGTATAATCATCCATGAAATACATATTAAATCCATTGATGTCATGCCATGTCAAAACATGAGTTCACAACCTATGAACTAATGTGAAGCATGATTCAACGCCAATGGGCTATCACCCTTGGCAAAACATTCCATTTGGACTCTCCTTGATGTTCATTTGGCTTTCATACACATTCATTCTCATGTATCATTGTTATCATGCTATGGCAAGAATTCGAACATAATTCTCATGCATTTAATAAGTCAAGTCACTAGATTTACTTAGATGTCATGCCTTAGAAGCAATTTATAGCATAAATGAAACATAATGTCATTCTTACCTTTCCCATAACCATCATTTGTCACCCTTGGGTTGATTAAAGTTCTTTCCATCTCACAATCATACTATATCAAAATCAACAGAGGACTAGTTTCATCATGAAATAGTAGAAATGAGAGTGTAGGAATCATATGGAGCATTCTAACAATAGCCACTAGCATCATGCCTTGAACTAGTGGCGAATTCGTAAGCATCACAGGTATTGGTTCAAACTCCATTCCAGTTAGTCCAAGGATTTGAAAATTGAATAGTTCATTGTCTCTATAAGTTTATATTTTCACTACTCTATGGTAGAATAGGGTACTATTTTTCAAGTAAGGAGACCAACCCAATCGGATTCCTTTCAAACATCATTTAAGTTCAAAAGATTCCAGAGGTCTATTTCTATCAATGGAGCATCAAATGTTGGTCTTAGAATCAAGATTTTATCATCAAACAATATCTAGACCATTCAATCTTTCAAGGTACTCTCTATAGATTTCTACAAGGAGTTTCTTCACCATTTTTGAGATTTCTCCCTCAATTATCAGTTTTTTTTTTTTTCATGAAATATAGTTAACTGATAAGGAAAGATCCCTGTTAAATTTTTTTTCCATTTCATTCTCTCAATAATGGTGGGAATAAGTAAACTTTTAGGTCTTTTCAAAGAACCTCTTTGTAGATTTTTGAAGGGAGTGTCTTCACCATTTCTAAGAGTTCTCCCTCAATTCTTAGTTTCTTAATTGATTCTCTTTCTGGAACATATCTCAAATCATTGTAGAAGATCTGTATTAAGTTTTTTATCATGTGGTTCTCTCAGTCATGGCAGAAACTACAAGACATCTGAAGCAATTTGGGTGTTAATTTCTGCTAAATAAAAAAGGTACTAAGTTGCTTCTTCACTTTGCTAGTGTTTTGGTCCTTCAAATGCTTAGATCTTTACATCATTTCAAATCCATTTCATGCCAATTTAAATTACTATGGAATGGCCTTGAAATCAGTCATGGATCTTCTCAAAAATTAAAAGAAAATAGGATGTGTTTCTAATTGGCATACTGTGTGTTTCTTAGTCCAATTCTATAAGTGAATTGTGTGATTTATCTTAGTGCTTTAAGTACAACATGTTTTAATTTTCCTCTTTTTAGTAATGCCAAAGTCTTTGTTACTGGTCAATCCAAGAATTTAACTAGGAAATAAATTGGGAAACAAGAAGATTAATCCTTCTAACAGTGAGATAACATTAATGAGTATGACTATGTGATCATGAGTGACATATAGTGGAGAGGTCTCTCTTCCCAAAGTGCTATGCATCTCTATTGTAAATGGATCATTACATTTCAGATCTTACCCTTGATTTTAATATCTTGAAGTGATCTAAATATGTGAAAAAGACTGAGATACAAAGATGTATGGATCCATGTTGTTACACACCTAACCAAATGAAAAACCTAGCATAACAAATCAACTAGGTATGCTAAAATTTCTTCACACAAAGTAACTACTTCTAGCAGATCCAAGAGTGCCTTTTTAGCATGATTAAGCATTGATTCCCATCATACATAATATGGTGGAATTCACATAGAAAATTAAGATCAAAATAGTAACTTTTCATGCTTAATCTTCTTCAAATCACACCCAAACAACAAGCTAAAAAATGAAGGCAAAATCATGTGGAAAAACCTACAGTTTCTCTACCATTTTTAGTCTCAACCTAAGATTCTACTCTTCTAATGCCCCTAGATTCCTCGCAAAATTGAAGGTGTTGAGTTGGTTTCCTCATTCCAAAATCATCAGGAACCCTACTTGGCTTGGGTGTGTTCTTCCTTCCCCAAGCTCCCCTTTCTTCTCCTCTTTTCTACTATTCTTTCCTCACCTTTCATCCTTAGCTACTCCTCTTCTCCATCTGTTCTTTCCCCCTCATTAGTGGTTTTGGCAGTTTTCACTCCACTATAATAGTGGCACATAGGTCTAGGCTATAAAGGCCTAGGTACCTCATAGATGGGAGATAGATGAGGGACAAAGAGTTAGTCCCACATCGCTAAGGAGAAAGTTGTTGGGCTTTTGATTAGAGTGGTGATTGACTCTTCATACAACAAGGCCTTTTCCTTAGGAAACTGGGGAAGAACAAAACCATGAGGGTGCTAGTTCTATGGGAGGCTAGTTTTCTAGAGCGGACAATATTGTTGTAGGTGGGATCCACCGGGCTATTACAAATGGTATCAGAGCCAACCCCTAACCCAGTGTGTGGCTGGCCGCATGCAGGCGCCTGGTTTTGTGGTTAACATGCAGGGACGCATGTTCCCTAAGGAGAGAAGATGTGAAGGCCTAGTTACCTCATAGATGGGAGATGGTTGAGGGACAAAGAGTTAGTCCCACATCACTAAGAAAAATGTTGTTGGGCTATTGATAACAGTGGTGTGTGACTCTCCTTACAACAAGGCCTTTTTTCTGGGAAATTGAGGAAGAACAAAACCGTGAGGGGGCTGCTTGTATGCGTGGCCAGTTTTCCCAAAGCAGACAATATTGTTGTAGGTGGAAGCCACTGAGCTATTACTGATAATTGTAATAATCCCAATTTTTGTAAATTGATTGAGAAAATTAATTTAGTTTAAATTTTCAGAAATTTCGGGCTAGAATATTAGGTTATTAGAAATTCTCCTTTTATAGAGATTAAAACATGATTTAAAACTTATAAATTATGAATTTACACAAAAAACCAATCAAAATGACACTAAGTATGTTCAATTCCAAGTTAAAATGAAAATTTTCTAATTTTCTCCATTTTTATGAATAAAAGGGTAAATTTGTAATTTTACACATAACCGAGATCTAAGACTTCAATATTTAGAATATACTTAGAAATAAAATTCCAATGCCACTAAGTACGCTCAATTCTAAGTTCAGGAGAATAAAACAAATTTTTCTCCATAAAAGGGCAAAATGGTCATTTCACACCTCTATGGGACCCACAAGGGGCCAACAAATGAATCCAACAGCCAGAAAACGTGTAATGAGTGGTTAAACCACTACCATCTGATAGTGGAAAAGGAGGTGGTAGTGGAGGATCCAATGTTAATTTAATATTCAAAAGAATTAAAACATAATTATTACAAGTAATTATGAAAAATTCAAAAACATCTATAAATACACCCCCAAAAGTCCTCCAAAAAACTTCATAAAAATTAGCACAAAATTATCTTGCTTCCCCTAAAAAACTAGTTCCAAACTCATTCCCAAATTTCCAAAATTCCCAAAAATCTCTCTCTTTCACTTTCTCTCTCCTCTCTCTAGATTGGAACAAGAGACCTAAATTCAATTAGGTGCTCTGTTCCAAATAAAATCTCACTAATCACACCATCCATATAATCCTAAATTATTTTATCTACAAAATCCCTAAAGAAATTTCAAGATCCAACGGTGCAATTAACAGGAATTCACCAAACAAGCGGTTATCGGGCAATCTTATCATCAATGGGTGATTTCTTTAAAATTGGGTTTCAAAACCTAAGTTTTCTCCAATTAGGTAGGTGGAAACTCTTCCCATACTTATTTTATGTTAGTTTATATAATGTTTATTTTTCTAAAACTAGTTTTAGGTTAAAAATTATAAAAATCAAGTAAGGACAAACTGTATGATGGAGGGCTCAGATGGAAAATTTGAACCCTCCAATCAATCCAAAAGGATCCAAAAACCATAGGATAGAATTTTCATGAAATTTAATCAATTTTTGAACCTTTAATTAAAGAGGAATTGATTGGATGGTCCAAAACGGATTGTACGATCTTCCTAATAAGATCGAATCCCAAGACGCCACACAGAAATGAGCCCTACAAGAGCGTCTCCACATGCAATGATGTTCCGATGGAATGTCTGTGCAACAACAGCAGTCCTGGGGAAACGCATTTTGACTTGCGTCCCGATAACAGGAGTGTGGTGGCTGCTCCTTGAACAATCTAAGCCGTCTGTTCTAATGGGCCCAGACCAAATCTGGACCCTTGGAATGATTGTGAACTTCAATCTTCAATTGTGGAGTCATTTGAACTCTAAATCAAGATAAAAAAGAAGCTATGGAAATCTTATAATGTATATTTTCTTCTGAAATCATAAAATGGATAAAAATATTCAAGAAACTTTCTGTTTTAAAGAAATAAGCTTCCAATGTTCGCGATCTTCAATATATGAGATGATCAGATCTTGGGCATCTGATTTAAGGATGAAATAATGTTGAAATAAAGTAAGATATATGATTTATTATGACAAATATAAGATAAATTAAGAAATATACCCTTTATGGTAGAAAAATCCTAAAAATACAAAGAGACCCTCTTGATCAATGAGATCAAGCATGATCAAACCCTTTGGATGTGTTGTATGAATGGGATTATGATGGAATCTAGTGAGATCATGGATTAAATGTGAAAAAAACAAATGGATATGATATTTTGACCTTAATGAAGTAAAAGCCCTAAATGTAATTAAAACCCTTCATCTAAAGGAAAAGATCTAAAATCTAATGGTTGGATCATAAGTAAAAGTTTCTAATAATCTTAATCTAATTAGTTTACTTGTCTTCTATTTGATAATAGAATTGTAAATGTGATTTATGTTATAAATTAGGAAGCATGATAGTGTAATTCTTAAATTTTAGCATGTTATGCTCTATATGTTATTAGATTGTTATAATAGGTCGGTGATTTAATTATCTTGCAGTCATGTTAGTTTGAAATTAAGATTTTAGCATGATTCCATTATATTACTAGTAAAATTTCATGTATTTCATAACTTAGGATCCTACTAGTTTAAGTATAGTTTTATTTCATAAGGTTAAGTTACATTCATAGGAAGTATGTTAGTATAAATAGTTGCTAAATTTATATTGGATTTATGCTTTAAGGTTTATGATTTATTTATTGTCAAATTTCATTAGTAGATTCAAATGTTAAGTAGTTGTTAAGATATAATGAGCATAAATCACCAAAAATGTAAACTAAAGGAAGAACTAGATGATAGAAGATCTAAGCCCTTGATCTTTATCAACAAGTATAAATTGTTGATCAAAGGATCTATAAAAGATCAAGATCAAAGAAAAAGAATACACAAAGACTTAGAATAGAAAATACTTAGATCTAAAAGATTAGAAAAACATTCTAACCATCAGATATATTGATCAATAGGATAGACACTATTTTAAGAAGATAGACCATGATAGGACAAAAGATCTAGATCCTTTATATCAAAGAACAAGGTTAAAAAAAAAAAGAATATAGATAGGATAAAAAATATAGGATTATTCAGATTGTATAAATATTGACAGTATGTATGGATTTACAGATTACATACATCAATTAGGATCATGGAAGATCTGAAGAGATGGATCACTACTTGAAGGTAGGAGGATTTTATGAATGCATCTACATGAGATATACATGTTAAATACATGATCTTATATTTAAAAATGTTGACAAGTCTAATGTAACTACTTGTATTAAATCCCTTGAAAACCCTTATGATCCAACCAAAGCACATATGAAATGGTTAAGTTAGAATTGAAGAAAAAACTCTAAGCGAATAGGGAACTAGAAGATATTCCAACCCTAAGTAAATAGACAGATTGTCTAATGCGTATGAAAATTACTTTACATACAAGCATGGAGGCTTGTGGTTTTGTTTTAAATAGGCATATGCCTAGGGATGCTATGCTAGGAGAGTGAGTAGGGTTTGGCCACCCGCTCTCTGAAACTTGTTATGATATGGATACAAAACTAAGTGAGGTTAAAAGTCAGATGGGGCAATTATGGGAAGGCCTCCACTATGACAGGCATGGTCCCCCCCATACGAACATGAATATTGTGATTTTCACCAAGGATGGTATATGTGGATTATTGGGCAATTATCCGAGCGCACTAGTACATATTCTGACTGCATGCATAGTAGTCCTTTGAGTACTTTTGGATTATGATGCATGGCATAGTGAAATGCCTTATAATATGGCATGATGAGATGCCAGGTAATCCTGGATTACCGATACTACCCAAATGAGGGAGAATTTCCAACAGAGTCTGGATGATTTATCAACTTAGTATAAGCTGGGTATGATTATGTTTGAGATATTAACTATTTTTCATAGTTTTTTTATTGTATCTATACAAAGTATACAACATGTATGTGTAAGGATGTACATATATGACAAAGTAAAGAGATTAATCCATGAGTATGAATAATAGGATTATGAAGTATTAGGATTATATTATCAAATTATTATGCTTCTTAAATCCCCTAGCAAGCATAGCTTGCTGAGATATTGTAATTGTTTCAATGTTTACAATATCTCATATACAAAGAAGGAGAATTAGTAGCTCATGACTTAAGAAGACTTGGAAGAATAATCAATCAGGGTATATCCCTTGAAGACATGTAATTTATTTGAGAGCATTGTATTGTATTGAGAATTTTTATTGTATGATGATCTTTAAATTTTGGATTATGTAATTTGGACCAATATTATAATGATACCCCGGTTGTACTGTGAACCACTAGATGGATTCTGAAATTTAATAAAAGTATATTCCTTCAATGGAATTTTATCTTGTACAAAATTCTACTTATGTTATGTATGGAGTGCTGACTTGGGTTTTTCAAAACAAGTTCTAAAGAAAAGAATTTTCGCTGCCTTGTTTTGCAAAATTTGTTTACTACTAAGGGCCCTGCCTTTCACAAATGTATTACAAAATGTGTTACAAAAACCTAAGTTATCACATAGTCATCCAAGACCCACACCTATGCCCTAAAATTAGGTTAAAGGTGAATTAACTTATTAATGTTCTCAAATTTGGTGACACAAGACAACCAAGGCAGGATTGAGCATGTGGGCTCTGCATGAGTTTAGTCATAAATTGAACACAATTTTAGGTAAATTTTGAATCCTCAAAACTTATTAAATTGTATATCTTATTAAGGATTAAATTACTTGAAATTTCATTCTAGATTCGCATCAAATTAAGGAATTTTTGTTTTAAAATGAAAATTTTATCATAAATCAAGTAATTATAATAATAAAAAAAAATTTAAATTTAAAAACATTAAAATTTGATGATGAAAGGAAAATTATTGGATTGTGCTTGATGAGATCTTTCCAATGACACTAAGAATGCATGAAATGGAGACCGTAACCCAAAAGTCCAAAATTTTTACAAATGAAAAGAGGAGGTCGAAATTGACAATGACAACCCCTTCAATTAACTGTTAGTGACATAGTGAGTCATGGGGAAGCAAGTCAATAGGTAGGAGCCAAACTCACCACATGGACTCAGCTCTCCCTCCATGCGTCGAAGCCCAGAAACAAGGAAAAACCCAAGTTTTCCCCATGATCCCCACTGCTTCTTCCCTACCAACAACTTTGATCAACTAAAACCCCATAGGATTCTCTTCTCCAATCACTTTTCCCCTTTGGCCAACTAGATCCTTCTATTCGCATCTCTTTTATAAGCACCACCTCCTCCAATTAGATCACGCCTCACACTGTAACCATTTTTCTTCCCTTTGGGTTCTTCTCCCACACAATTTTCCAATGAAGACTTAAAGGGATGAATGACCACCAAAAACCAATCAAAGATTGGCTAATTGGGTAAGTCCTTCTCCCTTCCTTTTTCTTCTTTTAGTGTCTTCTTCCTCTTTTCCTTTTCCCTCCCAGTTGTTCCCAACCACCATTCACTATTACTATCATCATTTTCCTATGACAAGAATGGTGAAACTGACAAAGGAAGCTGACTATTAAAAAAAAAGTCAATGAATGAAATGGTGTTTGATCAATGATCCAAACCATTGACCTTGTACCTTATGTGATTCTAAGAGAAAACCCTTTGGTTTCTGAAGATCCGTCAAGTATCAATGCTAAAAATTGAGAACAAAATAGTAAATTCGGTGACTTTAAAAAGTTAGATAAAATATAGCAAAAACCCAAGATTTTGGTAGAATTTGTAGAGAAAAGTAGATAGAACTTTAATTCATAAAATTATGACCAAATCTATGCAATTTAGTGAAGTTTTCATACTGAATACATCATCAGCGACAACCAGAACCCGATCATCTGCTCCGGTGACAATGACTTTTTCTCGCAAGACCCTAAAAATGGAAATATTTAGCATTTGAATAATTCATGCATGATCTTTTTATACGTGACAATGGATCTTTGATCAAAGACTATTTGATTGATGGAATTTTTATTAGAAGAATTGGTAATGTGTAGGAAAAACCTCAATCTTTGTATCTGATAGTTAAAAACTTGATTTGAAGGTAGATCCATATAATTTATTACTCTAATTATATATCAATAATGAACTATGACAAAAATGACAAAACAATTATAGACTAGTTGATGGAAGGTCCGATTTGATCATCCAAAACTCAATTAGCAACTATCAAATATTAGGGAAGGAGAGCAAACCATGGATTATGGATAAAATCATTAAATTGTTGAACAAAATGGCTTTAATAATGTGAATTGAAATCTCTACAGGTATGTACATCGATCTTGACTGTCGATTAAAGGTCGATGGTGCTAATATAAGTAGATAACAACCAATTGGTATCCTGATCATCAATCTAGATATTAGAGGTTAGATCAATGACATTACAAGTAGAGACCTTGAAGTAATTATAGTAATTTGCATAAAATTATGAAATTACATAGAACTTGTATTCTCAATCTAGGTTTTGAAAATGATTTGAAGGGTATTGATAATTGATTTGTGAATTGTACATAGAATTCAACTAAGAACCCTAAACCCTTCTTTATCCTAAAATTTGTGTTAATCTGTTCACTTCATATTCAAGATTATGGATGTGTAAAACATATAGTTTATTATATTGATTGCATGGATAATATGAATTGCATTTACTTGTTGAAATTATCATACGATATTCTGATTATTCTTGCTTTATTATTATGATGATGTTAATTGTGATAAAAAAGTGTCAATCACAAGATAGCAAGCCTTAAGCACCGCATGGTAGACTATGATGATGCCTTCCAAGATGGTAAACCTTGAGGGAAATGGTTACCTAGTTGATTGCAACTAAGGTGAAACTGCCCAAGATGATAAATCTGGAGGAATGGATCACTGATTATTTGAGCCACTTAAGATGGTAAACCTTGAGACAAAGGGCTACCTGGTTGATTGCAATCACGGTGGAGCTGCCTAAGATGTAAATCCTGAGCAATGAGGGAAAACTTGAGTCTCCTAAGATGGTAAATCCTAACAAAAAGGGCTGTCTAGTTCTTCGAAATCATGGTGGAGCCACCCAAGATTGTAAATCTTGAGAGAACCTAACACTGAAGCTACTTAAGATGGTAAACCCTGAGGGAAAAGGCTACTTGGTTCTTTGGGATCATGGTGGATCTACCCAAGATGGTAAATCCTAAGGGTCTGGTTGTTTATATATGGTATTCATAGTGGGTCACCCAAATGGTAAACCTTGAGTGAGATAACTACTTGCTCAGTGAGATGATGCTATGTTTGCTTATTATTACTGAGGGAATAATCAAATGAGACACACTCTTGCATGGTTTATTTGCATGCTTTGGAATAAATTGTATTTCTGGCTAGATAACAACATGTTATATCTAAGGATATGTGCTAGTTACTTTGTTGGTTATCAGTTAAAAATGGAAATGAATGTTCCATGGTTGGACATGAATGTGGAGTTGAGCTATGCTCAACAATAATGGTAGGAAATGCATGGGTTTGGTTCATTTTCCTTATTAGGTTTTGCAACTCATATTATTATATTCATCTATTAGTCAAGCTGACAAAGGAAAGGCACTTGCTGGAAATAAATGAAGCCTGACAATCAGATGTTGTCATATTATTTATAGTATATGTATAACGGTGAAGAACATGAGTTGTGCTCTATTATCTGATGAGTTACCCTATGCATCTATTTGTAATATTGTGTGTATTTTTATGTTAACGGTGTGTGCATGAGATTCAGTTAGAACTTCAAGTTAGAAAATAAGAATTTCAGTAAATTTACTATGGTGAATTGTGTGGAGATTGAGTCTCCTATGGCCCAGGCAATTGCTAAAGCCATTAATAGTGGAGCAGGAGTTCAACCCCCAGTTGCATTGATCCCTTAAGCTCCCAGAGAGAGCATAAGTAGGAAAACACTTGCCCTACAAGAGTTCAAGAAGTTGGGACCACCCAAGTTTGATGGGATGTCTGATCCCAGTGAGGCAAAGGATTGATTAGATCAGATCCAAAGGATCTTCAAGGAACTAAAATTCAACTAAGATTTGAAGGTAAAGGTTTTCACTTTTCAGTTCACAAGTGAGGTTATTCACTAGTGGCAAGTAGCAAAGGGTGTTAGAACTAATGAGGAGTGGACTTGGGAATTCTTCAAGGAAGCTTATATGGCAAAATATTTTCCTCATGCCCAGGAAGATGTTAAGGTTGTAGAGTTTTTTAGGCTCACACAATGTGACATGATTGTGTGACAGTATGCTATCTGATTTGACAAGTTGTCATGTTATGCTCCATTGACAATCCCTACTTCTAGGGATAATTCTTATATCTTCATTCAAGGCTTAAGGCATTCTCTTTGATAAAGCTTAGTACCCTTTAAGTTAGAAGTTTATATAAAGGTCGTAGATAGAGTCCAATTGATTGAGCAGGATCAGAATAGGTAAATGAGTGCCCTAGAGTTTAGAAGGAGAAGTTTTGGGAAATCTCACTCACATAGTAGCAAGGATAAGAGGAGAAAGGGATATCCTCCTTGAGTGCAAAATGCTTAGACACATTCTCTACCTCTTAGAATAGCTGGTAAGACTTGTTTTGGTTGTGGTCAGGAAAGCCATTTCAAGAGAGATTGTCCTAGGATGAGAGCAACACAAAGCAGTGTATATAGTAACAACAGGCCACGTACTCAGATCAAAGGCATACATCCTACTTCTAAGTACAAGACACAGGGCAGAGTTTATGTGCTAACACAATCTGACACCTAACCCAAATGCAACATTATAAAAGGTACATTTTCACTGTTTCATACTTGGGTTAGAGTGTTGTTGGATTTTGGTACAAAGCATTCTTTTATTTCATCGTCAACTATTCGTGACTTAAGCTTAGATACCAAAGCAATAGACTCAACACTACAAGTTGAGTTTCTAATAGGGATGAGTATTACCTCAAACATAGTATGTTGAGAATGTGATATTAACATGGCAAGTAATAAGGTGACACTTGATTTGGTTGTGATGGATATTACTCCTTATGATGTAATCATGGGGATGGATTCCTTGTCCAAGCACCATGCTATTATTAATTATAGTCAAAAGTGAGTTACTTTTGTCTTGCCCAATGGAGTTCATTTTTATTTCTTTTCCACATAAGATTATGGTTGCCCACAAGTCCATGTTGGCTACAAATGCCAAAAAGACTATAGTGGATGGATGGCGAGCAGGGTGGGTCGTGATGATGCTGATGCTAGTATTGAATCCATTCCAATAGTAAGAGAATTTACAAATGTTTTCCCTGATGAATTACCAAGCTTACCTCCAAGGAGGGAAGTCAACTTTGCTATTGAGCTTTATCCTAGTGTTTCTCCAATTTCAGTTGCTCCACATTCAATGGTGCCAGCTGAATTAAAGGAGCTAAAGATTAGTTGGAGGAGTTGTAAGATAAGGGTTTCACTCATTGTAGCACTTTGCCATGGGGAGCACCAGCATTATTTGAAAGGAAGAAATATGAAACACTTAGCTTATGTATTGGCTAATGCCAACTAAATAGGGTGATAATCTAGAACAAATACCCATTGTTGGGGATTGATGATTTGTTTGATTAGCTGAGGGAATCTATATGGTTTTTTAGGAATGACTTGCAATTTGGATACCATCAGCTATGAGTAAGGGACAAATATATCCCTAAGATAGCTTTCACTACTTGATATGGTCATTTTGAGTTTGTAGTGATGCCCTTTGGGTTGACAAATGCTCTAATAGTGTTTATGAATTTGATAAATTGAATCTTCCTCTCTTATTTAGATCAATGCATTGTCATGTTTGTGGATGATGTGTTGATATACTTGAGGTCTAAGGAGGAGCATGTACAACATTTGTCTATTGCATTGCAGTTGTTCAGGGAACACTAGTTGTATGCAAAACTTAGCAAGTGTGAGTTTTGGCAACAAAGGTAAATTTCCTCAATCATGTAGCTTCTAGTGATGGGATTTCAGTGGACCATCAAAGATTGAAGCGATGCTAAGTTGGGAAAGGCCAAGGAGAGTGATTGAGATCAAGAGTTTCCTTGGGTTGGCAAGTTATTATAGGAGGTTTGTGAAAGACTTCTCATGTATTGTAGCATCCATGACAACGCTTACGAAAAAGGTTTGGTAGTTGAATGGGAAGACTCATGTGAGTAGTCATTTCAAGAGCTAAAGAGATGATTGTTATCAACACATGTGCTTATCATTCCCAAGCAAGGTGTGGGTAATGTATTGTGATGACTCATACTTAGGATTGGGATGGGGCCTGATGTAGGAAGGAAGAGTCATGACATATGGCTCTCTTCAATTGAAAACAAATGAGAAGAAATACCCCACTCATGAATTAGAGCTAATAGCAGTGGTGTTTGTATTGAAGCTTTGTAATCATTATTTGTATGGTGAAAAGTTTGATATCTTCATTGATCACAAAATTTTAACATATATCTTTATTTAGAATTATTTAAATTTGAGGTAGATTAGATGGGTTGAGTACTTAAAGAACTTTGATTTCACACCTTTAGTGCCACCCAAGAAAGGAAAATGTCATTGCGAATGCACGGAGTAGAATGTTTGGAGGTTTGATGGCAGGACTCTGAGGTTTCAAATGGAAGCCTCAAGAGTCATTGACTGAATATGACTTGTATGTTGGCTCATCTAAAATTTTTGCATTTTTATGTCAAATGATTTCTCAACTTTCTATAATATAAAAAGTTTTACAGGCTCAGATAGGTGATGATGAGGTTAAGTACTAGAGCTTGACTAAAAGATGGTGAGAGTATCAAGCACTGGACTGTGGACTCTTCTAGTGGTACTACCAGTTGATGAGGTTAGGAGAGAATTATTGAGTGAGGAACACCTATCTAAATTTTTTATACATCCTAATAGCACAAAGATGTATCATGAGCTTAGGAGACACTTTTGATGGAAACGCATAAAGAAGGAAATTGCCAAGTTTGTTGCTCAATGTTTGACATGTCAGTAGGTTAAAGTAGAACATCGAAAACCTATAGGATTAATAAAACCTTTACCAGTGGAAAAATGGAAGTGGGAGCACATTACCATAGATTTTGTGGTAGGTCTTCTATGTACTATTCAAGGTTGGAGCATCATATGGGTGATTGTTCAAGAGAAGTGGGTCAAACATCTACCATTAGTGAAATTCTCATGCAGTAATAGTTTTTAGTTTAGTATTTGGATAGCACCATTTGAGGCATTTTTTAGTAGACCATGTGAATCTCTAGTTTGTTGGGCAAAGATTAGTGAGACATCATTGTTAGGCCCTAAGTTAGTTAGAGAGACTAAAAAAAGGTGAAGAGAATCAAACAATGGCTATTGACAGCTCAGAGGAGAACCAAGAGCCATGCTGATCGATGGAGGCAACCGTTGGAGTTTGAGGTAGGAGATCACGTTTTCCTAAAAGCTCAGCCAAGAGCAGGAGTGACACATTTTGGTAAGAGTAGGAAGTTATGTCATTGATTTAATGAACCATTTGAGATTCTAGAATGGATTAGAGAAGTTGCTTATCATTTGGCTTGGGTCTACAATTATTGTAGATTCATGATGTTTTTCATGTATCGATGCTACAGAAGTATGAGCTAGATCCTTCTCATGTTGTAGATTCACTCATTTTTAATTATTCATCTTCCAAGTACTAATCACTTGTTCCATTCCTCACTTACTAACTTCTCCACTACATGACTTTAGCATCCTTCCTAGCTTCTCAAGCTAGTCAATGACCCATCTTATTCATTTCTTACTTGATGTTATGCTTAAGTAATTTGATAAAAGTTATTAGAAAAGAAAAAAATCCCCCTTTATTCTAATAATTGTACTAGAATTATTATATTCCATATATTATAAAAATACTTTAGAAAATGAGTAAAATAATGAACTAATCATAGACAATTCCTTGAATAAGCTAAAGTTAGATAAACTAAACTTCATAAAATCCAATTCTCATCATGGTATAGGAACTGACCTAAAAGCTCAAAAAAATTTCATTTTTTATTTTTAATTTTAATTTTCAAAATTGGAGGGAAAACAACTAGAAAAGACCAAAATTTGGTAGAATTCTACACCCCTCGACCTAAATTAAACTTTATCCCCAATGTTTGAAAAGTAGGACTAAAAAATAAATATGGGTGTTGCAAAAAATATTAACTATTTCTAAAAAATTAATGTACAAAAATGGTACAAAGAGATAGAATCCACTCAATTGTGGTAAAGAGAATCTTCAAGAGTTGTGGACTTAACTTCTAGATTATAATTTTCTAGGAATGGCTTGATATATTGATCATTCACTTTAAAAGTAAGGCTAGTCCTAGTATATTCAATCTCAATAGTTCCATATGAAAAAAATTCTTTAACTACAAATGGACTAATGCATTGAGATCTAAGCTTCACAAGGAAAAGATGAAGCTTAGATTTGTAAAGAAGTACTTTCTTGGATGGAGTAAAGGATTTTCTTAGAATGTTTGTATCATGAAAAGCTTTTATTCTATTACTCTCATATGCTTTTTCCTAATCTCTTCTAACTCATTGAGTTGCAGTTTTCTATGTGAATCTACTTTATCCATGTTAAAATTAAATATCTTTATGGCCCAATAAACTCTATGTTCTAGTTCCACTAGCAAGTGACAAACCTTACCATATACATTACAGTATGAAGACATGTCAATCGGGGTCCTAAGTGCATCAGTTAATCAAAGTAACCAATCCTTACAATTGGGGTTAATAACCTTTTGAAGAATTTGCATTATAGCCTGATTAAAAACTTCAATTTGTCCACTTGTTAGTGGGTAATATGGTACTACAACTTTATGTGTTATATTATATTTTTTCATGAGAGCTGCAAAAGCTCTACTACAAAAATGAGTGCCATTATCACTTATTATGGCTTAAGGGGTCCCAAATCTTGAAAAGATTTTTTCTTATAAGAACTTGAAAAATGTCTTGTGATCATTATTCCTACAAAGAACAGCCTCAACACACCTAGAAACATAATTTATAGTTAATATGATATATAGATGACCAAAAGAAGGTGGGAATGACCCCATGAAATCAATGCCCTAGCAATCAAATACTTCAACTACAAGGATGGGGTTCAAAGGCATCATATTTGTCCTAACTTTTAATAGCACTCACATGATTTATAAAAGTCATGTGTGTCCTTAAACATTGTAGCCCAATAGAAACCATACTGCAAAATTTTTACAATAGCTTTTTTGTAAGAAAATGCCCACCACATGCTTCAGAATGAAAAAACGAGATGACACTATTTTGTTCTATGTTAGGTACACATCTCCTAATTATTTGATCTGATTAGTACTTAAACAAATATAGATCATCCCAAAATTAGTACTTACCATTGGAGAAATTTTTTTATTTTTCTTGTTTATTCCAATGTTTAGGTATCTTCCATGTTACTAAATATTTTGCAATATCAGTAAACTAGGGAGGAAGGGAGATATGAAAGAGTTACTCATAGGGGAATGTATCAATAATTGGCAACTCTTTGAAAGGTTTGGTTAGGACAAGGCAAGACACATGATCATCTCCTATATTCTCTACTCCTTTCCTATATTTAATTTCATTGTCAAATTTTCAGAGTAGGAGAATTCATCTAAGAAGTCTTGGCTTAGCATCCTTCTTTGAAAGAATGTACTTAAGAGCCTATGGTCTGTGAATTAACTATCTTAGAATCAATCAAGTAGCCAAAGATAAGTAAAAAGAGTTCCTTTTTCATAGTGGAATAGTTCATTTGGGTGCTGTTTAGTGTCCTACTTGCATAGTAGATGACATGGTTCTTATCTTTTCTCTACTCTAATACTACTCCAACAGCATAATCACTAGCATCACACATGATTTTGAAAGGTAAACACTAGTCGGGTGGCTGCATGATACGTGTAGTTGTCAACTTGTCCTTCAGCTTTGTAAAAGCTACAGATAGTTATCAGTCCACTCAAAAGGGATATCCTTTGTAAGGAGATGACATAATGGTCTAGATATTGCACTAAGATCCTTAATAAACCTTCTATAAAATCCTACTTGACCTAAAAAGGAGTGAATATCTTTAATTGACTTAGGGATGGGTAGATTAGTTATGAGATCAACCTTAGCTACATGCACCTCTATACCTTTGGTGAAAACTATATGGCTAAGTACAATTCCCTTAGGAAACATGAAATGGCATTTTTCCCAATTTAGCACTAGGTTTTTTTCTTTAGAATGGAGTAAGACTTTTCTCAAGCTTTCAAGATATTTCTTAAATGAATTCTTTCAACCATATAGCTAAAAATGCTTAACATGCATCATTGAAATGTCGCAAGAGCATTACATAGTCCCAATGGCATCCTTTTGTAAGCAAAAGTGTCAAAAGGACATGTAAATGTTGTCTTTTCTTAGTCCTCAAGTGCTATTTCTATTTGGTTATGCCTATAATAACCATCTGACCAGCTACTCATTCTAGTATTTTATCCACAAAGGGAAATGGAAAATAATTCTTCCTCATGACAATGTTTAATTTCCCATGATTTACACACATATGCCAACCAATGGAAACTCAAGTAGGAATTAGTTCATTGTTAGTATTAGTTACCACCATCACTCTAGATTTTTCAGGAACTACCTGGGTTGGACTCACCCAATTGCTATCACTTATGGGGTAAATAATTGTCACATCAAGTAACTTAAGGACTTCTGCCCTAACTATATATTTCATATTAGGACTAAATCTTTGTTGCAGCCAATGGCATGGTTTAGCATCATCCTATAAATAAATTCTGAGGGTAGAAATTCAAGGGTTAATTTCCATTATATCAATTAGAGTCCATCCCATTGCACATTTACGATCTTTCAAAGTTCTAATCAATTTTTACTCCTGAGATATTTCCAGTTGGGAGGAAATTATGATTGAAAAAGTGTATTTTTCTCCTAAATATACATATTTAAGCTCAGCTGATAGAGGTTTCAATTCCAACTTAGGAGGTTCCATTGAGGATGTGGTGGGAGTGAACTCCTACAATGGTAGTTACTCGTAATGAGGGTTTCAATTTTCTATATGAATAGTGGGGCACAGAATCAAGATGGGCATTAACTTCCTATATTAATGCATCCTCATTGAACTCATTAAACTAGGAGAGATAGGCCTCTAATGGATCTGATAAGGAAGATGATGTAAATTGATCTTCCACCATTATGTTGATCATGTTTACGTAATGCAAATCATCAAAGATATCTCCCTGCTGCTTACAAATATCAAATATATTTAACTCTAATGTCATGTTGCCAAATGTAAGTTTCATGAGACCATTTTTGTAGTTTATTAAGGCATTAGACTTAGATAAAAATGGACGTTCCAAAATGATTCGTATTTCATTCTTCTCATTAAAAACCAATTGTTCATCCAAAATTAAGAAATCTATAAGAAAATAGGATTTTTCTATATGGCGCTACACATCTTCGACTACCCTCTCAAAATGTGGTGAAAGTAGGTTTGAGCTTACCCAAACTTAGCTAGACATATATTGTGCATGGCAATAGATTTACACTGAATCCTAAGTAAAAAATGGCTTGATTAATCTTATGGTTGCCAATAATGTATGTTATGATGGGGCAACTAAGATCCCTTTACTTTGGTGGTGTGTGGTGCTAAAGAGTTGAACTTACGTGTTCAGTCAAAAATTTCTTTGTACATTTAATTTTCTTTTCATAGTGCATAAATCCTTTAAAATTTTTGCATAGGATGGGATTTGTTTTATACATCCAAGAATGGTAAGTTGATTTTGACTTTCTTGAAGTTTTCCAAAATCTCATCATTTGTGGTAGTCTTCGTGACTTGACACAAGCTCTGTGAAAATGGAGTAGGAACATGGCATTGTTCATCAGTAGGAATAAGTTCCCTATATCTCAAGTTATTTTCTTCTTAAGGAGATTCCTCGACTTGATCAGCCTTCTTAGGACCTTCTTTTTCAAATACTTACTATTCTGAAGAATGGTAACAGCCTTAGCTTGTTCCATTGTAGAGCTTGAAGGAGCATTAGATGCATTATTGCCTACATCTTACACACCCTTATAGTTAGCTTGTGGTTGGGTTCGAACATTTCCCTTTTCATAGTTTGCATATTTGACTCATCATGTTCTTTAATTCATTCATGGATTGCTCAAAATAATCATTTTATTTTCTTAAATTTGTATAAACTAATGTAGATTATCCTCCACCAGCCTCTTAGGTAGGGATATATAGGGACCAGGAGCAAGAGGTCCCCAAATTTGTTGGTGGGGTTAGTATGGGGCCAATTGTGAGACATTAGCAATTGGTCCATTTCTCCAACTGAAATTTGGACAATTTCTCTTGTTGAGAATGTCTATCTCTTAATATGGGGAGAAAGGTATTTTATACGCATCAAAGGAATTAGCCTATTCATTAAGCACATCTTCGAATGATGGAATAGAGGGGCATTCCGAAGTAAGGTGCGAGGTACTTTCACAAATACTACACACTTGTTTGACCTTTTTTAAGCATTTTGTCCCATCTCTATGGCCTTTACTTTCTAAGCTAGGATGCAATTTTTGCATTAACATCATCTCTTTCAAACATAGCATACATGCCTCCCCTAGTAAATGAGGTGATGGGCTTGGGCTCGTCTGAGTGTTGTACACTTTCTTAGTCAGCCTATGTCTATGCACTTTCAACTAGCCATTCCAAATACTCTTCTGCTTCTTCTAGTTGTATATTCAAGATGTTTCTATAGCACATTATCTCTAAAAAGTAATGCATTTTAGAATTAAGTCCTTCATAAAAGATGCTAATGATGCGCCTTGGTTCATATCAATGATGTGAGCATGTTAGTCATAGATCTTTAAACCTTTCCCAGCACTAATAGAATGATTATTTGTTCTTTTGTGTGAAGTTCATTATCTTGCAATGAAGGGTATTGGTTTTATGGGTAGGGAAGGAATTTTTCAATAAATCCCTAGCCATTTCATGTTAGGTTATTATAGAACCTGTTAGCACCACAATGAACTACATTTTAGCTTTTTCATTTAAAGAGAATGGAGATAGCTTAAGCTTGACCATATCTATGCTAATGTTTTGTGTATGCTATGTAGTGCACACCTCATCAAACTCCTTAGGATGTAGGTAAGGACTTTCACTACTCAACCTATAGAATTTGGAAAGTAATTGGATCCTCATTTTCAAATCTAGCACACAAGCATGTTAAGGAAGAATGACATAAGATGGTGTGCTGGTGCGTGTAGGCTGTACGTAATCTCTTAAAGTTCTACTGTGAAGATTTTAGTGATACCAATTGTCCACATATTCACTCTGTTGGTCCCACTCCCAATTGGCATTCCTTCTTCAATCTCTTTTTAGTGGATGATTATTCCTCCTAGGTGGTGGACCATACTCATCATCCACTAGAGGAGGTGGTCCCTCATTTAAGAGATGTGGAGGGCCATTATCATTTAAGTTGTCGAGTATGTTGGCAGAGCTAATCATTTGAATACAAACGTAGCAATTTAGTGTGGAGCCACTAGAGTGGCAACTCCTTACAAGAAGGCCCTATGAGCATGTAGGACTCTACAGGTATCTTCTAGTTGATTTTAAATTAATTTCTGGAAGGCTAGGGTGCACTGAAGGTAATGGTTAACTGAGGTGGGCCAAGGTGTGGTGATGAAATCCACCATTGATCTTGTGTGGTCAGATGTCCTTACTAATTAGTTTCCAATCATAATGATAGTTTGATCAACATATATCTCACCTCAATGCATATAGATGTGTCCTATGAAATGCAAGAAAGGCAATAAACTAATGCAACAACCTAATAACTATGCAATAGTTTAAATATGTACGCAATCTGTATGAATTACACTGCCAAACAATTATGCGGAACTAATTTGTAATGCAAAATCTAATTCTAAGGGGTAAAACTAGGTGTGAAAGTGAGAGTAATGAATAAGGGATGGATAGAAGGAGTTAGGGAATGAAAGAAAACTCAAGGAACCTTAAGAACTTCTCTTCTGTTCTTCTCCAAGAAGCTCCTTGTTCTTCAGATCTCATGTTGAGGCTCCTAAAGGGATGGGTGTTTCTCTTCTTCTTCTTTTCTATAGTGAGAATCCCCTATATTTAAATTTTTTGAGTGGAAGCCTTAAGGAATGGAAGGTGGAGATTATATGGGTTAAAGGAAGGATGGATGGTAGAGATGTAAGGAAGAAAGGTTAAAAAGAGGAGGGAGGCATGGAATCCATGGGCATATGAATGTAGCTGAGAAGAAAGTGGATAAGGTGGCAAGGAAATGAAATATAGGAAAATAGGAAGGAGGATAGGCTAAGGGAGGAAAGAGGATATGAAGGAGAGGAGAAAATCTAAGAAAATAAATGGGAGGCATAGATTGACTTTTTTGTTGTGTTGGAGTTCAGAAATTTGAGATGAATGCAAGCCATTGGATTGAAATGAGTAGTGGAGATCTTTCCTACTTAGGCTTTTGATTTGACTTTTCAATAAGGGTAAGGTGGATAGACTTCATATTTCTTTACTCTTTCTCTTTCTCAATGGATCATGCTTGATCCTTAGGATGATTGGTTGAGATTTCTTTGAAGTCTCCTATCCAAAAAAGACATGCATTATGGCTCATTCCTTTCTCATTTGTCATATCAGTATGCCTTAAGATGGATGGCTAAGATTCCGTAAAGATTTTCTTATCCAAATTAACCATTCTCCTTTATTTTTTCCTCATCCCAATATTTTTATCTTCAACCAATGAGATTAAAGTAAAAATACATTTTGTACCAAGGATAACATGTTTTTTCCTTCTAGAAAATTGGTGGGCAGCCCACTAAAATTTTCTCCACCAATCAGAGCTCAATCTTCTCTCTCATGCATGGATTCTTCTTATTAGCTAATTCTAACTCAAATAGCTTCTCATTGGTTGCTTTATAATGATCTTAGATGTGAAATGATCGCAGTCACTCTTTCTTGAAATTCCCAAATGAAAATTAAGCATTCATTACCCATTTTTTGTCTCTCTCCTCCCTCCTTTTTTTTTTCACTAATCATACTCATTCCTTCTAATATATCACACATGCGCACACACATGCATGCACATGCACACGCCTGCACATATGCATGTGTGTGTGTGTGTTCTAACTCAAATAGCTTCTCATTGGTTGCTTTATAATGATCTTAGATGTGAAATGATCGCAGTCACTCTTTCTTGAAATTCCCAAATGAAAATTAAGCATTCATTACCCATTTTTTGTCTCTCTCCTCCCTCCTTTTTTTTTCACTAATCATACTCATTCCTTCTAATATATCACACATGCGCGCACGCATGCATGCACATGCACACGCCTGCACATATGCATGTGTGTGTGTGTGTGTGTGTGTGTGTGTGTGTGTGTGTGTGTGTGTGTTTTGAGAAACTTTCACTCAAGCAATTTTTGGTCAAGACAACTTCTATTACTCTAACTAGCTTATATGACGTGACCTACAAGAAATCTTCTAAATTGGTATCTTATCCGGTCTCTTCTATTAGGAAATAATTTCCTCATATGATCTCTCAAAATCTATAAGGGTGTTTTTAACATACCGGATTATAGATGGTGTGGCATCAGCATGTCCACCGGCCAATAACCATATGCTGCCCACATTAGAAGATCAATTACACTTTAATCCTATATCTCAAATATTAAAAAAAAAAAAGTCCTTGTTTACTACAAATATGAATCGTTAGGGAAATATAGTTATTTGTACTATATAATGAAAATAATAAACTATGGTGGCATAAAATATAGGCAGAAGGCTAATTTGGGAATAAGTAGAAGGGTATTTTAAGAATAGGTGAAAGGATGTTCTAGGAGTACTAAACCATGATGGAAATATCCATAAATAATGAAATTCAAAAGGAAATGTAGAAAAATAAATTTTTGGCAATATAACTACAAATAAAGGAGACTCTGAGAGGCTACAATAGGTAAGAAATCACTTTTACTGTCAAAAGTTACAACCACTAAATCTGGAAAGCAAAGCAGATGTTGCAATAGGCAAAATACTTACTAGCAAAGTCTTATATTTGTAAAGGTGAAAATTCTACAAGTGAAAATATGTTATGTTAATCCCACATGTGCATGTGCACATGATAGTGATTAGCATATATACACAAAATTTATGTAAGTTTCCTCTTTCTTATCGAACTTGTGTAATGCCCATTTAAAGACACTTCCAATATAATGTGTGATTGCTGAGCCTATGAAGATACCTACTGACTAGATTTACGTCAAGGGCCCCCTGTATCACACTACGAAAGATACCTAAAACGAATAAGACGAACTCAAGCTTCATCCTTCGGATCTTTTGACTCTTATAAACTCGGCCCACTCTCTAAGGCGCTACATCAAAGTTAAGCTTAACACCATCAAAAAGTACTACAAAAAGAACCCAATGGCTGTAACATCATTGATTTTCATTTTATTCTATTTCATATACTTTATCATATCTTATTTAAAAATATAATAAAAAATTGAATTACGTCAAAAATGAGTCCATGGAAAGTATAGAGATAATTCCAACGACGCTAATTTGCATGGAATAAAAATCAAGACTAGAAACTCCCCCAATTTACAAATATTAAAGAGGTCAATTGATATTGGCACTTCCGATTTGACTGAAATCTGACCTAGCCAATCACGCGTGGGAGTCAGGCTTCACGCATGAGCGGGGTCACCCAACATGCGGCGCCCAATCTCCCTGCACTGGTGTGGATTGAGATCAATGAAGGCAGGGGTTGTCAGACGAGGAGAGAAGTCCGGTGACCCAAAACCCACTTCGATCTCTCTCCTTCCATTCTCTCCGATGATCTTCTTCTTCTCTGGTGTGACAGACCAGAGAAGATGAACTAAATCCCCTCTCACCCTCGTTCGGACCGAGCCTAGCTCTCTCCAATCTCCTATTTTTCCCCGCACCGCCAACCCAAAAAAACCCCTTCTATTGTTTTCTTCCCCGACAATGCATGAAAACCTAGAAAACCCTTCCGGTCTTCTGCCGTGGAGCAGCCCCCTCTAATCTTCCTTTGCCGCCTAGCAAAACCCCCTCCGGTGAAGCATCCATCTATCTCTGACCAACACGATTTCATCCTTGCACGACCTGCCAGGACCCTTCTCTCTCCCACTTCTTTTCTCTCTATTCCTCACTCCGCCGACAACACCCAGCAGGCCGGCGTGCCCGATTTGTCTTCTCCCCTGACCAGCTGATATGAGCCACCATGGCACAGGTGGGTCCCACTACCAGTACCCAACCCTAGGCATTCAATCCCTTCCTATGCCCAATCTGTGAAGACATCCTTGAAACACAAAGAACAAAGAACAGAGAAAATCACACGGAGAGTGAGGAACAATAATGACGCACAACTTAGATTGAGGAGCATTACAGCCATCCATCATGATCTCAACTATTCATTGTAATCCCTATTATGTTCAAATCGAGACCTATATAAGAGATCTTCGATCTAGAGCATTATTGCAGCGAGCGAGTTGATCTTAATCAAAGGCTAAGATCAACATAGGATACATTTTCGAAATTGGAACTAATTCAAGGATCAACACCATTCAACTAATTTTTTAAGAAGATCCAATTATATTTGCTAATGTATTCTTTGATTTAGGATTATCATGTGGATAATTGTGGCTGTGGCTGGATCACGATGAATGGCCTACATCATACGCCATTGCAACGATTGGTTAACAATCCGATGACACAAGAAACCATATATAATAATATTTGACCTATGAGAGGTAGGATTACAATCCTAACCCTCCAATTCCATTGATTTCACTGTAAATAGCTAGAATTGAGTATGATTAGCATTGGAGTGTGCCCCAATTAGCCAGTTAGATGATAGATTACCTAAAATTAGCATAGTATGAGCATAGTAATCCTAGAATATCTTGATATATGAGTAGGATTTTAATATAATAGCTATTAATTGCCCTATTTCAACATGATCTTGACTATCAACTAACCTGGGGACCCCAGCTTGAGATCCCACAACTATGAAACATCAGATAACATCGAAACACAGTAGTTTAAGAACTAAAGATATAATGCGTGCTTTATAAATAAGAATTCAACTTAGATGAATAGCTTGGAGTCTGAATTAGATCTAGATATAATGCATCTTTAGGTAGTAGGACTTAGGTAGTGGCTTGGGATGCACAAACAAGCGGTTCTTTGTCTGAGGTAGGTGGCAACATTTAATATGGGCACATTTCTATTTTGAAATTGCAGATTTTCATAGCTCCATCTCAATATTTATAAATGAATACCATGTATATATTATTATACTATGTTCTTGTTAAGACATTTATCTTGTCTATGATTAATACATGTATGCATGCTTGCATTGATTCTCATTTTTCCACTGAATAGATTGTTTCTCAATGATCAATCACATTTCATAAGTGGTAGTAAAAGTATATGATTTTGAAAACAATTCCATGACCTGTAGAAGTCACTAAATGGTAACTATAGTTGCTATCGCTTATTAAGACACAGAAATTCCTTATTTAATCACTTATTTCTCTGTGAACTTGGTTAAGGAGCTCTGATGGCGAGTCCTTAAGAGGCTAACCCTAAGGGAGGGGAAGTTCCTTACGATGGCAAGCCACAGGCACTCCTGGATTGCATTATTAGACCAGAGGATTTCATTTCTATTTCCTTGACTCTAAGATGTCGAGTGAATTCCATGATCTGTGTGGGGGCAACTTGTATGCATATCGGGGGTCCCTACACTACAAGTACTCCCTGGATGGTTTGATGGACATTTTAGCCCAATGGATGCTATGCTAGGCGGGATTATAGGGTTGGCCACTGGCCTTTGACTTTCTAAGATGATAGACATCTACTCCATCAATAGGCAAACTTCATAGGGACTGGTATTATGGGTAATCCACACTACAAGTCTGATTCTCTCCTCATGCACGACAGACATTTAGTCTTATGTCCCAATGTTGATAGACCAATGAGTTAATTATCGCTGTAGCATAGTAGTCCATGCGGTTTGGATGGTTGATGTTTTCATATCATGCTGGAGAGCACCTGGATGGACATTTTCTTGTGAATCCACAGGCATGACTATGCTTAGAGGATTGGTGTGAGTACTCATGACCAGGATTCTAGTGTATGGGACACTCATGGGACTTGGATGTTAGGGTGCCCCTTGTTGACAATGTGCATATTCATTTGAGATATACTATAGGCTTTTAATGCTCTACACTAATGTAGTTTTGGCATACTTAAGAGCCTTAGGAGCTTAGTTCCACTTGGCATGTTTTTAGACACGCAAGTAGCATGAGTTGCATCAACTTGAGTTTGCCATTTTCACTAGCCTTAGAAGCTCAACTCACCCAGTATGTTTTGGAAACAAGCAAATAGTGTGGTTGCATTGCCCTATTTTTGGTAGTTCAATAAGCTTTGATGCTTTGGTTTAATGCACATCTATCTTGTTGGTTTCACATGCCATTCATGCTTTACTTCATCATTATTTAACTTTATTATCATGATAATGTAAAAGTTGTTTCTATGGGAGAGCTATTTATTGCATGCCTCATGAGATCTGATACTCAAACTATTTATTACCTACTAAATCAAACTATTTATTACCTACTAAATATTCATGAGTTATTATTGAATATCTATGTACTTACATAAGCATAGCTTGCTGAGGCATTGTGATATTTTGCAATGCCTTAGATATTGAGAGAGACAGTAGGAGAGGCAAACAACTTGAAAGTAGGTGAGGGCATTGGAGATAAGCAGTAGCATTTAAGAGAAGATCTCACCAACGTATGTGAGTTGTTAGGAATTTGTTTCTGAAAATAGTAAATGGACTGTATATGTGTATGATGGTGTACCCTTTTATGACTTGGATGTATGGACATGTTTATGTTAGATGTGATAGTTGTGAATGGATAAACCCTAGGCTATGTTGTTTTCTTGGTTTGTTTTTCATTGTTGATGTGTATGGTTTGGTCAGAGCTTTTAAATGATTAGGATGGACGGTTATGGAGACTAAGTATCCTTGTTCTATGTTTATGCTTTCACTGTGTCTATTAGGTATGTTTTTGTAGAAATGGGGAGGTCATCTCACTAAATATGGGGTTTTTGGAGTTGTATGACTCCTAGGTTTTTGAAATGAGTATTTTTCATTTGAAATGTTTATTTTTACTTGATTTTAAATGTAAAATTTTAAACAGGGTTCCGGACTTTTGAAAAAATTGTACTTATATATGTGTGAGAAACATGGGGGGTCATAGCTTGGTATCAAATCTAGTTTACTCCATTACAACCACTCTAACAAGTCCAAAAGTCATATACAGTCCAATGAATAAGTTGAGTACCTAAATATGATTACATATGTAACTCATATAGGGAATGTTGATGATTGTGAAATTGATACCGCCCATGAAGGTTGGTAGATTTTAAGAAAAGAGAAGACTTAGATCCTTGTATGAGCATGTTGAGTGCTTAATTTTGTATCCAAAAACCTTAAATTGTGTATAGGTTTAGTGCATGAGATTGATCATTTTTACACTTATATGATGGATTTGCACTAAATTGATTAATCTCTATATAACCATAATCTAGTGTATTTTCAAGGTTAAATCATCATCCGAAGGCAATTATGTTTAAACCATTAGTAAATAATACTAATTGGGAATTTTTTTACATTTTATTGGTTATATGTTAAGATCCAATTGGAGAGATCAAGCTACTCAAAATTTTATCTCACCGATCAAGCTTAAATATAAATGGACGGCTCAAATCAATCTAATTTTGATGAACCAACTCAATTGAAGCAGAAACCCAAGTCTTTGATGATCAATTTATTAATTCCACCACCAATCTCATGCAAGCCTAGATCACTCTCATTATGGTGTGAAAGTGGAAGATTACATGGGTCACACTCAATTCTTCATTCTTTCACACATCAAGGGCCTACAAGGTTGGGAATGTATATCTAGAGCATATGGATGATAAGAGAGTGTATGGCTATCATGTGATGATGAGGGATTGCACTTGATAGTCTACTAAAGTGAAGATCAAATCAAAAAAAGTAATTGGAATTACATGGATGGATGAAGGGTGGAGATTTTAAAGATGGTAGCTCTATATTGTTTCCATGTGTTACAAGGAGAGTTGCTTATTAGAAACAAGTTCCTAGCTTGAATTTTGGAAAATAAAAGGAGCTACTAATGCTATGAAGAGAAAGGACTTAAGAACCATTCCACTTTCATCAAAAGATGGTGATTGGAGGACAGAGTCAATGGTAAGTAAAAGGGAGGCTCAAGGAGATAGGAAGTAGTTGCTAACATTAGCTATTCTTATTCCATATAAGGAGGATCAAGGAAGAAAAAAATAGGAAAGAAAGTAGAGAAGAGTAAGGAGAGGAAGAAGAAGAAGTAGTGGAGTTGGAGGGAAGAGAAGAAGTCCTTTCCCTTCTTAATCCACTAGTGCAGCAAGCATTTTACTTCATTATTTTTCTTGTATTTTCATGTAATTTCTCATTTGTAAGAGCTTAAAGTAAAGAAAGAAAGTTTTCATTGAAAATCTCTCTCTCTCTCTCTAGTATTCTCTTAAAAGAGTCCCATTGGCAGAGAGCAAGAAACTAGGGAGAAATCTAGGTTTTTCTGGCTCTATTTCACTACTGCTACCCTATAGGTGTGCAATAATAGAGCTTTGGATTTCTCCCTTATCTGCATTTATTTTGGTGTTGATCAACAATCTAAACCATTGATAACGCTCTCACCTCAACCAAGAAGAAGTGAAGTGAATTTTTCACAAGGAGGATCAGAGTAGAGCAAGATATTTTCATCTGTGTCTTTTTTCATTATTACTGCAAGAGAAAACAAAGCCTTGGTTTTTCCTTATTTTAGTCATGTTTTTGTTTATATTTTAAAGATCTAATGCATTGGAAATGTTATCCTAAGCTTTAGGAAGAAGTTCCTATTTGTTTCTAAAACTTTTATTAAATTTTGGGTGATATTTCTAGAAGATAATAGTAACAGGTATTGTTTCTACACTATTATTGTCTGTGATGAACCTACCATATTCAATATAAAATATATTCCATTCTGTTAGCTTTAGAGGAAATCTAATCATGTAGATGCATTCATTGATATCCAATTAGGTAAAATAAGAAATTTCACTGAAAATTTCATACTGAAAGTTGAGAATATAATGGTCGAAGTGACCAACTTCATCATGTGATCACTGGTTTACACAGGCAGTAATAGAGATTGATCTTGTGCTTGATGAATTGGCCACATTTATGATCAAATATCTTTAGATCCATACGTCATATTAAAAATCTAACCATACCATTGAATTCTTTGATATTCAATTATTCGAGATACCAAATTTGAAAGAAAAATTCAATCTTTAAGGTGCCAAATATTTTGCCGAAGTATCCATATTCATCACATTGTCAAGTGGCAAGAAAAACCAGCAACTCCAGATTGCTAGATACACTCTCAAACAATTTTATACTTAATTACCTATGGTTTAGCTTGTAATATCTTGTTTTGAAGGTAATTAAGTAACGAACAACTTAGCATAGTTTTAGGATTTTTTTTCTTTAGTTGTAGCTTAATTTAATTTATTTAAATGTCCATTACTTTAATTTAGATTTAATTAATTTATGTTAAATTATAAATAATGTTAGGCTAACTTTTCTTTTTAGGATTAGAGTGATCCTAGAAGAACATTAGGTAGCACCACTTATTAATTCCCAATGTCTTAAATTTCTTAGCAAATTTAATTTAAAATTTATCTAATTTGGAAAAGATAGAATTTCCCTTAGTACAATTCTTTGATTCAATATCATTACCTTTCATAATGAATATTTGGAATTAATCCTAGATTCATTATAGTTAGGTTTTACATAGAATACTTAGGATTCGACAATCTATCTAGTTTCTAATGATCAATGATTTTCATGTTAAATTCCACATTCTGAGAAAAAGATCGTAGTTTCGATCTACGTCTTGAGTTATAAGGAGAAAGAACGAGTGATGGACCCTAATGACAATCTAAGTGATCTCTAATCCTAACCTTCCATCATAATTTATTTTCTTGATTCAAAAAAAATCTAATCCATTTGATCATTCATCACCTCATCTTGAAATTTTTCTAGCATAAATCTTTTAAGATCATTAGAATAGAATAATTTAGTGCTTTAAACTCATATTATACCCTTCCTATGGATTCGACCCTATAATACTACAATTAACTAAATGTGTACTTATAAGAAAACTCTTAACAAGTTTTTGGCATCGTTGTTGAGGAGGTGATCATGTGACCAAAGCACCATTAGATTTGGTTTAAAATAATTAAATTTGTTACTTTTTCTTTGACTAGAATTGTGTTGAAGCCAACCTGTATTTTATCTTAAATCACAAATTCAATTCAATGGTTGTAATAATATAGGTTAAGGGTGTACCATCATTGCTTGGAACTGGAGGCAATTTGTAAATGGTCTGTCCTTGTACAAAAAGACTTAATTCCAGGACCCCACTGTAAGATCTACTCAATTTTTTATATTTTTTAGATTTAGGATTTGCAATATTAAAGTAGATTTGCATAATTATTTAGTATAATATCATATTGATAGCATTCATCTTTTAAATGTTGCATTTTTTAGGTTGTTACATTAGTTTATTATTTTTATTACATTTTTAGGACATGTTTATTTGCTTTAAGGTGATTAACTGTGTCATGATAAATGAAAATTGATTAGTAAGGGCATCATTCCGTACAAAGTCAGGGGTGGATTTCATTACCACCTCTAAGCCCACCTAGGCTAATCATCACCTATTGTGCACCCCAACCTTCCATCTTAATTTTAAAATAAATTAGAAGAGACCTATGAAAGCCTTCAAGCTTATAGGACCCTCTTGGAAGGAGGCAAACTACTGTCACTCCCATGGTCCCAAGCTTAATTACTACGTTGGTATTTAAAAGACTAGCTCTACCAACACATCCTATGACTCAAATTGCTTATGGCTAATTAAGGAGGGTTTGAAGTGGTTGATTTAGTAAGAATCTACCTGGTAAGCAGTAGTACATGTCTGGAAGAGAGGAAGAGTTGCCTAGATTAGGTTAATCTAAAAGTTACTCCCCTTACAGAAATCAACATAAACAAAACAACTTTCAGCTTATTAGTAAGGACTTTGTTGATTATGTCCTTTGTTTGTTCATCATCTTATGTTGGTTCATATAGTTTAGTTTTCTAAAAAAATTAAAATTAAGTTAAAAAAAGTTTTGTTGCATGCATTAGATAAACTGTGACCTAAAGGTTAATCAAACCAATCCAATAAAACATATAACCAAATCAGTTGCCCATAATGGTAGACCAAGTTGATCAAGGGAGAAATCCATCTTCTAGAAATAACAAAGATGAAATTGATCCAAATTCTCTTTAACAATGAAACACTAGCTTGCATGGATGATGAAGATCTTCCACCATGGAGGAATAATGCACCACCATATTGATATTTGAGAAGGAATCAATAAAGGAATGGGATTTAAATAGTCAATATGAGGACAATTAGAATAACCGATATCCTCATGGGAGAATATTAGGAGATTACCTTTAGCATACTCATACTAGCACATCATCATGTGTCATTCTCCCTTAGAATGCTAGTGCAGTTGAGTTAAAGATGGGAGTAATTCAATTACTTCTAAAATCTCGAAGGATGGATAATGAGAGTCCTTACCTACACTTAAAAGAATTTATGGAAGTGTCCACTACATAGCGCACACTAAACATCGGATTAAAGACTATAAGGCTCAATCAATTTTAATTTTCCCTAAAGGAAAAGGCTAAGATGTGGTTTAATGCATTATCAATAGGTTCAATACGAACTTGTAATACATGACACAGGAGTTCTTGAAAAAATTCTTCCTAACCCATAAAACCAATACTCCTCACCGAAAGATCATGAACTTTTCCCGAAAGGAAAAAGAAACCTTCTACCAATGTTGGGAAAGATTCAAGGATTTATTGTTGACATATTCACATCATGGATACTAACCTTGGCACATTATAAGCTTCTTTTATGAAGGACTCAATTCTAAAATGAGCTAATTTATAGAAATGATGCGCAATGTTAAATTTTTTAACAAACAATCAGAAGAAGCATAAGAGTATTTTGAATGGAATGCCGAGAGTGCTCAAATTAGGTTAGATTCAGAGAAAGGGGATCACCCACACAAGACAAAGCCCACCACATCTTCTAAGGGAGGCATTTATGCCATGAATGAAAAATATGGCATGAACGCAAAAATAGCTTCCTAGCTAGAAAAGTAGAGGCAATAGAAATGAGGAAAGCTACCTTTAAGAAGGTCAAACAATTACGTGGTATTTGTGAAAGTACTACACACCCTATTCAAGACTGCCCTACAATCCCAACATTCTAAAATCTGCTTCATGAACATGCAAATGTCTTAAATTCATATAAACAACTATTTTCTCCCTATTCAAAGACATACAACCCCAATTGGAGAAATCATCCCAACTTTAGTCGGCAAAATGGACCAAATGCTAACATCTCACACCAAGGCTCCTTCCAATCGTACTAAGGACCACCTACTTCTGGACCATATATGCCTCCCCCAAAGAGGTCAGTGGAGGATAATCTTCAACATTTCATTCAAAACCAAGAAAGAAAAAATGCTCAATTTGAAGCATCTATGAGTGGGACATGAAAAAATTGTTCATGCAATTCATGTAAACACTAAAAAGGGAAATTTTCTTACCCAACCACAAGAAAAACCTAAAGGTGCACATGTGGCTATGTCAAAGGGTTCTCTAGACTAGAATATGGAACAAACTAATTTAGTCACCACTCTTCAAAATGGAAAGGTACTTTAAAAGTGAGGCCAAGGAAAAGCCTATCATTGAGGATACTGTATAGAAACCTCACCCTTTCACTGACCCATGTCCCATCCCACTTCTATTTCCACAATGGTTGCTTCAAGTTCCTAAGGTAGTTTTCAATGATGAGATCTTAGATATTTTTAAACAAGTCAAGGTCAACATTTTCATCTTGGATGTCATCAAATAAATCCCATCATATGCTAAGTTTTTGAAAGACCTTTGCATTGTCAAATGAAAGTTGAATGTGCACAAGAAGGCTTTCTTGACCGAACAAGTTGGTTCAATCCTTTGAAATCACATGCCATCTAAATATAAGGATCTAGGTTGCCCAACTCTCACTTATATAAATGGAAACTACAAGATAAATGAAGTTTTGCTTGATTTGGGATCTAGTGTGAATCTACTACCATATTCAGTATAAGAGCAACTAGGTCTGGGAGAACTTAAACCAATTTCCACTACTCTCTAGGTAGCTGACATATCTATCAAAATACTAAGAGGGATAGTAGAAGATATGCATTTTTAGGTAGAACAATTCTACTTTCTAGTAGACTATTTAGTTCTGGACATAAAGCCTTTGTTGAATGAAAGGAATGAAATACCAATAATTCTTGGGCAACCATTTTAAAAAACATTCAATGCCTTAATCAATTATTGTATAGTGTAATGAAGCTATCGTTTGGAAATATGACACTGGAACTGAACATTTTTAGTGTAATAACCCCAATTTTTGTAAATTGATTAAGAAAATCAATTTAGTTTGAATTTTCAGAAATTCTGGACTGGAATATTAGGTTATTGGAAAAAAAAAATTTATAGAGATTAAAAAATAATTTAAAACTTAAAAATTATGAATGTACTAAAAAAACTGATCGAAATGACACTAAGAACATTTAATTTCAAGTTAAAATGAAAAATCCCTAATTTTCTTCATTTTTAGGAATAAAAGGGTAAAATGGTATTTTTACATATAACCAAGATCTAAGACATCAATATTTAGCATTTACTTAGAAATACAATTCCAACGCTACTAAATACGCTCAATTCTGAGTTCGGGAGAATAAAACGAATTTTTTTCCATAAAAGGGCAAAATAGTCCTTTCACACCTCCATGGGGCCCACAAGGGGCCCACAAATGAATCCAATGGCTAGAAAACATGTAATGAGTGGTCAAACCACTACCAGCTGAAAGCGGAGAAGGAGGTTGTAGTGGAGGATCCAATGTTAATTTAATATTCAAAAGAAGTGAAACATAATTATTACAAGTAATTATAAAAAATTCAAAAATGTTCATTAAAATTCCTACAAAATTATCTTACTTACCTTGAAAATCCAGATCTAGATTCATTCCCAAATTTCCAAAACTCCCAAAAATCTCTCTTCTTTCACTTTCTCTCTCCTCTCTCTAGATTGGAATAAGAGATCCAATTTCAATTAGGCACTCTATTCCAAATAAAATATCACAAATCCAACCATTCATATTGTCCTACACCATCTTACCTAAAAACCCCCCAATGAAATTTCAAGATCCAACAGCGCAATCAAGGGAAAATAACAAAACAAGCAGTTATCGGGCGATCCTATCATCAAGTGGATATTTCTTTTAAATTGGGTTGCAAAAACTACATTTTTCTGTAATCAGGTAGGTGGAAACTCTTCCCACACTTATTTCATGTTATTTTATATAATTTTATTTTTCTGAAAGTAAGTTTAGCTTAAAAACTATAAAAATCAAGTAAGGGTAAGAACCCTTCAATTCTGTATGATGGAGGGCTCAGATAGAATAGCTAAGTCATCCAATTGATCTAGCAAGATCCAAAACCCACAAGGTGGAATTTTCAAGAAATTTAATCAATTTTTAAGCCCTTAATTGAAGGGGATTTGATTGGACGGTCCAAAACGAATTGTTTGATCTCCCTTAAGAGATCTGGCCACCAGGACGCTGCACGGAAACATGCCCTATGGGAGGTCTCTGCTCATGCACTTCGCGTGCAACGTTGTTCAACAAAATGACACGTTGAGGGTCACTGTCTCGGGTGGTGTGTTTTTGCCTGCATCCCGGTGACGGTAGCACGGCCAACACCGCCCAACTAGACCCACCGCTCGACTTGATCTGAGCCGATCGTTCCACTAGGCCTAGATCGAACGATCGGCTCAGATCAAATCTGGACCCTCAGAACAACTGTGAACTTCTTTTCTTAATTGTGGAGGCATTTGAACTCCAAATTAAGATCGAAAAGAAGCTATGGAAAGCTTGTAATGTCTATTTGCTTCTGAAATCATAAAATGGATAAAAATACTCAAGAGACTTTCTATTTTTAGGAATTAAGATTCTAATTTTCATGATCTTCAAGATCTGAGATGATCAGATCTTGGGGATCAAATTCAATGATCATATAATGTTGAAATAAAGTAATATCCATAATTTATTTTGACAAATCTAACATAAATTGAGGAATCTACCCTTTATGGTAGAAATAACCTAAAAGATACAAAGGGACCCACTTGATCAATGAGATCAAGCATAATCAGACCCTTGGGATGGATGAAATGAATGGGATTATGATGGAATCCAATGAGAGCATGGATTAGATGTGACAAAAACAAATGGATATGTTCTTTGGACCTTAATGAAGTAAAAGCCCTAAATGTAATTAAAACTCTTGATCAAAAGGAAAAGATCTAAAATCTAATGGTTGGATCATAAGTAAAAGTTTCTAATAATCTTAATTTAATTAGTTTACTTGTCTTTTATTTGAGATAGAATGGTAAATGTTATTTATGTTATAAATTAGGAAGCATGATAGTGTAATTCTTAAATTTTAACATGCTTTGCTCTATATGTTATTAGATTGTTATAATAAGTTGGTAATTTAATTATCTTAGGGTCATGTTAGTTTGAAATTAAGATTTTAGCATGATTCCATTAGATTATTAGTAAAATTTCATGTATTTCATAACTTAGGATCATGCTAATTTAAGTATAGTTTTATTTTATTAGGTTAAGTTACATTCATAGGAAGCATGTTAGTATAAATAGTTGTTAAATTTATGTTGGATTTATGCTTTAGAGTTTATGATTTATTTATTGTTAAATTTTATTAGTAGATTCAAATGTTAAGTAGTTGTTAAGATATAATGAGCATAAATCACCAAAAATGTAAACTAATGGAATATAGAGATTCATGGACAATTAAGATGAGTAAATGACTTTGACTTAATATTAGTAAGGGCTATAATTAGTAGGACAATATAAGGATTATCAAATCCTTGGCCCAAACTACGAGAATAATAAACCTCTTGAATGACATTTTAAATGTTCTTGGATTTAATTAAAATCAATTAGAAAGAGTACTTAGGGTTAAAATGCTCATAGGAAACATATGAAAGGTTGAGCTAAGGTCACTCCAGTGAATGCTGAACATGGTGGTTCAGGGGGTTCTCTAATGGAGCCTCTCTCCTCCTCTACCTTCCATTGACATTTATGAGGTCTAAATGCCTCCTTACATGAGGATTGAAGTAACTACTTTGTGTTCAATCATTCATCTAGTAAGGCTTAATCAATTGGAAATAAGAGGAACTGTTTAGACTTAGGATAAAATCAGCTACCTTCAACCTATAAAACATTAACTAGTTGAATAATAATAATAAGAGCATAAAAGGTTAGTAAATTATCTAACCCTAATAAAAATTGTAAGTAAGATAAGGATGATCCAACGAGGTCTATGGGATCTTGAATGATCAAGAATAATAACAAGAAATAAATACTTCTTGATGATGATATATATCTATTGCTTGCAATTTAGATCAAATAGAATAGAAGATCTTAAATTAAATAGAATAGATGATCTGAACCCTTGATCAAATATGATTCAAGGAAGAGAACCAAGATCATCCTCCGTAGGGATGATCAAACAATTGAACTTAGATCAAAGAAGAACTATATGATAGATCTAATCCCATGATCTTTATCAACAAGTATAAATTGTTGATCAAAGGATCTATAAAAGATCAAGATCAAAGAAAGGAAAACACAAAGACTTAGAATAGAAAATACTTAGATTTGAAGGATTAGACGATCATTCTAACTGTCAGATCTATTGATCAATAGGATAAACATTATCTGAGGAGGATAGATCATGGTAGGACATAAGATCTAATCCTTTATATCAAAGGGCAAGATTAGACAAAAAATATAGGATTACTCAAATTGTATAAATATTGATGGTATGTATGGATTTACAGATTACATATGTCAGTCAGGATCGTGGAAGATATGAAGAGATGGATCATTACTTGAAGGTAGGAGGATTTTATGAATGCATCTACATGAGCTATACATGTTGAATACATGATCTTATGTCTGGAAATGTTGACAAGTATAATGTAAATGCTTGTATTAAATCCATTGAAAACTTAGATGATCCAACCAGAACACATATGAAATGGTTAAGTTAGAATTGACAAAAACCCTACGTGAATAGGGAACTATAAGGTATTCCAGCCCTAGATAAACAGACAAATTGTCCGATATGTATAAAAATCCATACATGAGAATCATTCATATAGAATGGTGATCCCTAAACTTATATGAATATGTGTATCATTCGTTGTAAATGATGATCCCTATGTTTAAAGTGAAATCCTATCCTCGGTATAAGAATACCAAAATACGAGGATGATGATATAAACAAACAAGATGTTGATAAGCAAAAGAATACTTTATATACAGGCAAGGAGACATGTGGTTTTTGTTTTAAACAAGAGTATGCCTGGGGATGCTATGCTACGAGGGTTAAGAGGGTTTGGCCACCCTCTCTCCGAAATGTGATATATATGATGATACTGTGCCCAAAGAGAGGCAAAATGTCCTGTGGGGCAATTATGGGAAGGCCACCACTGTGACAGTTTGTCTCCCCATATAAACATGACATAGATGATTTTCCACATTTGGTATTCGTGGAGTATGAAAGTAGTTATCCAAGCACGCTAGTACGGATCAGACTACAACATAGTAGTCCTTTGAGTATTTTGCATTATGATGCATGGCATAATGAGATGCTGATATTGTCCAAATAAGGGAGTATTTTTCCAGTAGAGTCTGGATGTTTTATCAACTCAGTATGGTTGAGTGTGATGATACTGCCCAAATGATGGAGTATTTTCCAGCAAAGACTGGATGATTGATCAACTCAGTGTGTTTGAGTGTGACTATTGATGTTTGAGATATTAACTATTTTTCAAGGTTTTGACCATATATATATATATATATATATACACACACACACGACATATATAGTATGTATGTGTAAGAATGTATATATATGACAAAGTAAAGAGATTGATCCATGAGTATGTTTATGAAAAATGGGATTATGAAGTATTAGGATTATACTATCAAATTATTATGCTTCTTGAATCCCCTACCAAGCATAGCTTGTTGAGATATTGTAAATGTTTGAATGTTTACAATATCTTAAATACAAAGAGGGAGAATTAGAAGCTCAAGATTTAAGATGACTTGGAAGAATTATCAATCAGGTTATATCCCTTGAAGACATGTATTTTTATTTGAGAGCATTGTATTGTATTGAGAGTTTTAATTGAATGGTGAGGTTTGAAATTTGGATTATGTAATTTGGACAAGTATTGTATTGATACCTGGGTTGTATTGTGAACCACTAGATGGATTCTAGAATTTAATAAAAGTATATTCCTTCAATGGAATTTTATCTTGTACAAAATTCTACTTATGTTATGTATGAAGCGATGACTTGGGTTTTACAAAACAAGTTCTAAAGAAAAGAATTTTTACTGCTTTGTTTTGGAAAAAAAAATTTACTACTAAGGGACCCTTGCCTTTGAAAAATGTATTACAAAATGCGTTACAAAAACTCGGGTCGTCATATTTAGCATCTGCAAGTAGCCAAGAGAATCTATTGATGACTGACATAATATTAACATGATAAATTCAATTGTGCAAGATCAATTTGTTAAATCTTCCTTATCAAATCCATTGGAGGCCTGTTTGGCCCATTTTAATGAATTTTATAAGGATGCATTAATAGAGGAAGTTAATGCTCTCCTTGATTAAGTGCTTGTTATGGACACACACAAAAAATGGCAACCTCAGTTCAAGGAATTACCACCTAGGGAATCCACTCCTATTCCAGCTTCATTCGAACCTCCTAAACTAGATTTAAAAACTCTACCGGTTGATCTCAAGTATGCATTCTTAGGAGAGAAAGAGACTTTTCCTATCATTATCTCCTTCTAGTTAGAAACATCCTTAGAGGAGCAGTTAATTTAGATTTTAAAGGAGTACAATGGCGTTATAGGCTAGACCCTAGCAGATATTAAAGGAATTAACCCTTTAATATGAACCCATAGAATTTACATGGAACATGATGCCAAGCCGTCCCGTCAAATGCAACATAGGCTGAATCCAAATATGAAAGAGGTGGTTAGGGAAAAATTTCTTAGATTATTGGATTTGGGGATCATCTACCCCATAAGTGACAACCAATGGGTGTGTCTGACCCAAGTAGTACCAATGAAATTTGGAGTGACAGTTGTCCTCAACATTGACAATGAACTCATTTCTACTTGAGTTATGACTAGTTGGCATATGTGTATTGATTATAGAAAGTTAAATGCTATCACTCGAAAGGACCACTTCCCATTGCCCTTTGTCAATCAATTGTTGGAAAGGGTAGCAGACAAAAGTTATACTATTTTCTATATGGTTATTCAATATATAACCAGATAGAAATTGCACTTGAAGACCAAGAAAAGACTACATTTACTTGTCCTTTTAGTACCTTTGCTAATAAAAGAATGCTATTTGGATTATGTAATGCTCTTACAACATTTCAAAGATGCATGCTGAATATATTTAGTGACATGGTTGAGCACTTTCTAAAGGTCTTCATGGATGATTTCTTAGTTTTTGGGGATTCATTTGATACATGTTGGAAAACTTGAGAAAAGTCCTACATTATTATGAAGACAAAAATCTAGTGCTAAACTAGGAGAAGTGTCATTCGTCATTCCTAAGGAATTGTGCTTGGCCACATTATCTCATCAAAAGAATAAAGGTAGACAAAACAAAAATTGATCTAATTTCTAATCTACCCACCCCTCAAATAGATAGAGATATTTGCTCCTTCTTAGGACATGCGAGATTTTATAAGAGGTTTATAACAGATTTTAGTGCAATATTTAGACTGTTGTGTAACATCCCAGCTAAGGACACCCCATTTGAATGGACTTCTAATTGTTAAGAAGCTTTTACTAAGCTGAAGGATAAGTTGACCACCGCACCTATCATGTAACCACCTAACTGAAGGTGCCCTTTGAAATCATGTGTGATGCGAGTGACTATGCTGTAAGGGTAGTCTTAGGGCAAAGAAAGGATAAGAAGCTTATGTCATCTTCTATGAAAGCAGGACACTTAATAATGCATAAGTGAATTATTCCACGATGAAGAAGAAACTCCTTGTCGTAGTCTGGCACTGGACAAGTTCAAGTCCTACTTGATATGCTCTAAGATAGTTGTTTTCACTAATCATTCAGAACTAAAGTACTTTCTTTCATAAGAGGATGCTAAGCCATGACTTCTTACATGGATCCTTCTACTCCAAGAATTTGATCTAGAGAATAAGGACAAAAAAACAGTAGAAAACTTAGTGATAGACCACCTTTCTATACTGGTTCTAACTAATCCTTTAAATATGTTGCCAATCAAGGGTTCCTTCCCTGATGAACAACTATTTAATGTCTCCCATCTCCCCTGGTTTGCCGACATTGCAAATTATCTAGCTACAAGGAAGATACATGAATATTAGACCAAAAATGATAAGACCAGCATTTTCTCTAATGTCAACCACTATGTTTGGGATGATTCATATTTTTTTAAATACTACCTGGATCAAGTTAATAGGAGATGTGTGCCTAATATTGAACAATCCTGTATCATCTCTTTTTGTCACTCAGAAGCATGTGATGGATATTTTTCTGCCAAGAAAATAGGTGCAAAGATTTTGTTGTGTGGTTTCTACTAGTCCAATTTTAATATAGACACCCATACTTTTTGTAAGGCATGCGAGTGCTGCCAAAAATTAGGACGAATAACTCATAGAAATATGAAACCTTTAAACCCCATTCCTCTAGTGAAAGTATTTGACTATTGGGGCATCTATTTCATGGGGTCATTCCCTCCTTTTGGATACCTTTATATTTTGGTTGTTGTAGACTATGTTTCCAAATGGATGGAGCTTGTTCCATGTAGGGTTAGTGATCACAAAACAATCATTAAATTCTTAAAAGAAAATATATTTTCCAAGTTTGGGACACCTCGAGGCATCTTTAATGATAATCGTACTCATTTTTGCAATAGTGTTTTTAAAGCATTAATGAAAACATATAATATCATACATAAAGTGGCATCATAGTATCACTCACAAACAGGTGGACAAGAAGAACTATATAAATAGATTCTATAGAAAACCACTAACCCAGACCATAAATATTGGTCTATTCATCTGATCGAAGTAGTTTGGGAATATCAAACTTCATTTAAAATCTCGATTGGTATGTTCACTACCGTATTATTTATGGTAAAGCTTGTCACTTTCATATAGAACTTGAGCATATGACCTACTAGGCAACTAAAATATTAAATTCTGATATGGTGAAGTAGGCTCATCTCGCAAGCTCCAACTCAATGAGTTGGAGGAGATATGACAGGAAGCTTATGAGAGTAATAGGATCTACAAGGAAAAGATGCAAGTTTTTCATGATCAAAATATTTTAAGAAAATCCTTTACTTCATCCCAAAAGGTACTCCTTTATAACTTTAGGATTCATCTCTTCCATGGGAAGTTTAGAACTCAATGAACTGGTCCTTATATTGTTAAAGAGGTATTTCCATATAAGATCGTCGAGATTGAAGCTACTAGGACTGGTTATACTTTTGAAATTAATGGTTAACATTTAAAGCCATACCTAGAGTCGGTTACTCTAGAAGTTGAGACCAAAAATCTAGAGGATTCTATCTACCAAGATTGATTGAGTTCTAGCCTTAGAAGAGTCTAGTAAAGACATTAAACTTATCGCTCATCGGAGGCAACTTGACATTGTTAGAGTTTGTTGTCATGGGGTCACAGTTTCACTTATGCTAAACCCATGTGACACTTGTGTGCAACTACTTTGCAAAGCACAAGTCAACCTTCTACTTTGACTCTCACTTGCTAGGGCTATACTTACTCACCCACAAAAGCAATGAGAAGAACTTAAGAGAACGTAGAAAGTAAACCCTCCAATGTATTGACCTTTACTCAGTTGAGCTAAGTTACAAATGAGAAGTAAACCCATTTTCTACTTGCTCTCCCCCATCCACCTCCTCAATGGATGGTTAGGATTATTACATGTGTCAATATATCAGTGGTCCATATTGTATTATGAAGCCCTCCTACTCTTCTAGAAATCTCAACATAAATACTTAGGTTTCCCTCTTTCTTGATAGTTACAAGAAAACTTCCAAAAACCAAGCCTTCTAGAATTAGGCCTTGTACCATAGATCCAAGAACATGGGCCTAAGTCGTTTAAGCCACATCCATGAGTTGAGAAAACCTCCCTTAGAGCATGTAGACCTTCGTCATGGGTCTTGCTAAGCAAGTCTATTACATTCTTCCCCACCTGATAATGTCGATGCCCTCGTTGACACACCTCCATTAGTGTCACAAACTTTAACCTCTTGCACAACCTGAGTGTGTGCTCCTCACACGTTCCATGCTATGTTGTGATCCTTGTAAGGTGCCCTACCTTGTTCGTCCCTACGTACATTGGTGTTCATCCACTCTTATGCTCCACAGGGACCTTCTTATAATCTTCATGTCATGGGTAGCCTTGCCCCCATGTGCACCCTTTCACAAATGTGAGTTGTTGCACCTCTTACACCCCTGTGCACCCTTGCACAAATGTGTGTTGTTGCACCTCTTACACCCCTGTGCTATTGTCCTTCACTGTTGTGCCTCCTGCACATTAGTGTGATAGCTGCTAACGACCATGCTCCCTACATGTTTCTGCTTAGTCTCACTCCTCCTAGAGTTCTCCAGTTGTGGTACACTCCCCTTTGTGCCAATAGTTGTGTTAACTCCCTTATTGATCACTAGTTTCTCTTTGGACTCATCAGACTTAAGCAACCTTATGGAACCTAAGCATGGTAAGCATAACTATGCCATCTCCAAACTCATTGTGGATTCCCTTGCTAACTCTTTATCATCCAATCAAGCCACTTCCTCATGTGTACTAGTCATTTCACCTTCCATAGACTCAAAGCAATCAAACATGAACTCCCCTCTATCTATGGTCTTAGCATCCACAACCTTAGATGCCTTAACCGTACTTTGCATGTCATCTTTGAGGATTTTCAAGACATCTATGAATGTCCTTAATTTGTTCAAACAATCAAACAAAGTTTATTCAAACTTACCAAACTTAGCATCCAAAGTAGAAAGCCGAGCATCCAAAGCCAACTTCTATGATGGGTCTCTGGACTTCTCCCACCTCGACTTCTTCTAAACCTCCCACTAGCATGTTAGTCACTCCTAACTCACTTTCCGTGATGTTTCTACAATATATCCCCAATACTCGATAAGCAACACCCACTTCAACCTTCTCTAACACCATTTGTCGCTGGGTCGTAATTTCACCTATGCTAGACCCATGCAGCACATGTGCGCAACTCCTTTGCAAAGCACAAGTCAGCCATCTACTCCAACTCTTACTTCCTAGGGCTATACTCACTCACCTACAAAAGTAATAAGCGGAACTCAATAGAACTAAAAAAGGAAACCCTCCAATGTATTAACCTTTACTGAGTTGAGCTAAGCTAAGTTACAAATAAAGAACTAACACCTATTTATAATTGCTCTCCTGCATCCACCTCCTCAATGGATGGTAAGGATTATTATATGTGTCAATATATTAATGGTCCATATTGTATTCTAAAACCATCCTACTCTTTCTAGAAATCTCTACATAAATATCTAGGTTTCCCTCTTTCTAGATATTTACATGGAAACTTCCAGAAACCAAGCCTTCTAGAATCAAGCCTTGTACCACAGATCTAGGAACACGGACCTAAGTCCTTTAGGCCAAATCAATGAGTTGAGTAGACCTCCGTTACAGCTTGCGAGCCTTGGTCATAGGTCTTGCTAAGCAAGTTTGTGACATTGTGTTATCGCCATCAATCCATCGTCCATTTTTTTCTCTGAATGTCCCATAAGCACTTAGCTTCTCTTTTAAACATTGAGGATAATGTTTCCCTTAGGTTGGGGGTTGTAGAATTCTAGTAAATTCTAATCTTTTTATGGCTATTTTTTTGAAAAAAAGAGAAATTTTAAAAATCTTTTTGAATTTCAAGGTCAATTCCTATATTGTGATGAGAATTGAATTTTCCAAAATCTAGTGCTTCCTCATTACTTTAGCTTATTAATAGAATAATACATGATTAGTTCTTTCTTTTACAACTTTTTTAAAGTGCTTCTTGACAACTAATCTAATAAAATCTTATGTACATAATGTGTTAAGTGTTCAATTTTAGTCTAAATACCCCTAATTTAGCGTTCAATTAGATCATCTAACTGTTCAAAATTTATCTTGATTTTGAATTTAGTTCTAATTGACCATCCAAACTTTAATTTTTCAAAATCAATGGCCAGATGATCATTAGAGCTCATTAGATGATTAATGTATGGTTTAGATTATTCTAATTTGGTCTTTTATTGTGTAAATCAACCAAAAGACACATGGATGGCAATGATTAAAAGTTAACAGTGTAAATCATCTTAAAGCACATTGGATGGGCTAGATCACTCACAAAGATAAATGTGATAGTTTCCTGGAAGACAATTGAGCTTAATTGGGAATCATGAAAAAAAGCAAAAACATGGAGAAGGCAAGTTGCAATTGTAGAGAAGTTTCCAAAGGGGAGAGAACCAAATTAGTAAAGGGAGAGCTTCAAAGAGGCATGTAAACCGTACCCATCCCCTTCCTTTTCTCTATCTCTATTTCTCCGCTAAGTGGGAAGAGAAACCATTTCCTCTTTTCCCATTCCCAATCTTCCCTTATACTCTCCTTTCCCTCATTCCTATTCTTCTCTCTTTCCTTTCCCACTCTCTCACATCCTCCTTTTCCTTCAGCCTCTCTCCACCACCCTCCTCTTCTCTTCTATTCTCTCTTCTCTTCTCAACCCCTTCCTTAAACCGTAAGAGGGCAGCCACAAGACTACACCACCCCATCCCACGCTCCCTCTCTCAACTTTCCCTCTCTCCCACGATAGCCTTTTCCTCACCCTTCTCTTGTTCTCCTATTCCCGTTCTCTGCCCAACTCCACACATCACCAGCCCCTACTCTCCATCAAGCCTCCACACCCAAACCCATATCCTATCCCTGTCCTCACCAACCCCCTCTACCCAAACCTCCTTGTTTCTCTCTGCTCTGGCACCAACCCAGCCCAATTCCTCCACCAGCATGGCCTAGCACCGCACTCTCTCCACACCGTTCTCTCATCCCCAGTAAGCCTAGATTGACTGGACCGCCTAGATCAACCCCCACCTCCTCTGCTCCATCATGCTCCACTAGAGTTCGCTGGGTTCTGGTTCAGACGCCAGCAAACATTCCTCTTCCAATACTGCTCCCGTCTCCATCTCTCTTTCTCTCATGCTCATCTGGCACAACAGCCCCGGTCATCGCACCAGAAGGCATCATCGACCACACTTCTTCACTGGCGATGTCTACCCAGTACGACAAGCACCACCACTCCACCACACTGGATTTCTTCCCCGTCATCGGCTGCCTGGAAATGAAAACCCAATCTCCAATGTTTTTCTCGCCTCCGGCTAGCTCAAAGGAGAAAACCTAGATTGAGTTTTCCCCTCTGTCTTCCCACATCGTCCTTCTCCCTCTCTTTTCTCCTCTTTCTTCTTCCCCATCTCCTTTGGCTACCCTTCCTCCATCGGGTTTTCAGTTTGTTTTTCGTTTAAAAACAAAAACTGGATAAATTCCAGTTTTGCCCTTTAGACTTTAATTCTAATCTCATTTCTATCCTTTTTCTTTAATTACATCTGTGTCCCTATTTATTCTAGTTTTGTTTTATCTGCATTTTTTCTTATCCAGGAACTACCTAATCCATACTAAATCAATCAAGGCCTAACCCAATCAACGAGTTAGCCTTAATCAACCAAGAATTGTTTGTTTCTCATCTATTTCTTATCTGATTTCAAATTAACTTTACAATTTTATTCTTAGGACATTTCTAGATCTAATTGATGTATCTGATCTTTAATCTAAAATTAGTAACTTAATTTGAGCCGTCCAAATCTTGAAATTACAATTTAGCCTAGATCTCTATAATTTTGTGGAATCTGACAAATCCAATTGGTAGATGTCTAATCGAGGACATGCTGAAGGCATCTGTAAAGGCTGATCATTTCTCAAAAGATCATATTTGAAGATATTGATAGTAATTAAGCTAGCGAAGTAGTTTTTTTTCATGTTATTTGATTATTTGTTTTATTTAGGAACTAAAAATTCTGTAATTTTGAGAAGTTGATTAAATCTGAACTCTGATTATAATTTTAATAATTTTAGTAATTTTTAATAATTTATTTTTAATTTTAGATAATTAAATTTTATTGAAATTCTTATTTTTTAAGTAAAGTTCCCGTGGGGTTGACCTATACTTACATAAGCTACAATGGCTCGTACACTTGCGGTTAAATATTAATAAGTTTTTGGCATCCTTGTTGGGGACTTTCAAAGGAGTTTTCATAAAATTTAATTTAAAATCCAAAAAAATTAGGAATTGTAATTTTTACCATTTTATGTAATTTTAGGTTCAGTTTTCAATTGTTTTTAAGGTGTAATCACCTTGTTTCCTGAATTTGGTACTTATTTCTAACTTTATTTTTCAGGAAATTGGAAAGTAGAGTAATTTGGCAAGTGGATCTCCACCAAAATAGAAATTTCCCTGCTTTCCTAGAATAGGAATTTCTTTTTTCTTTTGAGTGAATCTTATAGCGAGGATCCTTGTAAATTGCAATTTTCTTTTTAAATTTTAAAGGGTTGTCTAATACAGGATAAGTGTGGGATAAGGTGGCCCACACTTGATCTTCATCAAAAACCCCACTGTAAGTTTCCTCACTCATTTATTTCCTAGATTAGGGTTTGCATTTAGAATAATTGGCATTGTTTAGTACTATAACTCATATAGACAGCATCTTTTATAATTGTTGCATTTTAGGATTTTGCATTAGTTTATTACTTTTAATTTCATTCTTAGGGCATGCTTAATGCTTTAAGGTGATTTATATGCTGATCAAATTGTCATGGTGTATGAAAATTAATTAGTAAGGGCACCCTACCCCATAAGATCAAGGGTGGATTTCATCACCACCTCATGGCCCATTTAGGATAATCACCTCAAGCGTGCAACCCCTCCTTTCATATTAATTTAAAATCAATCAGAAGAGACCTATAGGGCCATCACATGATCGTAGGACCCTCTTAATAGGACGCGATCTATTGTCACTCTAGTGGCTTCTGATCATTGTAGTTATAGTGGGTGTCTTAAAATCCAAGTGATTTTCCCACGCCTTCCATTAACGTTTGTGAGGTCTAAATGCCTCCTTACACGAGGATTGTATTAACCATTTTGCACAAAAACTAACTAGTAAGCAGTAGTCAAATCTGAAAGAGAGGAGGAGCGATAGTCTAGGCTAATAAAAAAATGTTGTCCCCACACAAATCCAAGAGAGTCAAATATGTTGCTGCTTATTAGCCTTAGGATTATTTGAGTGTGCCCTTTTGTTTGTGCATCATTTTAGAAGTTAGATTGCATCATTTAGGTTAGTTTTCCCAAAAAAACAAAAAACAAAAAAAGGAAGCTTTCCTTGTATGCACTTTCGAAGACGTGACAAAATTGGAAGGTTAGTCAAGTACAACAAAAAAGACATACAACAAGATCAGGCCACATCAATGATTGATCAATGCTCAAGGGATAATTCACCCCATGGTAGTCAAGGGCCTCCACTCATCATGAATGAGGACCCACCACCCCTAATGGACAATGAACATCAACCTCCACCAAGGAGGAATCATCATCAAACAAATAGATTGGAGAAAAAATAATAATGGGGAGTGGGACCAACAGAGTGAACATGGCGATAATAATAATCAGGGTTAGCAAAACTTTCGTGGTAGAACTCTAAAAGACTACCTTCAACCTACACGCACCAGCACACCATCCTATGTAATTCTTCCTCAAAATGCTGGTGCGTTAGAATTAAAAGGAGTAATCCAATTACTTCCCAAATTCCATGGTTTAGATAGTGAGAGTACTTGCACCTAAAAGAATTTGATGAGGTATGTAGTACCCAGAGAACACAAAATATAGGTCTTGACACTGTTAGGCTTAAACATTTTTCCTTTCTCTTTAAAGGAAAAAGAAAAAATATGGTTTAATGCACCGCCATTAGGTTCCATAAGAATGTTGAATGAAATGACTAAGGAATTCCTGAAAAAGTTTTTCCCTACCCATAAAATAAATACACTTCGCCGCAAGATAATGAACTTTACCTAGAAGGATAAAGAATCATTCTATCAATGCTGGGAAAGGTTTAAAGAACTACAACTCACTTGCCCACATCATGGCTATGAACCATGGCCCATCATCAGCTTCTTTTATGAAGGCCTAAATTCTGACATGCGCCAATTTGTAGAGATGATGTGTAATGGTAACTTTCTCAACAAACAACCAGATGAGGCAAAGGAGTATTTGAAATGGCTAGCTGAAAGTGCACAGACCTGGGCTGACTTAGAAAGAATAGAACAAATAGATAGATCTAAGCACAATAACACCCATGCTAGGGGAGGATGCATGCTATGTCTAAAAAAGATGATATCAATGCCAAAGTAGCATCCCTAACAAGAAAATTAGAAGTCATAAAAATGGGAAAGAAAAACTCAAATAAAGAAGAGCAAGTGTGTAGCATTTGTGCGAGTACCACCCATCTTACTCTGGAATGTCCTACCATTCCAGCATTCTAAGAGGTACTTCATGATTAGGCTAATGCACTTAACACATATAAAAGACCTTTCTCCCCATACTCAAAGACTTATAATCCCAACTAGAGAAACCATCCAAACTTCAATTGGAAAAATGGACCTACTACTAATGTTCTACAACTAGGACCATATCGACCTCATCAACAAAACTAAGGACTTCTTACCTTTCATTATTAGACTCATCAACCTCATTCTTCTGGACCTTGCCCCCACTTAAAAGGCATGTAGAGATAATAACAATCAACACGTTCTAAACCAGGAAAGGAAAATTTCTCAATTAGAAAGTCAAATAAAAGAAACCAACTAGTCCATGAATGAATTAAAAAATATGATGAGTCAAATGATGCAAAGTATGGAAAAAGGAACGTTACCAACTCAACCACAAGCAAATCCTAAGAGAGTGCATGCGGTTAGCACTAATGCATCTGATGAAATATCTAGCTCTACCATGGAATAGACTAAGGCTGTTACCATTCTTAGGAGTGGTAAAAGAATTGAGAAAGATGAACCTCAAAAGACTGAAAAGGTAGAAAAATCCACAAAAGATAAAGGAAACTCTAAACAAAAGGATGTTGTTTCACCTATTGACCCATGTCCTATACCTGCTCCATTTCCTCAAAGTTTGCATCAAGCCCCAAAGTCTTCCTCTAATGATGAGATTTTAGAGATTTTCAAGTAAGTCAAGATCAACATACCGATCTTAGACACTATAAAACAAATCCCATCATATGCCAAATTCTTAAAAGACTTTTGCACTATAAAGAGAAAACTAAATGTCCAAAAGAAGGCATTTTTTATTGAACAGGTTAATTCTATTCTTCAACACCATACACCACCAAAGTACAAAGATCCCAGTTGCCCAACTCTTACTTGTATTATTGGCAACCACAAAAAGCTTTTCTTGATTTAGGATCTACTGTGAACCTATTACCATACTCGGTATATGAACAGTTAGGTCTGGGTGAACTAAAACCTACATCTACTATGCTCCAGCTAGCTGATCGTTCTGTAAAAATACCAAGAGGGCTAATAGAGGATGTGTTAGTGTAGGTAGATCAATTTTGCTTCTCTATAGATTTTCTAGTCCTGGATACACAACCGATGGTGAATGAGAAGAATGAAATACCAGTCATCTTGGGATGACCATTTTTGCTTATGTCCAATGCCTTAATCAACTGTAGAAATGTTGTCATGAAACTGTTCTTTAGCAATATGACATTAGACTTAAACATCTTTAACATTTGTAAGAAACCTAATGAAACTATCGATGATTTGCACAGTGTTAACATGATTAATTCAATTGTGCAAGATCAGTTTCAGTCATCTTCCTTGTTGGACCCACTCGAGGCCTGTTTGGCCCATTTTAATAAGTTTAATGAGGATGCATTAATAGAGGAAGTTGATGCCCTCCTTGATTCTATGCCCCCTATGGATACAAGTAAATGAAAACATCATTTCGAGGAACTTCCATCAAGTGACTTCACACCCCTCCCATCATCAGTAGAACCCCTTACAGATCCTGAAATTCCAAGTAAGCCTTTTAACGTAGAATATGTACCTGATTGGGACCTATAAACCTTAACTAAATAATCATGAGATAAGAAATTAGGCCCACAAGAAATCTTACCAACTCCAATAACATAAAAAGAGAAAGCGTCCAGTGATGTACTAGTCATACATCAACCAACTATAAGTTACACACGAGAAGATACTTAGGGTTTAAGCAAAACCATGTTCCCTCCTCTATTAATACAAGAACAATCTTTTAAGGGCAGAGTCAACTTATACCTCAATTTCAGGAAAATGTAAGGGAAAAGGAGGTCCATCCATCTCCATATGGTCTAATAGAATTCAAATTAGCGGTAGTTCTAATAGTTGTAGAGATTCCACCACCTAAATTTTCAAAGTGGAGTTATATTGATTACCGTGAAATTTTAAAGATAGGAGATCATTAGAGTGGTCCCACTCAATTTACATTCGTGGTAGTTTACTGTTTCATAATGCTACCATCACCAAAAATTTCATGGTGGAGGAAAAATATTGACTATCGCGAGATTTTGGAGTGGCATGAGAAATCTTGCCATTTCATTGTTAGGATTAGGAAAACTCAATACCAAATGAGTGTAGATTAGGATATGTTAGGCTAAAGATGTTAAACTTAGCGCATACTAGGAGGCAACCCAGAGTTTTTCATTTTTTTTGTTTTCTACATCACTCATATTCATTTTAGGTCCTAGTTTTTAAACATTGAGAACAATGTTTCTATTAGGTTGGGGGGTGTAGAATTCTAGCCAGATTGAGAGGACTATCCAAACCGTGGAGGATATGTTGAGGGCTTGTGTCTTGGATTGGAGAGGTAGTTGGGATGAGCATTTGCCACTCATGGAGTTTGCGTATAATAATAGCTATCATGCGAGCATTGGCATGGCGCCTTATGAGGCACTGTATGGTAGACCATGCAGGTCTCCTTTGTGCTGGAGTGATATAGGAGAGAGATGGATCATGAAGTCAGAGTTTATTGAGTAGTGTGCAAAAAAAGTCTGACTCATTCAGAAACGATTACTTGCAGCTCACAGCCGTCAGAAGAGCTATGCGGATAGGAGACAGAAGGACTTGGAGTTTGAAGTCAAACAGCGCGTATTTTTTAGAGTTTCCCCTATGAAGGGCGTGATGAGATTTGGTGTAAAGGGGAAACTCAGTCCCAAATACATTGGTCCTTTTGAGATCTTGCGCAGAGTCAGACCAGTCACATACCAATTAGCCCTACCCCACATCTAGCTGGAGTACATGACATTTTTCATATCTCTATGCTGAGGAAGTACATACCAGACCCATGCCACGTGCTAGAGCAGATACCACCAGAGGTACGGCCTGACTTGACATTCAAGGAGCGCCCCATACAGATCTTGGATAACAAGATCCAGGAGTTGAGGACTAAGACTATTCCCCTGGTCAAAGTCCTCTGGCAGCATCACTCAACACAGGAGGCTACTTGGGAGTTGGAGGATGAGATGAGGCGTACCCACCCAGAGCTCTTCTTGTGAGGTATGCATATTTTAAATTTCGAGGACGAAATTTTCTATAAGGTGGGTAGGATGTAACATTTTAATTTTTGAAAAACAAGAAAAAGGAATAAAAAAATAAATAATAATATAATATAATATAAAAAAAATGAAATGAAATGAATAAATGATATAAGGTAAGGAGAAGAGAGAGAGTGCTCAAAACGCACTCTCCTCTCTCTCAAGTCTCTCTATTTCACGTGGACCATCACACACTGGGGAGGCAGATTTTGCCACCATTGAACAGCCAAAAATGAGGTAGGATCACTCCACCCTTCCCTTTTGTGTTAATTTCAACGTGTAATAACCTGTAAATGCCAAAAAACAACATGAAAATGTAGGTTTTTTTCAAAAAATTGTGCGTACTGATTTGCCTAAAAAATTTGGATGAGATGGTGTCAGATTTAGATCTGGACCTCTCATATTGTGTATGATGAGGAGAGGAAAGAACCCACAAAATTTCGTGACGATCGGAAGACTAGGGATGTCGAAAACACGAAAAATAATAATACAGGAGTTTTTGAAAATGAAACAAAAAGCATCAAAAAACGCTAGATTTAGGAAGGATTTGGGAAAATGGATGGTGCAAATGGAATGTACGTGAAAAAACGGACACAGGGGTGTAAAAATCACAAAAAACGGAGCACCTGGGGTCGCTGGCGATGGCGAACCAGTCCGTTCGTCGTCTCTAGTGACAACGACCATAACAGGAGGAAATACATGGCTGAGGGAGTGCCACGTGGCGCGATGAGGGCGAGCCACATGCAATGCACGTGGTGCAACTTGTGCGCACCATGTGGAGAGGCTAGAACGCACCACGCGCGCTGTTCCGTCCCCCACACACAAAGCGCTTCCACAGCAGCGCCTGCTACCTAGAGCAGGTTTTGATGCAGAGTGCTTCCATAGAAGTGCCCGTTGCGTCCACAGAAGCGCCCGCTCCCATGGAGCGGGTTCTTATGCGAGGCGCTTCCATAGAAGCGCCCGGCAAGCGCTGCGTGTGCGGTGGGCCCCATTTGCTGGATTTTGGTCTTTTTTTACCCTTTTTGCCTTTAAACCTTGATTTTAGGAGCGATAGAGGTCCAAATCACGATCTGAAAGAGGTGTTGTGATCGTCTCGACAAGGCAGACCTAGATTTAGGATAAAAATCTAGTTTGGAGTAACTTTTTAGTAGCGAAACTACGAAATGCTATTAGATGACTCAGATCGAGTTGATCAATAGATGATCAGGCTTTAGATTTTGGTTATATGTGTTAACCATGACATGATTTATGGCATGATAGGTACATCAGGGCATACCCCTTGATATTGGTTACGTGTTGTTTGGGGATATTGCGATACTGAGGTAGGTGATTTCATTCACACTTTTTCTATGATTCTCAAATAGTGATTGATGATTTGAGTCTTTGAGGCATATGATTTATGCCTTACCATATGTGTAAGATTGACTTTAGAATGTAGCTTCGCATGTGCGTGCTATCTTTATGGTAGTTATTTCATGCACTGTTTCTGATATCTTTCGTAATATCCACTTGATTTTTGGTCTTCTTGACATGTGGGAGTCGCTCTGGCTTGATATTTGAGACTATTGATCCTGTGGTAGGATGTGACTTTCACCCCGTAAGTGCCTAAGTGCCCGTGAGGGTGAAAGCGGGTGTGCAACGCGACTTTTCGTGAGTGCCTGAGTGCTTGAAAGGGTGAAAGCGAAAGTGGTGCGCGTAGTTCCCGTGAGTGCCTGAGTACCCATGAGGGTGCAAAGGTGAAAGGGTGAAAGCGGATGGTATAGAGAGCTAACCCCACATTGCCATGAGTGTATGTGAGACACTCATAAGGCTTGACTGTGTATGAGGTTTGATACTTTTGACATGCATTCATATGTTTCTAGATTTTCTCGAATTGTGAATGTCCTGATATCATGGTTGATGATATCGTATTTATTGTATGGACATGGTATGTCCTTCATCGTGTGATTTAAGACTTTATATATTATTGATCATCTTTCAATCTTTATGCCTTGTGCCATATGCTTTGTTTTATTGAGTTATTTTGAATGTATATCACCTGCACAAGCATGGCTTGTTGAGGCATTACTTTGTTTTGCAATGCCTCAGAATCAGAGTGCGACAGTCAGAAAGGAAAGAAGGTGGACTAGCGTGGAGTTGGACGGGGGCTTGAGGACGGAGACTGTCAATTACTAACAGAGTGGTCTACTTTTGGTTGGACTAGTATTGGCTTTTTGGCATTATCCTTAGTCATTGTATATATTCATAGATTAGACCCATATAGGTGTATAGTGGTTATATGTTTATTCATGGATGATGTGGTGATCTTGGACAGACCATTATCCTTAGTTATATGTGTCTTTGCAGTTACAAAATTTCATCGTGGTTTTAATTTGTGAGCATGCTCAAAATGGTTACTTTTCGTTCTGTTTTTCAGCATGGTTTTGAGGAGAAGTGACCCTCGGGGTTTTCTTAAATGGTATTTGCTTGACGTTGCAAAAAATTTTAAAATTATGAGTTTTAAGTTCTGGAATCCCATCTATTTTCTATAAATAAATTATTATTATTTGAGTATAAATATGGGAAACAGATTAATAAAACCCGGGGTGTCACAATTTGGTATCAGAGCTCAGGCGTAGTCCATCATCACCACTTTAAGGGTCTAATTAGCATGATAGCCCATTCGTTGTTGGCTTAGAATGAAAATGGAGAAATGCTTATACCATGGGTTATGTGTTGTTAATAGATGGCTCCTCGACAAAGGACCAGGTCTACCCCCACTCCACCAGTTGCCACCCCTATTACCCCTGTCGCTACACCAGAGCAAGGGGGGCAGGAGGCTGACATTGCAGCTCGAGTAGTAGAGAGCCTCTTACCACGCCTCACAGAGCATATTTCGATGCAGGTTCAGGCGGAGGTGTAGGCCTTACACCCTGTCCACCCGGCGGTGACTACAGCAGTCCTAGAGGACTCAGCAGCACCGTCATCCCATGTAGCACCGTTGGCGCCCACATAGGTAGTTGCTGAGGGAGGATCCTCGAGCATGCATGTTCCACCAGCGAAGCAGCTCGAGAGGTTTCGGAGGATGGCTCCTAGCTTCCATGGGGAAGGGGAGCCAGCAGCAGCAGAGAGATGGTTGTTCAAGGTAGAGAAGGCTTTTACGGGGATGGAGATTGCACCTGAGGATCAGGTTAGATTGGCTTCATACTTGTTGGTCGGAGAAGCTGGGTTTTGGTGGAAGACCCAGCAGTAGATACGTCCCCCAACTTCAGTGCCATTCTCCTAGCAGGATTTTTGAAAGATATTTGATGCACAGTATTTCCCTCCTCATGCTCGGCACGTCATGAAGAGGGAGTTCTCCACATTAACACAGGGAAGCCTTACGGTTCAGTAGTACTTGAACCAATTTACTAGGCTGTGCAGATTTGCAAATACCCCTTTTGCCTCAGAGCAGGAGGCAGCAGATAGATTCATCGACGGGTAAGTGCCACAGTTGAGGCACGAAGTATTGATAGCATACCCAACTACGATGACACAGGCGGAAAATAGGGCTGCGATGCTTGAGAGAGATTTGAGACGTAGTAGAGGAGAGGTGAGTCTGCCCTCCAAGGACAAGAGGCCCTTCGCATCCACACCATCTCAGGGGGGATATGATTCGCAGTACTCTTCTAGACAGAGGAGAGATCAGGGTCGGAGAGTGTGCCCTCGTTATAAGGGCCGACACGTGGGGCAATTCTGCCCAATACAGGGCCGTCAGCATCAGGGCCCACAGCAGCCCCATCAATATCAGCAGCAGCAGCAACAACAGCATTTTCAGCTGATCGAGCCATTTAGGTGCTATGGCTGTGGTAAGATGGGACACATGATTAGACAGTGCCCGAGAGGTTTGGGAGACATACCACCGAGGACAGATGCCACCGCGGAGGCAGCGCCACGCAATCAGGGCCGTGTCTTTGCCATCACTTCAGGGCAGGCACAGGCCTCAAACCAGGTGGTGGAAGGTACTTTTCTGGTAGTTGATAGACATGCCAGGGTTCTTTTTTATTCGGGGTCTACCCACTCATTTATTGCATGTACATTTGCATCTTGCCTTAACTTGCCTACAAGCAAGCTTGCATTTGGGTTAGATGTGTCAATGCCATTAGGAGAGACAGTGGAGGCTACTGAGTACCTTGAGAAGGTATCAGTGGAGATATTAGGTATGAGGATGGATGCTGACCTCATTTTATTAGACATGATGGATTTTGATGTCATCTTGGGGATGGATTGGCTAGCGATGTTTTGGGTTACTATAGACTGCCGCAAGAAGCAGATTATGTGTAGTGTACCAGGTCAACCAGTGGTTGTAGTCCAGGGCAGGAGTTGTGATAGTGGCCCTTGTATGATTTCCGCCATGAGAGCAGCTCGATGTTATGCTCGAGGTTGTCGAGTGTTTTTGGCTTGCGTCACGATGATTGACAAGGAGCAGCCACGGATTGAGGAGATTGATGTAGTACGAGATTTTGTTGATGTATTCCTAGACGAGTTGCCAGGACTACCTCCACACAAGGAGATTGATTTTACCATAGACTTGGTTCCGGGTACACTGCCTATATCTAAGGCGCCTTATAGGATGGCCCCTGCAGAGTTGAGAGAGCTACAGGTGCAATTGCAAGAACTTCTGGATAAGGGGTTTATCAAGCCGAGTGGGTCTCCTTAGGGAGCACCAGTCCTTTTCGTTAAGAAGAAGGATGGATCATTGAGGTTGTGCATAGACTACCGGTTACTGAACAGTGTTACTGTGAAGAATCAGTATCCTCTACCACGTATTGACGACTTGTTTGATCAGTTGCAGTCGACACAGGTGTTCTCTAAGATCGACCTACATTCAGGCTATCACCAATTGAGGATTAGGGAGGAGGATATCCCTAAGACTGCATTCAAGAGTCGGTATGGCCATTACGAGTTTTTAGTAATGCCGTTTGGGTTAACGAATGCACCGGCAGTGTTCATGGATTTGATGAACAGGGTATTCCGAGCTTATTTGGATAAGTTCATGATTGTCTTTGTGGATGATATACTGATATATTCTCCTAACCATAGGGCCCACATGGAGCATCTTCGTATTGTGTTGGACACACTTCGTCATCATCGCTTGTATGCAAAGCTCAGTAAGTGTGAATTTTGGTTAGGACATGTGCATTTTTTGGGGCATGTGGTGTCCAAGGATGGTGTGGCCGTAGATCCAGCTAAGGTGGAGGCAGTTTTGCATTGGGAGAGGCCTATGACGGTGATAGAGGTTCGTAGTTTTCTCGGTTTAGCTGGTTCCTATCGGCAATTCATTGAGGGGTTCTCGAAGATTGCCTTGCCCATGACCACTTTGACTAGGAAGGACATTGGATTTGTTTGGACTGATGCTTGTGAGGAGAGCTTCTAGGAGCTCAAGTGGAGGTTGACTTCTGCACCAGTACTTGCCCTACCTTCAGGATCAAGTGGTTACGTGGTGTTTTGTGATGCATCAAGCAGAGGTCTCAGAGCAATGCCAATGCAACATGGGAAGGTCATTGCTTATGCGTTGAGATAGTTGAAGACGCACGAGGTGAATTATCCGACACATGATCTTTAGTTAGCCGCAGTTGTGTTTGCGTTGAAGTCTTGGAGACACTATTTATATGGCGAGAATTTTGAGGTACCCACTGACCATAAGAGCCTCAAGTATTTCTTCACTCAAAGCGATCTGAACATGAGGCAGAGGAGATGGATGAAGTACCTCAAGGACTTCGAATTTACGATACAGTACCACCCGGGGAAAGCTAACGTCATAGCTGATGCCCTGAGTAGGAAGTCGAGAGTTACGATTGCTACCCTCTCAACTTGATCCAGGTTTCTTGATAGGATCCTTCAGACACAGGTGAGCAATGCTGAGACGTAGAACATGGCTGATAAGGCCGACTTTTCTAGAGGGCTCGATGGAGGTGTCAGGTATAGGGGCAGATTGGTAGTACCTAGAGATGGTCAGTTGAGACATGACTTGCTACAGGAGGCACACCAGTCCCCGTATTCTATTCATCCTGGAGGTACGAAGATGTACCAGGACCTTAGACGACACTTTTGGTGGAATGGGATGAAGAGGGATATTTGTGAGTGCATAGCACGATGCTTAACCTGTCAGCAAGTCAAGGCATCAGCGACCAGCTGGGTTATTGCAGACTTTAGATCTTCTAGAGTGGAAGTGGGATCACCTCACTATGGATTTTATAGTGGGTTTGCCGAGGACGGCCAGTGGGCACGACATGATATGGGTTATAGTTGACAAATTGACAAAGTCAGCCCATTTCCTCCCTATTAGACAGACTCAGACCGTGGACAACTTGGCGAAGCTGTACGTCAGGGAGATCGTGAGCCTTCATGGAGTACCATTGATGATTATCTCAAACCGAGACACACAGTTTACCTCAAAGTACTGGAAGAGTGTATAGGAGGCTTTGGGGTCGAGATTGAGATTCAGTACAGCTTTCATGAGATTGCCAGACTGAGAGGACTATCCAGACCGTGGAGGATATGTTGAGGGCTTGTGTCCTGGATTGGAGAGGTAGTTGGGATGAACATTTGCCACTCGTGGAGTTTGCGTATAATAATAGCTATCATGCGAGCATTGGCATGGCGCCTTATGAGGCGCTGTATAGCAGACCATGCAGGTCTCCTTTGTGCTGGAGTGACATAGGAGAGAGATGGATCGTGAAGTCAGAGTTGATTGAGCAGTGTGCAGAAAAAGTCCGACTCATTCAAAAACGATTACTTGCAGCTCACAGCTATCAGAAGAGCTATGTGGATAGAAGACGGAAGGACTTGGAGTTTGAAGTCGGACAGCATGTATTTTTGAGAGTTTCCCCTCTGAAGGGCGTGATGAGATTCGGTGTAAAGGGGAAACTCAGTCCCAGATACATTGGTCCTTTTGAGATCTTGTGCAGAGTCGGACCAGTCGCATACCAGTTAGCCCTACCCCCACAGCTAGCTGGAGTACATGATGTTTTTCATATCTCTATGTTGAGGAAGTACATACCAAACCCATGCCACGTGCTAGAGCAGATACCACCAGAGGTACGGCCTGACTTGACATTCGAGGAGCACCCCATACAGATCTTGGATAACAAGATCCAGGAGTTGAGGACTAAGACCATTCCCCTAGTCAAAGTCCTTTGGCAGCATCACTCGACACAAGAGGCTACTTAGGAGTTGGAGGATGAGATGAGGCATACCCACCCAGAGCTCTTCTTATGAGGTATGTATATTTTAAATTTCGAGGATGAAATTTTCTATAAGGTGGGTAGGATGTAACATTTTGATTTTTAAAAATCAAGAAAAAGGAATAAATAAATAATATAATTATAATAATAATAAATGAAATGAAATGAATAAATGATATAAGGTAAGGAGAAGAGAGAGAGAGTGCTCAAAATGCACTCTCCTCTCTCTCAAGTCTCTCTGTTTCACGTGGACCATCACGCACTGGGGAGGCGGATTTCGCCACCATTGAACAACCAGGAACGAGGTAGGATCACTCCACCCTTCCCTTTTCTGTTAATTTCAACGTGTAATTACCTGTAAACGCCGAAAAATGGCATGAAAATGTAGGTTTTTTTCAAAAATCTGTGAGTACTGATTTGCCTAAAAAATTTGGATGAGATGGTGTTGGATTTAGATCTGGACCATTCATATTGTGTATGATGAGGAGAGGAAAGAACCCACAAAATTTTGTGAGGATCGGATGGCTAGGGACGCCGAAAAACACAAAAAATAGTAATACGGGAGTTTTTGAAAACGAAACAAAAAGCATGAAAAAATGGTAGATTTAGGAAGGATTGGGGAACGTGGATGGTGGAAATGGAATGTACATGAAAAACTGGACATAGGGGTGTAAAAATTACAAAAAACGGAGCACCTGGGGTCACCAGCGACGGCGAACCAGTCCGGTCGTCGTCTCCGGCGACAGCGACCATAACAGGAGGAAATACATGGCTGAGGGAGCGCCACGTGGCGAGATGAGGGCACGCAATGTGCAGGGGCACATGGTGCAACTCATGCACACCACGTGGAGAGGTTAGAACGCGCCACGCGCACTGTTCTGACCCCCACACACAGAGCTCTTCCACAGAAGCGCCTGCTACTCAGAGCAGGTTCTGACGCAGAGCGCTTCCACAGAAGCGCCTGTTGCGTCCACAGAAGTGCCCGCTCCCCTGGAGAGGGTTCTGATGTGAGGCGCTTCCACAGAAGCGCCTGGCACGCGTTGCGCGTGCGGCGGGCCCCATTTGCTGGATTTTGGTCTTTTTTGACCCTTTTTGCCCTTAAACCTTGATTTTAGGAGCTACAGAGGTCCAAATCACGATCCAAAAGAGGCTTTGTGATCGTCTCGACAAGGTGGACCTAGATTTAGGATAAAAATCTAGTTTGGAGTAACTTTTTAGTAGCAAAACTACAAAATGCTATTAGATGACTTAGATCGAGCTGATCAATAGATGATCAGGCTTTAGATTTTGGTTATATGTGTTAACCATGACATGATTTATGGCATGACAAGTACATCAGGGCATACCCCTTAATATTGGTTGCGTGTTGTTTGGGGATATTGCGATACTGAGGTAGGTAATTTCATTCACACTTTTTCTATGATTCTCAAATAGTGATTGATGATTTGAGTCTTTGAGGCATATAATTTATGCCTTACCATATGTGTGAGATTAACTTTATCATGTAGCTTCGTATGTGCGTGCTATCTTTATAGTGGTTATTTCATGCATTGTTTTTGATATCTTTCGTAATATCCACTTGCTTTTTGGTCTTCTTGACATGTGGTAGTGGCTATGGCTTGATATTTGAGACTATTGATCCTGTGGTAGGATGTGACTTTCACCTCGTAAGTGCCTGAGTGCCCGTGAGGGTGAAAGGGTGAAAGCGGGTGTGCAACGCGACTTTTCGTGAGTGCCTGAGTGCCGGAAAGGGTGAAAGGGTAAATGCAAAAGTGGTGCGCGTAGTTCCCGTGAGTGCCTGAGTACCCGTGAGGGTGTAAGGGTGAAAGCGGATGGTACAGAGAGCTAACCCCACATTGCCGTGAGTGTATGTGAAACACTCATAGGGCTTGACTGTGTATGAGGTTTGATACTTTTGACATGCATTCATATGTTTCTAAATTTTCTCGAATTGTGCATGTCCTGATATCATGGTTGATGATATCGTATTTATTGCATGGACATGGTATGTCCTTCATCATGTGATTTAAGACTTTATATATTATTGATCATCTTTCAATCTTTATGCCTTGTGCCATATGCTTTGTTTTATTGAGTTATTTTGAATGTATATCACCTGCACAAGCATGGCTTGTTGAGGCATTACTTTGTTTTGCAATGCCTCAGAATCAGAATACGACAGTCAGAAAGGAAAGAAGGTGGACTAGCGTGGAGTTGGACGGGGGCTTGAGGACAGAGACTGTCAGATACTGACAGAGTGGTCTACTTTTGGTTGAACTGGTATTGGCTTTTTGGCATTCTCCTTAGTCATTGTATATATTCATAGATTAGACCCATATCACTGTATAGTGGTTATATGTTTATTCATGGATGATGTGGTGATCTTGGACAGACCCTAGAGCTTTGGAACTTCACTATTACGTGTCTTTGCAGTTACAAAATTTCATCGTGGTTTTAATTTGTGAGCATGCTCAAAATGGTTACTTTTCATTCTGTTTTTCAGTATGGTTTTGAGGAGAAGTGACCCTCGGGGTTTTCTTAAATGGTATTTGCTTGACGCTGCGACAAATTTTAAAATTATGAGTTTTAAGTCTGGAATCCCATCTATTTTCTATAAATAAATTATTATTATTTGAGTATAAATATGGGAAACATATTGATAAAACCCGGGGTGTCACACATAAAGCCTACCCAAGAAGTATTTTTACCACTAGTTAGCCAACTTAAGCTTTTATATTAAGCCTTTTCTTTTGTCACCTAAATTACCCTTCACCCATATTAACCCAGTATAACTTATCCATTGCCCATTTTCTTTGAAAAATAATTTAAAGATGAATGAAGAAATGCCTTTTAGTTGCAATAAAAGTAGAAAAGTAAATATCAAGAAAATAAATATTCTTCAAAGTGATTTAAAAGTACTAAAATATAAAGGAAAAGAGTCTTAAAAAAAAAAAAGTTTGAAGAATACAAAGATAAGTGGAAAAAGAAATATTCACTGCAGTAAAGGAAAGAAAGAATTATCAACTTTAAATGACCTCTACATATTTTTATTTTTGAAGAAATTTTGAATACCCTTATACCCTTTTTTGTCCTAGTTAAAGATCTATTGATTATAGGATGAATATAGTCTTAATGAGGAAATGAATGGATTGGATCTAAAAGAGTAGTATTTCTAAATATTCAAAGGTAATGGCATCCATTCTAAAGGGATCAAAACAATTAAATTCCTTAGTAACTCCCATTTTTCATGAGTATATGTGAGATAAATTTGCTTTTATTGACTCAACTCACATAATTAAAAGAGAGATATGATTTTCCGCCTCTATCTGAGAGATGTTGTTTCTAAGCGTATGTAGATTAGTGAGGATTGAGGTCAAAATATATTTCAGATGGAATTCAAAAGTTAGAAGTCTACTTAGAGATAAAGATTATACTATATATAGATTGTACACACACACCCACTCACTCTGAGATCTGAGCTTAAGTGGTATGACTTTGGCATATGGGTAGGGTTTTAAATTCTTTAATCATTTTTATTAGTATATTAAAGTTGATGATTTATTGAAGATAATTCTCTGAGGAAAAAGAGGAGTTGACTTAAAAATAAATTTTAAAAATTAGAAATTTGGTTTTTCTCATGTTTTGCTTGGGGACTAGCAAAATGCTAGTTGGGGGGGGTGTTAAGTGTTCAATTTTAGTCCAAATACCCTAATTTAGCATTCAATTAGATCATCTAACCATTCAAAATTTGCAAAATTTAGCTTGATTTTGAATTTAGCTCCAATTGACCATCCAAACCTTAATTTTTCAAAATCAACAATCAAATTATCATTAGAGCTCATTAGATGATTAATGTATGGTTCAGCTGATTCTAATTTGGTCATTTATTGTGCAAATCAACCAAAAGATGCATTGATGGCTATGATTAAAAGTTAATGGTGCAAATCATCTTGAAGCTCATTGGATGGGCCAAATCACTCACAAAGATAAATGTGATAGTTTCCTAGAAGACAATTGAGCTTGATTGGGAATCATGGGAAAAACAGGGAAAACATGGAGAAGGCAAGTTATAATTGTAGAGAAGTTTCCAAATGGGGGAGAACTAAATTAGTAAAGGGAGAGCTTCAAAGAGGCATGCAAACTGTACCCATCTCCTTCCTTTTCTTTATCTCTATCTCTTTCCTAAGTGGGAAGAGGAAACCATTTTCTCTTCTCCCATTCCCACTCTTCCCATATACTCTCCTTTCACTCATTCCCTCATTCTTATTCTTCTCTCTTTCCTTTCCCACTCTCTCACGTTCTCCTTTTCCTCCAGCCTCTCTCCACCACCCTCCTCTTCTCTTCTATTCTCTCTTCTCTTCTCAACCCCTTCCTTAAACTATAGGAGGGCAGCCACAAGATGGCACCACCCCATCCCACGCTCCCTCTCTCCCACAATAGCCTTCTCGTCACCCTTCTCTTGGTCTCCTATTCCCATTCTCTACCAAACTCCATGCATCACTAGCCCCTACTCTCCATCACACCTCCACACCCAAACCCATATCCTATCCCTGTCCGCACCAACCCTCTCTGCCCAGACGTCCTTGTTTCTCTCTACTTCAACACCAACCCAACCTAATTCCTCCACCAAAATGGCCCAACACTGCACTCCCCAACTCGTCTGCTCTCTCTCTCTCTCTCTCTCTCTCTCTCTCTCTCTCTCTCTCTCTCTCTCTCTCTCTCTCTCTCTCTCTCTCTCTCTCTCTCTCTCTCTATACATATATATATATATATATTCTATTCAATGCCCTCTACACCTCTTTCTTCTCACCCAGCTCCATTGATTCACACTGCCCCATCACCGGCCTTCTCCATCTCCGATTGTCTACTCCCAATGTCTCCACACCATTCTCTAATCCCTAGCAAGCCCAGAAAACCAGACCGCCCAGATCAACCCCCACCTCCTCTACTCCATCACACTCCACTAGAGTTCGTCAGGTTCTGGTTCTAATGCCAGCAAACATCCCTCTTCCAGTACCACTCCCATCTCCATCTCTCTTTCTCTCACTCTCATCTGGCACGACAGCCCTGGTCACTGCACCAAAAGGCGTCACCGACCACACTTCTTCACCGGTGAAGTCTACCCAGTCTGACAAGCACCACCACTCCACTACACCGGATTTCTTCCCCATCATCGGCTACTTAGAAAAAGAAAACCCAATCTTTGGTGTTTTTCTAGCCTCTAGCCAGCCTAGAGGAGAAAACTCAGATCTGGTTTTCCCCTTTGTCTTCCCACGTCCTCCTTCTCCCTCTATTTTCTCCTCTTTCTTCTTCCCCATCTCCTCTGGCTACCCCTCCTCCGTTGGGTTTTCTGTTTGTTTTTTGTTTAAAAACAAAAAGTAGATAAATTCCAGTTTTGCCCTTTAGACTTTAATTCTAATCTCATTTCTGTACTTTTGCTTTAGTTAAATATGTGTCCTTGTCTATTCTAATTTTGTTATATTTTCATTTTCTCTTATCCAAGAACTACCTAATCCATACTAAATCAATCAAGGCCTAATGCAATCAATGGGTTAGCCTTAATCAACCAAGAATTGCTTGTTTCTCATCTGTTTCTTATCTAATTCAAATTAAATTTATAATTTTATTCTTAGGACATTCCTAGATCTAATTGATGTATCTAGTCTTTAATCTAAAATCAATAACTTAATCTGAGCCTTCCAAATCTTGAAATTACAATGTAGCTCAGATCTCTACAATTTTACGAAATCTGACAAATCCAACTAGTAGATTTCTAATCAAGGACATGTTGAAGACATCTGTAAAGGCTGATCATCTCTAAAAAGATCAAATTTGAAGATATTGATAGTGATTAAGCTAGGGAAGTAGTTTTTTCATGTTATTTGATTTATTTATTTTATTTAGGAACTGAAAATTCTATAATTTTGAGAAGTTAATTAGATCTGAACTCTAATTATAATTTTCACAATTCTAGAAATTTTTAGTAATTTATTTTTAATTTTAGATAAGTAAATTTTATTGAAATTTCTATTTTTTAAGTCAAGTTCCTGTGGGATCGACCGGTACTTGCATAAGCTACACTACAATAGCCCATGCACTTATAGTTAAACATCAACATAATGACACGTACTTAATTTTAGACTAATAAGTGGTTCTAAATTTGAAATCCTGAAGAAAAGAAGTGGACTTATAAACCATGTGATTAGTTGAGCCATTCATTTTTCCTGAGGATTATACATAAATTCCATAATTTTCATTAGCTTGTGTAAATTCTAGTTGATCTTAGTATTCTTTAATATGGTTAATTACCAAGAGTAATTGTTGAGTATTACCCTTAATATTCTAGAAGTTTTTTGAAATTGATAGAAAATATTACACCTAAGAAATGTAGGTTGTTCCTGTTAAAACTCAGAACCAAAAAGCCTACCCAATGATATTTTCAACACTAGTTAGCCTTTCTAAGTCTTTTATGTAGTCCTTTTTCTTACAAACCCAATTACTTATAAGTATTCAATTTTGCATAAAAATTACCCAATTAGTAGTCCATGTGTTATAAATTATAAGGCATCGTTCTAAGATTTTTTCAAAATTCATGACACATACATTTCTTGGCTAATAATACAAAATTTTGATATTTTGCAGGTTCAGAAACTAAACTAGAGTAAGATTTGTCATAATTTATAGATATTAATTAGGGTTTTTCTCTTTTGCAAGTATTGAAAGAAAAATCCAATTGTCAAGATTGCTTTAAATGATAATTGATGATCCAGATCAATCCAAAGAGACCAGGGCCTATTTCCCATCATTCCAAAGTTCAAGTGAGGGTCATGATTATTTTAGAGCAAGCATATTAGCCCCAAGGAAACACTTGATAGAGTTCAAGGTGACTAGAAGTGGATCCATGCAAAATCCATCACCATTGCATGAGAATTCAAGTCATACAAGCCACTTGAGCCATATGAGTCATGCACTAAGGGCTAGGAGAAGTGAAGGAAAATAAGCCATGAAGCTAAAGCAAGCCATTGAAGCCCTCAAAGTGAGCCAAGAAGCCAAGCCATCAAAGAAGACACATAAACCATGGAAGATAACCTCACTGGGACCCTACATTTTGATGACAAAAATGCAAAATTCACACTTGAAGAAAATGCAATCTCAAGAGAAAAATTAGGAGGAAACAAGTGAACATTATTAACAAGGTAGGTTGCATGGATAGGTGGGCCAATAAGAGATAACTCCATGACCATGTCTCCATCTCTCCCTATATTTTCCACTTTCCATTTCCCTTTCCAAGTCTCCTCCATGTCCCATCTTCTCATCCCTAAGTCTCCCACACAATCTCCTTTCCATATCTCCCTTTTTAGTTTCCACTTTTCACTTCCTACTTTCCACTTTCTTCCCTCCTAGAGTCCTAATTCCCTTCTCAACTTATATATATATATATATGTCTTTCCCTAATCTTTATCTCATATTCCCTTCTCCCTTAAGTCTCTTTAGAAAGTGCAGAACTTATTTATAAAAGCATCCAAGGAATTCCACACAACACACAAGGAGTTCCGTGTCCCCTCCCCTCTAGGCTGGTTCTCCACACCATTTTCCTATCTTCACCACACCTCCTCCATTGAAGCTAGATTCCACATCAATATCAAGCTATGTTTAATGCAATTCAAAGCTAAGTTTCTATGCCTTCTTCTTCTTGTTTTTGAATGGTTCATACCCGTGTTTCCATACATATAGTTAGTAGGTAAGTTTCCTTACTATTTTGTCTTGATTTTGTGCTTTAGATCCTTGCATCCAAAGGCCACTAATCTCTTGTCATGACAACCAAGAGAGAGTAGCCTTTGGATCAAGTTATTAGTTCCTTCATGTTCTTTAATTCTTCACCTTTCCATTGCTTGTTCTCCCTTATTTTCCCCCTTATTTTGGTTGCCATCTTACCTTCATTCTCTAATGCAATTCTCTCCCTTGGTTCACACACATGGCCCTTGCTAGATAGTATTCAACTTGTGATTAAAGATCAAGATTTAGTGTTTGGTTGATTATGTTTCATGTGCACCACTATGTAATGATTTACATTCAATAAATTAAAATTTGGTTCTATGCACATGTTGCTTTTGGATGTTTTAAATCTATTTTCCATTGAATCATGTGCACCATAGTGATCTCCATGCATTAGTTCAAGTTATGTTCATGTGCAATCTACTTAGTTCATGCGTTTCATGAATTTTTGGTATATTTTCCATTTCATCTTGTGCTTCATACTTACTTGAATGCACACACTTCGATGCTTATGTGCACTTTTCTAGGCCATGTTTGCATACTAAGTTTAGTTCATGTTTAGGTTTTATTCTTCATTACTTAAGTTAGTTCTGTTGTTAGATTAGTTTTAGTAAGTTTTTAGTTTCAATTTTAGAAAGTTTCCATCATTTAGTTTCTAATTTCATGCATGTTTCTAATTTCATGTGCTTTTAATTCTTAGAAGACATCAAATACAATGTTTCTTTAGCTAGGTTAAGTAATTTAACTGAGATCCAACTGAATACAAATTTATGAGATTTCTTATGAGATCGACCTCACTTGCATACATGTACTACTTTGATTCATGTGCTTTCAAGGAATATTAAAGCTACACCAATTACCTATACTCTTATTAACCCAATATTAAATATCCATTACTTATTTTCTTCAAAAATAAGTTAGAGATGGTTGAAGAAATATCTTTAAATTGCAATACAATAAAGAATGTGAATATCAAGAAAAGTAAGTACTTCAAAGAGATCCATAGAAATTCAAAAGGTGCAAACTAAAGAAGAAAAATAGAAAAGTGCAAAAGAATGTCCACTTCAGTACAATGAAGAAGAACTGTCAATCTTTAGTAGAAGAACTCTACTTATTTTTAGAGACTTTGAATACCCTATCTATTCTTTTCATCACCTTATCTTAAGCCTATACTTCATCCTAACTAAAGATCTATTGATCTTAGGCTGAATATGATATTGATAGGGATATAAACAAATAGAAATTAGGGTGTGATATTCCTTAACTTTCTCTTGGTAATGGCATCACTTTCTAAAGGGATTAGAATAATTCCTTAAATCTTTGTTCTTTCAGATAACATGTGAGCTATTAGAATTCCAAAAAATCTGTTCACATAATTGAGATACACTTTTGACCCTTTTTCTAAGAGTTATATTCCTGAATGTATATTTAACTATGAGATTTGAGGTGAAAATATATTTCTAATGGAATTATGAGTCATAATATACTTAATATTAATAGTTATTTATATGTTGATTTTACACACACTATACTCCGAGATACATGTTTAAATGAAATATCTTTAGCATATGAGTAGGGTTGTGAGCATTTCATCTATTTTTATTACCTTGATAAAATTATTGAAGCCTAATAGATGACAATTTTATAAGATAAACTTAGGAATTAACCACTTTTCAAATTTTATGGGTAAATTCACTGCAAACCCTCATGAGACTTAACTCATCCACTAGAGGTATCATGGGTGTTCAAGGCTTGTTGCATAGGCTAAATGCAATCGTGAGTACCAACAAAAATGCAATTTTTTAATAAAATGGTTTTTGCATTCTTTGCTCGAGACTACCAAAATGCTAGTTGGGGGGTGTGTTGAGTGCTTAATTTTGTATCCAAAAACCGTAAATTTTGTATTGGTTTAGCGCATAAGATTGATCATTTTTACACATATAATGGATTTGCACTAAACTGATTATCCTCCATCTAACCATAAACCAATGTATTTTCATGGTTTGATCATCATTAGAAGGCAATTATGTTTAAAATCAGTGGTAAAATAATACTAATTAGGATTTTTCTATGTTTATAGGTTAGATGTTAAGTTCTAAGTGGAGAGATCAAGTCGATCAACATTTTACCTTGCCTATCAAGCTTAAATATAAATGGACGACTCAAATCATTCTAATTTTGATGAACTAAATCAATTGAAGAAGTAGAAGCCTAAGTCTTTGATGATCAACTCATTAATTCCACCACCAAGCTCATGCAAGCCTAGATCACTCACACTATGGTGTGAAAGTGGAAGATTTTACATGGGTCCCACTCAATCCTTCATTCTTTCACACATCAAGAACCCACAAGGTAGCAAATGTACATGTAGCGCATATGGATGATAAGGGAGTGTATCAAATATCATGTGATGTTGAGGGATTACACTTGATAGTCTGCTAAACTGAAGATCAAGTAAAGAGAGGTAATTAGAATTAGATAGATGGTTGAAGGGTGGAGATCTTAAGGATGATAGCTCTATGTTGTTACCATGTATTACAATGAGAGTTGATAGTTACAGCCAAGAATGTAGCTTGACTTTTTGCAAATGAGAGGGAGCTACTAATGCTACGAAGAGAAAGCACCTAAAATCATTCCACTTTCATCAAAAGATGGTGTTTGGATGAGAGAGTCAATGGTTAGTGAATGGGGGCTCAAGGAGATAGGGAGTAGCTACTAACATTAATTACTCCTCATTCTATATAAGGAGCAGCAAGGAAGAAAAAAGGAAGAAAGAAAGTAGAGAGGAGCAAGGAGCAAGGAGATGAAGAAGAAGAAGAGGTAGAGTTGGAGGGAAGAGAAAAAATCCTTTCCCTTCTTAATCCACTAGCATATTAATCATTTTACTTCACTATTTTTCTTGTACTTCTATGCAATTTCTGATTTGTAAGAGCTTGAAGTAAAGAAAGAAATTTTTCATTGAAATCTCTCTCTCTCTCTCTCTCATTTGTTTTGAAGTTTTAACCATAGAATAGCATGGAAGTGTTACTACTCTATTCCACCTACTACTACTGACATTCTAGCTTCCAAATGCTATGAATGACAGTGGGCTATTGGTTAAATCAAATATAAGAGAAGCTAGAACAAAATTCTCTAGCATTCCCTTGAAATATTTTCATTGGTAGAGAGCAAGAAACCAAGGAGATATCTAGGTTTTTCTAACTTTGTTTCACTACTGCTACTCTATAGGTGTGCAGTAATAGAGCTTTGGATTTCTATCTTGATTGCATTCATTTTGGTGTTGGTCAATGATCTAAACATTGATAATGCTCTCACCTCACTGAGGAAGAAGTGAAATGAATTTTTCTTAGGGAGGATTAGAGTAGAGTAAGATATCTTCACCTTTTTTTTGTTTTTTTTTTTTTCATTGTTCCTACAAGAAGGAAATAGAGCCTTGGATTTTTCTATTTTTAGTCATGTATTTGTTTATATTTTAATGATCTAATCCATTCAAAATGTTCTCTTAAGCCTTAAGAAGTTCCCATTGGTTTTTAACAATTTTATTGAATTTTGGGTGAGATTTCTCAAATGCAACAATAACAAGTATTGTTTATGTACTATTACTGTCTTTGATGAACTTATCATATTCAATATCAAATATATTCCACGTTACTAGATTTAGATAAAATCTAACAACATAGATGGATTTCTCGATATCTAATTAGGTAAGATAAGAAATTTCACTAAAATTCACACTAGAAGTTGCAGAATATAATGGCAGAACTGACTAACTTCATCACATGCACACTGGTTTACAATGGTAGCAACAAGGACTATTCCTATGCATGATGAATTGGCCTCATTTATGATCAAATATCTTCACATCTACAGGTCTAATTGAAAATCTAACCATACCGTTTGATTTTTTACATTTAATTATTCTAAGTACCAAATTTGAGAGAAAAAATTCAATCTCTAAGATGGTGAAATATTTGGCCAATATACCTCTATTCATCATGCTCATCAAGTGCATATAGGAAAAACCTACAATACTTGATCATTAGTGACACTCTCCTATGATTTTGTACTTTTATATCTTATTAAATTCTTAGTTGAGGGCAGCTGAAGAATTCTCAAAAATTGGAAATATTTAATGTTATTTGTTTCTTTTATCTTTATTTTTCTTTCCTTATGATTTTTCTCTTTCTCAATTAGTATAACAAGTGAAATAAAAATAATAGAAGTATATATTTTAGCATAGTTTTAGGATAGTCTTTTCCTTTCGTTGTAGCTTAATTTAATTTATGTAAATTTTCATTATTTTAATTTATATTTAATTAATTTATGTTGAATTAGAAATCATGTTAGGCTAGTTTATTTTTTTAAGGATGAGAATGATCTTAGAATAACATTAGGAAACACTACTGATTAATTCCTAATGTCTTAAATGCCTTATAAAATTTAATTTAAAATATATCTTTATTAAGAAAATATAGAATTGCCCTTAGTACAATTCTTTGATTCAATGTCATTACCTTTCATAATGAATGTTTAGAATTAACCATTAGTTCATTATAATTAGGTTTTACATAGAATATATTGGATTCGACAATCTATTTAGTTTCTAACGATCAATGATTATCAAGTTAAATTTTCAAAGAAACCACATTCTAAGAAAATAATCGTAGTTTTGATCTACTTCTTAGATTATAAGGAGGAATAACGATTGTTGGACCCTAAACCTAGTCTGGGTGATCACTAATCCTAAGCTTCAATCATAGTTTATTTTCTTGATTCAAAGAAATCTAATCCATTTGATCATTCATTGCCTCATCTTGTAATTTTTATTTTGTAAAACTTTTAGGATCATTAGAATAGAATAATTTGGTGCTTGAAACTCATACTATATCCTCCTTATGGATTTGACCCTGCAATACTATGATTAACAAACTGTGTACTTGTAGGAAAACTCTCAATAGAGTACGAGAAAGTGTACTACTATGGAAAGTGTGTGATTCTTAGATTAAAGAACTAGAATAAAGAATACAAATTAGTATCTTTAAGTGAGAATCTTGTTATAGGATATATGATATGTTCACACGAGCAACCTTTTGAGAGTTCAAGTGTTAGCTTAGATGGTGTGTATAAGCCTTTGGAAATCATAACAACTATTGTACAACAATAGTATGATAATATTGAAAAAGGATCAGAAAATAGTCATAATCAAAGAGAAACTCAGGGATGTTAAAAGAATTATAACATTATTATGAGCATGTAGTGGATATATGCCATGAATAAGCTGCTAGAATGGTTTCAACAGATCGTACTAAACTTCTACCACCATGAGAGTCCTTACCGAGAATCAAGTGAGAATAGCCACTTATCTGGTGAAGGGTAAGGAAGGATTTTGATGGTAGTCACTTGAAAGGATACATTTCTCCACTTTTACCTAAGAAGGCCTATGATGACCAGTATTCTTAGCCTCATGCACCACATGCGATGCAGAGAGAGTTTGTTAATCTTAAGTAGAGGAATCAAATGGTTCAATAATATTTGAATTGGTGTATGCAATTGAGGATGTTTGCTCCTAACTCCTTCATTGTAAGTAAGGAGGTAGTAGATAGATTTGTTGATGGGTTGACACCATGATTGAGGAATTGAGTGATGATAGCGCATCCCACATTGGGAGTAGAGGCAGTAGACATGGCCTCTATGTTAGAGGGGAACTTCCTCAGGACCAAGGTCGATAGTAGGGACTTAGACAAGGGTAGTTTGAGTCAACCCAGTAAGGGCAAGAGGCTCTTTTCATTGACGCAATCATAGAGGCCACTGAGCTAATAGTATTCAAGTAGGTAGAGTCAGGATGTGGACATGAAAAGGTGCACTAGATGCAGGGGCAGGTACCCTAGATAGCCATGTTTTGGATGCCTATCTTTCCTAAGAGTTTCCATGATTATTGTCACAGAGGAGATCGATTTCACTATCGACCTAATATAAGGTACTGTGGCCATCTCCAAAGGCGCCATATAGGATGGCCCTAGCTGAGTTGAGAGAGCTCAAGAGCCAACTATAGGAGCTACTTGAAAGGGGTTTTATTAGATTTAGTGGGTCTCCATGGGGAGCACTAGTCCTCTTTGTGAAGAAGAAGGATAGATCTTTATGACTATGCATAGATTATTGCTTTTTGAATAGCATCATGGTGAAGAACAGATATGTCCTACCCCATATTGATGATATATTCGATCATCTCTACACTGTGTAGGTGTTATTGAAGATTGATCTAAGGTCAGGTTATCACCAACTAAGGATTAGGGAAGAAGAAATCTCTAAGATGGTTTTTAAGACTCCTTATGGCCATTACAAGTTCTTCGCGATACTTGTGAGGAGAGCTTTCAAGATCTTAAGAGAAGACTTACCTCTGTAGCAATATTGATGCTAACCTTAGGATCTGGCTATTTTATAACTTACTACAATGTCATTGACAAGGGGTTGAAAGGAGTTTTAATGCAGCATGGCAGGGTGATTGCCTATGCATCTCGATAGTTGAAGACGCATGAGGTAAACTATCCTACTCATGATTTAGAGTTAGTGGTAGTGGTATTTGAACTAAAGATGTGGTGACATTACCTTTATAGAAAGAAGTTTGAGGTTTTCACTCATCATAAAAGCCTCAAGTACTTCTTAACTTAGGTGACTTGAATATGACACAACACAGATGGATTGAATATCTTAAGGATTTTGACTTCACCAGTCAATACCACCCTGAGAAGGCAAATGTGATAGCAGATGCCTTGAGTTAGAATTGGAGGGTTGTAGTTGCCAACTTATATGTCATATCGAGATTCATTGAGGAAATTTTAAAGACACAGGTGAAGGATGTAGAGACATAGGACTTGATATAGAAGGCAAGTTTCACTAGAGGGTAGGATGGTGGCATACAATTTTAGAGTAGAATGGTGAGACCAACTATTAGTGATTCAAGATGAGACCTACTTCACGAGGCTCACTAGTCATAATTTACTCATCATGGAGGTACAAAGATGTACTAGGATCTGAGATGGTCCTTCTAATGGAAAAGGATGAAGAGAGATATTGGGGAGTGTGTAGCACAATGTCTGATATGTCATCATGTTAAGAGAAGCATTAAAGGCCATCAAGGCTATTAAAGATGTTGGATCTTCCTAAGTGGAAGTGGGATCATATTACTGTGGACTTCATATTTGGTCTCCCGAAGACAATGAGTGGGTATAGCATGATTTGGGTTATTATTAATAGATTGATGAAGTCCACCCACTTCCTTTCCCTTAGGCAGAGTCAGACCACCAATAGCTTAGCAAGGCTTTATGTTACATAGATCGTGAGCTTATATGGGACTCCTTTAACTATTATCTTAGATAGGGACATTAGATTCACCTTGAAATATTGTCAAAGTGTTCAAAATGCTTTGCCTTGATGTTGAGATTTAGCACATCTTTCCACCCTTAGATAGATGATTAGACAAATAGGACCATCTAGACTATACAAGACATGCAGAGGACTTGTGTCATTGAATGGATAGGTAGCTGGGTTGAGCATTTGCCACTCGTAGAGTTTGCATATAATAACAGCTATCACACAAGTATTGGCATGGCTCCTTATGAGGCACTATATAGCAGGCTGTGTCAATCATCTTTATGTTGAAATAATGTGGAAGAGAGACGCCTTGTGAAGTCAAAGCTAGTGGAGTAGTGTGCATAGAAGGTTAAGATTGTTTGGAGGCTACTTTTGGTAGTCATAATAGTCAAAAGAGCTACGTTAATAGAGGGTGTAGAGATGCAAAGTTTTTAGTCAAAGACCATGTGTTCTTAAAGGTCTCCCCTATGAAAGGGGTGATGAGATTTGAAACTAAGGGGAAGTTGAGCACTAGGTTTATTGGCCTTTTGAGATGCTAAAAAGGGTCAGAGTTGTGGTATACTAGTTGGCCTTACTATTGCAACTTGCAAATGATCAAGATGTCTTTTAAGTATCAATGCTACAAAAATATGTACCAGACCCCTCTCATGTGCTCCAGTAGATACTAGCATAATTGAGGCCTAATTTGACTTTTGAGGAGACAACAATATGTAATATAAACTATAAGGTTCAGGAGCTGAGGACCAAGATTGTTCCACTGGTCAAAGTCCTTTGGCAGCACCATTCTATGCAGGAGGCCACATGGGAGACCGAGGAGGTGATGAGACGACACATCTTGAGGCATTTAGTGACTAATATAGAATGAATTTTAGGGGAAAAAAATTTCTAAAGGGGAAAGGATGTGACATCTTTGATTTTCATTCTATTCCATGTACTTTATCATGCCTTGTTTGGAAACGGAATGAAGAATTGAATTCCATCAAAATCGAGTTCCATGGAAGTGACCTCTTTGAAAACTAAAAATTTAATTTTGAAACTTCAAAATTCAGAATATAAACATCGAGACTATTTCAATGACACTAATTTTACATGAAACGGAGTTCACAATTGAAAACCCCTAAAAATTTTACAAATATGAAGGGGGTCAAAATTGATATTTGTACCCCCATTTGACTGAGATCTGACCCAGCCAACATGCCTCAGATTGGGGCTTGACACGTGATGAGATTTGCTCAACATGCATCACCCTGTCTCCCTGTGCTGTTATAGCTTGAGATTGAAAAAGGCAGGGGTTGCTAAATAGGGGAGAAAAATCTAGCAATCCAAAACCCACTTCAATCTCTCTCCTCCCATTCTCTCTAGCCATCTTCTCCTTCTACTATGTGACAAAGCAAAGAAGATGAACTAAACCCCCTCTCCCCCTTGTCCAGCATCGAGCATAGCTCCTTCTCTGATCTCCTTTTATTCCCGACACAGGCAACCTAGAAACCCCCCTTCCATCGTTTTCTTCCTCAGCAACGATCGAGCTGACCATGCTCAAAAAACTAGAAAACTCTTTCAATCTTTCGCCGTGGCACGAGCCCCTCAACCATCCTTTGCCATCGTGCAAAACCCCTCTAGTGAAGCCTCCATTTATCCATGACTAGCACAATTTCATCCCTGCATGACTCTCTAGAACCCTTCTCTCTTCCTCTTCTGCTCTTTTCTCTTCCTCGCTCCAGCAGCAATGCCCAACATGCCATGGCACCTAATCTCCCTTTTTCCCTGACCAGACAACCATGCTAATTCCTTCTCTTCCCTCTTTGTTTTCCTTACCTGATTTGTGCAACCAACATGACAAGTTAGCTGCACCCCTCTCCATCCCCTGTCCTTGCCCAAATCAGTAGCTGACCTAATGCCTACATAGGCAAGTCAGTCGGATAGGTTCCCCTCCCCTCTGCTTCTCTCTATCATTGGGCTCCGAGCGGTGATCGAACTAGAACCACTGACCACCACTACCTTCCCCACCTTCTCTCTCTCTCCTATTGAGTTGGCATGGGTGGGTCCCATTACCAACACCCACCCTAGACCATTGATCCCTTCTTATGCCCGATATGAACACTCACTTAGATTTGAACCATCCATCGTGATCCTTGCAACATAAGGAACAAAACCCATCACTCCATTCATCGACTAGAGAAGATCCTATGGAGAGTAAGTGATGGTAATGATGCACGGCTCAGATTGAGCCACATTGCAACCATCCATTGCCATATGAACTATTCATTGTATTCTTATTTATGTGCAGATCGAGACCCATATTAGAGATCTTTGATCTGGAGCATTATTGCAACAATTTGGCTAATCTTGATTGAAGACTGAGATCAACCAAGGAGAAAGGTATGAAATTGGATCGAATTTGATGATCCACACTATTCAACGAATTTTTGAAGAAGATCTAGTCATATTTACTATCACATTCTTTAATCTAGGATGATCAAGTGGATAATTATGGCCAAATCACCATGAATAGCCTAAATCGGGAACCATTGTGATGAACGATTGATGATTTGATGGCACATGCAACTAGATATCATTAGATTTGACCTACGAGAGGTAGGATTACAATCATAAACATCCAATTCCATTGATTTGATTGTAATTAGCTAGAATTGAATAGGATTTACATATGAGGGTGCCCGATTAGCTAGTTAGACGAGGATTATCTAAAAACAACTTATTATGAGCATGATAATCGTGGAATACCTTAGGATATTAGTAGGATTTGAATCTAATAACTATTGGTTGCCCTGGTTCAGCTTGATCTAGACTATCAACCAACCAGGGACCCTAGCTTAAGATCCCATACCTATGAAGCATCAAATCGTGTCTAAACACAATAAATTAAGAAGTAAAGATATAATCCTTGCTTTATAACCAAGAATCCAACTTATGAATAGCTTGATTCTAAATTAGATTTGGATGTGATGTGTATTTAGGTAGTGGGACTTAGGTGGACCGATCCTAGAGTTGAGTCTGACTAGTGGCTTGGGAGGTGTAGACAAGTGATTCTTCATCTAAGGTAGGTTATAACATTTAATAAGGGCATGTATCTATTTTGAAATTGTAAATTTTTATTACTCCAGCTCAGTATTTGTAAATGAATACCTTGTAGATACTATTATACTATGATCCTTATTTAGATATTTATCTTGTCTATGAGTAATACACGTATGCATGTTTTCATTGATTCTCATTTTTCCACGGATGTATGGTTTCTTTATAATCAGTCACATTTCATACATGATAATGAAAGAATATAATTTTGAATACAATTCCATGACCTATAGAAGTCATTAAATGGTAACTATAGTTGCCATTATACATTGAGGCACATGGATGCCATGTTTTATTGCTTATTTCTTTATGGACCTAGTAGAGGAGGCTTAGTGGCCAGTCCTTGAGAAGTTAACCCTATGTTGATTGTTTAACCGCAAGTGCACGGGCTATTGTAGTGTAGCTTATGCAAGTACGGGTCGATCCCACGATGAGTTGATTTAAAATGATGGAATTTCAATAAAATCTAATTATTTAAAATTAAAAAGAAATTACTCAAAATTACTGGAATTATTGAAATGAGAATAAATGTTCAGATCTAATAAACTTCTCAAAAATATAAAATTTTCAGTTCCTAAAGAAAACGAAAAAAATTAAATAATGAGAAAAAACTACTTCCCTAGATCAAACACTATCAAAATATTTAACTCTGATCTTCTAAAAACTAATCCTCCTTTACAAATATCTTCAACACGTTCTTGATTAGTGATCCACCGATCGGATTTGTCAGATTCTTCAAAATGGTCAAGATCTGGGCTAAATTGTGATTTCAAGATTTGGACGGCTCAGATTGATTTTTGAATTTCAGATACAAGATCAGATGTGTTGATTATGTCTAGGGATGTCCTAAGAATGACTCTATAAAATTAATTTGAATTCCGTTGAGAAACAAAGGAGAAATTGAGGATTTGGTTTTGATTAAGGCTAACTCGTTGATTGGGTTAAGCCTTAAATGATCTGGTAGAGATTAGGTAGTTCCTGGATAAGAAAAACGCAGATAAAACAAAACTGGAATAGCAAGGGACACAGATGGAATTAAACTGGGGACACAGATAGAATTAACAAGAAAGAACAGATTTGTAATTTCATTAAATGAACAAGGGCAGAACTGGAATTTGATAAAAATCTGGTTTTTAAGAGAAAAGCCAGACGAAAAACCCCAATGAAAAAGGGAGAAACGGAGGAGGAAGAAGAGGGAGAAGAGGAAAGGGAAGAAGGAGATGGGCATGGGAGACAAAACTCGTTTCGGGTTTCCTTCCCCTAGACCGGTCAGAGGTGTAGAGTTACTGGCAGCGGTGATTGGAGGAGGACTGGTGGAGGCATGTCCGAGCTTGGTGAAGGAACGCCAGTGCTGGTTCAGTCAGGAGCTTTGGTCGTGAAGGACAAGGGTAGATTGGGACGTCATCTGGGTGGTGGAGGATTACCGGTTGTGACAGAGGAAGGTCATCTGGTCTAGTGCGATGGTTGATGCAAACAAAGATCGAAGCAGAGAAGGAAAAACTGGGTAAATCAAGTGCTGATTGGGTGGAAAAGGAAAAGCAGAGGGGGCTGGGCAGGAGAGAGAGAGAGAGAGAGAGAGAGAGAGAGAGAGAGAGAGAGAGAGAGAGAGTGCGGTGGTGAAGGAGAGATGGTGGGAGAGTCCTAGATAGAGAGAAGATGGGGAAGAAATTAGAGAAGAAGAAGAATGGGAAAAAGGAGAGAGTTGGGTACGGTTGGGAAAGAGAGGAAGATGAGGAGAGGAGAGAATATGATGGTGAGAAAGGAGAAGAAGAGGTGGGTGAGATTGGGAAGTTGAGTATGTTAAGGAAGGCCAAAAAGAGAGTAAGGAAAATGGGTACATGAGTAAGGAAAAAGGAAAAGAAAGGAAAGAAAGAAAGAAAAAGAAAAAAAAGAAAAAGAAAAAGAAAAGGAAAGAAAGAAGTGGGGGAAGGGGTTGCCTTTTGCTCCTTGCTAAATTGGGTCCCCTCTCTTGACTTTGGAAACTCCTACAAATTTGCAAGTTGCCCTTTTTGTCCATGATTTTCACTTGAGCTCAATTATCGTTTAAGAAACTATCACATCCATCTTCATGGGTGATCTGGTCCATCCAATCCTCTTTAAGATGATCTGCACCATTAACTTTTGATCTTAGTCATCCGTGCGTCCTTTGGTTGATCTATAAAAGAAAAAACTAAATTAGAATCATCTGAACCGTACATTAGTCATTTAATAAACTCTAATGATCCTCTGACTGCTGATTTTGACAAATTAAGGTTTGGATGGTTAATTGGATTTAAATTCAAAATCAAACTAAGTTTTGTAAAATTGAATGGTTAGATGATCTAATTGAATGCTAAATTAGGGGTATTTTGACCAAAATTGAACACTTAACACCCTAAGAGAGGGGAAGTGCCTAGGATGGCAAGCCACAAAAGCTCCTGGATTGCATTATTACACTAAAGAATTCATTTACATTTCCTTAACTTTGATATGTCAAGTGAGTTCCATGATTTGCATGGAGACTTGTAGGCCTCTTGGGGGTCCCTGCACTACAAGTGATTATAGGGTTGGCCAGCCACCCTCTAACTTTATGAGATGATAGACGCTACCCCATCGAGAGGCAAATTTCATAGGGAGTAGTATCATGCGTAGTCCACACTACGAGTCTAATTCTCTCCCCATGTGCGACGGATATTTTGTCTCCCATTCCGATGCTAATGGGGAGTAATAGTTGATAGACTTAGGAGTTGATTATCACTGCAGCATAGTAGTCCATGTAGTTTGGATGGTTGGTGTTTTCATATCGCGCTATGAATACCCTAAGATGGACATTTTCCTATGTACCCATGGCATGATGACACTGATAGGATTGGTGTAAGTACTTATGACTAGACATTCGAGTGTATGGGACACTCGTGGGACTTGGGTGTTAGAGTGCCACTTATTGATGACATGCATATTCATTTGAGATATTCTTTGGGCTTTTGTTCTTCACATTAACCTGAGTTTGGCATACTCATGAGCCTTAGGAGCTCGTTTTACATGGCATGTTTTCAGACATGCAAGTAGCATGTTGTGTCTACTTGAGTTTGGCATTTCCACATTCCTTAAAAGCTTAGTTCACCCACCATGTTTAGAAAGCACACAAATAGGGTGGTTACATGGCCCTATTTTTGGCAATTCAACGAGCTTTGACTCTTTGATTTATTGCATGCCAATCTAGTTGGTTTCGCATGCCATTCATGCTTTACTTCATCATTAACTATCCTTATTGTTGTGATCATGTAAGAGTTGTTTCCATGAGAAAGTTGTCTATTGCATGCCCCTTGAGACTTGATACTTAGACTATTTACTACATGTTAAATATTCATGAGTTATTATTAAATGTCTATGTACCTACACAAGCATAGCTTGCTGAGGTATTACAATGTTTTGCAATGCCTCAGATATTAAGAGAGATAGCAAGAAAGGTAAACAGCATGAAAGTAGGTGAAGGTGTTGGTGGTATTCAACAGCATTTCAAAGGTGATCTCACCGATCTATGTTGGTTGTTAGGAATTTGTCTCTGAACATTGTAAATGAATTGTATATGTATATAATGGTTTACTCTTTTATGACTAGGATATATGGATATGTTTATGTTGGATGTGATGGCTGTGAATGGATAAACCCTATGCTATGTTTTTTTCTTGGTTTGTTTTTCATAACTAATGTATATGGTTTGGTAGGGGCTTTTAAATGATTAGGATGGATGGTTATGGAGAATGAGTCTCCTTATTATGTGTTTATGCTTTGATTGTGACTATCAAGTATTTATCACATTACATATGTTAAATGCTTTGGTCCAAAATACAAAAGAAACTCTGCTGGATTTTCGGTACAAATGGGGAGGTCATTTCACTGTTAAATATGTGGTTCTATGAGTTGTATTACTCGTGGGTTTTCGAAATGAGTGTTTTTCATAAACATTTTTAGTTAATTTTAAAATGTAAAATTTTAAACAAGGATCCTAACTTTTGAAAACTTATGTGCTTATATGTGTGTGTAAAACACGGGGACTTCACAATGTCACTCAGCAACAACCCAAATCTACAATGAAGGATTTCTAAGTATCTTGGTTTAGCAGGCACTTTTTTAGTCTTTAGTCCTAGTTACCTTTATGTTATCAAGAATCTCATACAAAATGGAAGGCAACAATAATCTTTCTTCATGCCCAGAAGCTTCAAATCATTGTCCTTCCAAGTTTTCTACTTGAAGCCAACATGAAGCTTCTTTGCACTAAAACAGTTAACAATATGTTTGAAGGTCTATCCGCATGCATAACTTAGTTTGTTGTTTGAATCTTCTCAAACATAAAGCTAGGTGTTATGGGCTTACATTTTGAAAGTTCCATAGCCCATGGATTAAGACTTTGGGAATGAAGGAAGCCCATCTTGGATAGTAAAGTGGGCTTAAGGTATAAGGCCCATAATCTAGAAGATGTTTGTAAAGGAATCCTTTTAAATATATAAATGCTCTAGAAGAATCTACAATTAGACTAGAAGGTAGTGGAAGGTTTGTAGAAACACAAAGAAGGTTCTAGAGTAAGTTTTAGAATAGCATCAACCATTGGATCAGTAACACATGGAACACTCTTAGACATCCATTCAAGAGGTGAAAAGAGGTAGAAGCCTATAAATAGGGAGACTCCTCATTTGAACAAACCCTCAAAAGTTGTAATCTATCTTGGAGAGTAATAGAGAGCTTCCTTTGTGTCATCTTTGAGTGAGCTTTTAGCTACGGTGAGTTACCTAGCTAGCTTGGAGTTATAACTAACTTAGGGCTAAGGTTTTGAGTGTGCTTGTAGCTGCATGAGGTACCTAGCTAGCTTGAGTAGGTTGACCTGGGGCTAAGGTGAGGGACTTAGAATGGGTCCCACAAGGTCAAGGGCTTGAGAATCATTAAGCCCATGACAAGTGATATGAAAGCAGGTTCGAGGGCTAGAGAAGGCTGTGCTTAGTGGGAGCATTACCACAAACAAGGGCATCAAGAGGAAGGTGCCACACCAAGAGAAGTTCAAGGTCACGCATGAGGTCAAGGTACTAGAGAACTTCATTTGTATTATGATGCAATACTTCAAGGTGGTAAGGGTTGATGATGAGGAAGAGAGAGTGGTCATGACAAGCATGTCCCTTTCCAAGGATGCAATACTTTGGTGAACAAAAAGGTGTGGCAACATAGAAAGATATCTACGTGCCATAGAGACCTGAGATGACTTCAAAAAGAAGCTAACGATGCAATTCATTCCTTAGAATGTTGAGTACCTAGCTTGGAAGGAGTTGGCCAAGCTACAACATAATGGTAACAGACCTGGCGCTAGCCCTTGCAAAAGTTGAGAAGCTTATAGAGAGATGTAGAGCAGCCATGGAGGTTGGTTTCTTATAGAAGAAATGAGGCAAGCTCTTCACACCACAAGGGTCTATGGTGGAGGACTCTGGAGAGTCACGAGAGGATGTGATGATGAGAAGTCAATGAGTAGCTCCTTCATATGCAATGGGGCTCATGCTGCTCACAACTGTCTAAAGAAGTGGGCTCTTGGTACATTTAGGCAAGAGCAAGCTTATGAGAAAGGCAACAAAGGGGATAGGAGCCAATATGGCTAATGTGTATTAGTGGCATGCAACTAGGAATCATAACCGATGGTTGACAAGGACGATGACATTATCAAGTGGGGGAAAGTGTCATGGGCTTATGTTTAGAAGGTTCCCCTAGAAGAAGCCTATCTTGGCTTGCATACTTGGCCTAAGGGACCGTCCCATAATCCAGAAGATGTATGTAGAAGAATCCTTGTGAGTATCTAGATGCTCTAGGAATGTCTAGGATTAGGCTAGGAGGTAGTGTAAGGTTTTTGAAGTATAGGGAAGGTTCTAGAGCAGGTTTTAGAATAGTTCAATAGTTTTGGCTCATGACACATGGAATAATCTTGGCCATCCATTAAGAAGGGGAATAAAGGTAGGAGCTAAAATAGGGAGATACCTCATTTGTACAAACCATCCAAAGTTATAAGCTATCTTGGAGAGTAATAAAGAGTTTCCTTTGTGATCATCTTTGGGTGTGCATGTAGCAACAGTGAGGTACCTGGCTAGCTTGGAGTAGATTGACTCAGGGCAAAGATGAGGGACTTAGCACGGGTTCCAGCACAGGTTCTGCACGGTCAAAGGCTTGAGAATCACTAAACCTGTGACACACTGCTTCAAATAACATGGTCACGTCAATACAAACTGCTTAACTTGTCAGCTAATCAGTTACAAGAATCATTTGAACATTGGGATCAGGTGGGAATAAAGCCTTCTAGTATAGTAGCATAGAGAGTCTCTCATCTATGTGACAAGGGTTCAAGGCCGTGTGTGTGTGTGCATGCTGAACTTTCAAAAAAAAAACAGAAGTCACATCAAGATTGGGTGGGCATGTCATACCCACAGTTGTAACAATATCATTCACGTAGGAGGTTTATGTGCATCACCCATTTACCCATACATAAAAATCACAGTGGTCCCACAAATAGAGAATAAAATGAAAATATATTGAGAAAAGTGATAAAGAAAGGGGCTTGAGGTAACGTTGCAACAAAAATCCATAAGAAAGAAAAGGAAAAATCTCTACATGAAAGAAGGGATAGCGTATAGCCAACACATAATGATTGAGAAGCAATTAACGACCCCAACAATATGCTTAAAGAATGATATGTAATCTGTAAATCCACAAAAGCTAACAAAAAATTTGCCAATCTGAGGTCCTCACAAGAATTGACACTGGAGTTATCTTCACCTAAAAAGGAAACCATAAAAACTTCTTTGAATATCAAAGCTTGAACAGAAAATACATGATTCTCTGTGCTGGAGTCTTTGATGCCAATCAGGCTAGAGAAAGGTTTAACAAGCACACTCCCAGTGACTACAGGATCCAACTTTTGTTTGGACATCTCATAGCTTCCATGTACTGGTCTGGATTGCCTATTGGCATCTCAAGAAAATCAATAACATCACAAAGAGCACAAGAGCAGTGATTGCTGCAGCAAGAACAACTAGTTTCCACCTTGTGTCCAAAACCAAACAATCCTCAGCCAGATGTGGAATCCCATGGCTAAAAAAAAAAGAAAGCCTCAGTCACAGTTGCAACTCACAGGCATGTAGCAAATCCAGTTAAACAAAGCCATTATATTCAAGGAAAGGGATTTCAGAACTCCACTCTAATCATTCCCTGATAATCTATACCAAATTCTCTAGCATAAAAAATTTCCACTGATCTTCATCAGAAAATAATGACATGTCCTTATTCTTATGATGTTGAAATTCTAGTCCTTACCCAGGACATCCTCTAGCAAATTGGTTGTCTCAGAAGTACTTACCTTGCTGAAGATGGTCTGCACTAAAACTTTCCATGTGGCAACATTGGGAAGAAGGCCTTCATTCAGCATCTTGAGGAGATAAACCATGGCATCCGCTAAACTAAACTGTTCGCAAAGACCAGATATAAGACTAGTGTATGTAATTACATCAGGAGAGCACCTTCCAGCGGCCATTCCACCCATAAGTTGAATTGCTGTTCTAACTTTACCTTCCTTACAGTACACATGGATCATTGTGTTAAAAGTAACTACGTCAGGTTGAATTCCCCTCACTACCATCTTTCCTAGATGTAGCAAAGCCTCCATAGTCATGCCAAGGCACGACAGCCCATAAATGACAGTGTTATACGTGACTAGATTCAATTCGATGCCGCTTTCTGACATCTCTTTCAAAAGTTGAAAGGCTTCCCTGAAGTTCCCTTGTTTGTAGAATCCATTCAGTAGCTCATTGTACGTTGTGACGTTAGGCAAAATGACTTGGTTCTTCATATCATGAAACACATACATGGCCCAATCTACTCTGTTATTGTCACATAAGCCTTTGATGAATGTATTATATGTTATGGTATTTGGGGGGCACCTCTCCAAAGTCATTTTCTCAAAAATGTTTTGTGCTTGTTTAAGCATGAATTTCCTGCAAAAGACATTCACCATGCAGGTGTACACCACAACATTAGGCTGGCAACCAATGTTCATCATTTTGTTCCATATATCAAAGGCACCTTCCAAATCTCCCACTTTTGAAAAACCACTTATAAGAGTACTAAAAGTCTTCACATTTGGAGAACAGTTATTTGCTTGCATCTCACTGAAAGTAGACATGGCTCTAGTCATATTCCCATGAGAGCATAGACCATGTAACAAGGTGTTATAAGCAACAATATTTGGCATGCATCCCTCTTCAAGCATCTTATTCCAAACATCAAGAGCTTCATGAAAGCTTCCTTTCATGAGAAAACCTTTCATCAAGGATGTAAAAGTCAGAATGTTAGGAGTATATCCTCTTAAAAACATTTGGGCCAAGACAACAGAACAGAGCTTCATATTCCCTGCTTCACAAAGCGAGTTAATAATCGTTGTGTATGTGATTACATTAGGCCGTATTCCCCTCCACACCATTTCATCTACCACAGCAAATGCCTCTTCAAATTCAAATTCTCTGCACAACCCATTTATAATAGCATTGTAAGCAGGCAAAACTGGGGGCAATGTCACTGTAAGTTCCCTTGCTTCCTTCACCTTCCCTAACGAACACAAAGCCGATGCCATAGTTGTATAGCTAACGTCATCAGGAGGACATCCCTTCTTTGACATCTCCGTGAGCAAAATATGAGCTGCATCGACTCGATAATTCTTGCACAATGCTTTCAAAAGAATGTTATAGGTATACACATTAGGCTCTATGCCATCTTTCTTCATATTATTATAAATAGATTTAATCATCTGAAACCTGTTCTCATTGAGCAAAACATCCAAAAGATGATTATATATCTTCACTGTTAGTTTACAACCAAAATCCTGCATCCTGTAGAATGTTTTTAGCGATCGCTCAGAAAGTCCAGACTGCCCATATGAACGTATCACGCTCACGAAAATGTCTTCGGAGACATTAATGCCTTCTAATTTCATTTGCTGTAAAAGATATTGGATTCCATCCATGTCATTTTCTCTCCCAAGTTTCTCAATCATTGTTTGATACGTGAGATGGGTGTGTGGGAATGTTTTCGAATTGGCAAGGGACTTGAAATATTCCAAGGCAGTAGTAATGTTCTTCTCATTGTTTAATCTTTTAAGAACATCAAACTCTTTTAGAACTGTTCCATTTGACTTCGTTACTTGTATACCATCAGAAGGAACATTTGTGCCCAGGAAGATCGGTCCGGCACATTTTCGAACTTTAAACAGCAATGAGCAACGCTCTTTCAAATGCATGAGAAAGAGTTCAGTTTCACTATAGAAAGAGAAAATCTAAACTGGAACACATCCAACTTGTGTTCCTTGATAAAAATTCAAACTTGAGACAAGAAGAACGACCAAGATGAAGTCAATATGCCCAAATTACCAGATACGTGAGAAGAGATCTTAGTTGTCAAATTTTTGTAGTTGCGAGGAATAAGACATATCATCAAACAGCTGACGCGCGTCGTCAGTGATTCCCAACATGAACAGCCAGCGCAAAATACGCCCAAGACCGACGAGAGGACTCTAAACGCTACGAGAAAATCTGTAGAAGGACGCACCTCCGCGTTCTGCCAATAACACTTGCCGATTGGAGAGTGTACCGCAGTAGCTCGACTTGCGCTGGATACATATTTGGAACGCTAGAAGTATTATATTGAAATAGATTTCGAGTGATCTGAATCATTCTTTGCCGCACTAAGATCTCCTCCATTGATGGGTTATCCTAGCCTTTGACGGTTCCACAACAACTCAGGCATGCCAAATCAACTAATGAATTACCAAAAATACCAACCAACGATGAGATTTTGGTGCTTGTCTGTCCATACTAGAAATAGAGAGACAAAGATTATTAGAGGATAAGAATGGGTTTATGAAAAGGAAAAAGTATAGTTTATTATTCTTAACTATCATTTTGTTACATGTTAGTCTCTTAATTTACTTTTACATAATAGTATTTCAACTATTGAAAAACTTTTCAATGTTAAGTCTTCTAATCCAAAATTTTCACCACTAGGTCTTCTAGTCCAATGTTCATCTTTGGCAATCAACATACGTCTAAAGTACGTGCCACAATGTATATTATAATATTTTAGAATACATTTTTATAAGATTTTGTATAGTGACCAAAGTGAAAATAAAAAACAATAATAGTTAGGGACTAAAGTATTGCTCATAAATAGTTTTGTATCTCATAGGAGAATTGAGTGGAACTTTTGCTGATGAGATAAAAACCCCAGATAATGCTCTTTCTTATGAAGTTTTAAAAATTAATTTGCAGATCTAGAATTTTGAAGCCCTAATCTACGAACCTTCGAAGTTTGGGTAATTTTTAGTGAAAATGGATTCAAATCTTGCCAAAGAAGATGACCGGAGTTTTTTGCTAGTGAGATTTAAAATCTCCATATGATGTCCTTTTTCTTGGAGTTTTGAAAATTGGTTTTTTGATCTAGGTGTTAAACAAATTGCTAATATTTAGGAATTAATTAAGCAATTTGTTAGACAGATCTCTATCGCTTTGGTATTTATGGATATTATAGAATGTAATTAGAGATTTTCATTGTATTTTCCTTTTCATGATTTAATTATTTTTTGCAACTCTCTTGTATAAATTCTTCCACATATTGAGTAATGAATTCATTCAAAGTTATCATGAACTCCTACATTATATCAAAGTAGTAACCCTTTCAATTGTCCAAAATTTTTCATTGATTTGACAATTCTTGATCCAATTATATAATTCCTTGCACCCTACTGACCATCAGTGCTACAAGAACATCATCTCCTAGCTATGGATCTTCATAGCTGGCCCTTACTCAACACATCAATATAGAGATAGCTGTGGGTTTTCTTTGTCATGATCATTATGAATCTGAACATGTTGCTGCAAGTTTGCTGTTGACCTCCACTCGTTGTGGACGTGTGCTACCACTACTTTTCATAACCACTTCCTTCTCCATGCATACACTCAAAATAAGGCCTCCTTTGTCTTTTGTATGTTTTTGCTGAATAATGTGCTCAATTTTGAATAAAAAATACCAAATTAGCAGCTCATGTGTTATAAATTATAGGCATAATTCTAGGGTTTTATCCAAAATTTCATAACACACATTTCTAACCTAATAATTTAAAAGTTTGATATTTTACAGGTTCAAAAGCTAATTCATAGTAAGTATGTTAGTGGTTATAATTGTATAGGATTTAATTAAGGTTTTTCATTTTTGCAGGTGTTAAGAAGATGATCCAAGGACCGAGATCAAGTAAGATAAGATTTGAAGATGCCAAAGACCTAAAATTCAACATTTCAAAGCTAAATCAAGGCTCAAGATCATCTTAGGGCAAGCAAATAAAGTTTATGAAGGTAATAGAAATCATCAAAGGTGACTAACATATTCCATGCAAAAAGCCATACATTTTCATGATCTTTGCATGAGAATTGGAGCCATGTATGAGGTTTCCTAGTCTGACAAGGAAACCTAAAGAATCTAAACCATTCAAGCTGAAGCTAAGGAGTTAGTTATTTAGGTTAGCAAGGAATGAGCCATCAAAGTGAATCATCAGGCCATATGAAAGCCAAGCCAAATGGAGTTCCATGATTGGAGAATCAATTGAAGCAATTATGTGAGGTTAAAAATAGAAATTTCAAAGGATAATTGGATTGTTTTGAGGAAAAATGTAATGGGTAAGATGATCATGCATAGGTAGACCAATCAAGAGAGAAAACTCTACTTTTCATTTTATTTTTCATCTTTTTCATCCACCAAATCTAAGGTTTCATGATTTTTTCTTAACAGAGCGAGGCACCTCCTTAAAAAGTGATGCCTCCCCCTTGCTTGGTTGTTATTTTAGGTGGCTTCATAATTGAAAAATGTAATGACTCCAATTTTGTAATATTGAAATTCCAAGTTTAGCAATGAAAAGTTCAGTTTTTAAAGAAAAGGGCATTTTAGTCATTTCACCATTCACCTTGACTAAACCCAGAAATTTGGTCCTAAAAGTGGTTCCATTAGATGCGTCTCAGAAAAAGGAATCCAACGAGACCAAAATCACCCAAAACGGAGTTAAAATGAGCAAGATATGGCCCTTTGAAATTCAGGGGCAAAACTGTAAATTTCACAAAAACGACTTAACTTGAAAAACACAGGGGCCCGTTTTGATACGGGCACCCCGTCGTCTTCAACCTCTAGAGGGTTCTAGAACGGCGGTGATTGGAAGAGAAATCACCGCCATTCTGGAGGTTTCTCCACCGCCATTCAAAGGCGGTGAGAGCCCCCTCCAGAACCCTCTCTTAGCTCTATAAATAGAGCTCTTGGGTGCCTCTAATGGCAGCCCAAAACGTTGGAGAAAACCCATCGTGAAGCAGTGACCAAGAGGGAAAAACGTGGAGAGAAAACCAGCCACGAAGCAGGTACGCTCAAAAACTCCCCAAACCCATCTCACCCATAGTCCTAGGCTCAGTTTCCCTAGGTTTTTGCATGAAAAACCATGGAGAATAGGCCTCTAAGGAGTCACCAAGGACCCTGGGACGTCCTCAGAGCCGCACTGGTTCCTCAGGGAAGAACCAGGACATCCCAAGCACGCCCCGGTCCCCCAACGACGGAGACGCCCAATTCGGACGAGACGCGTCGAACGCGTCTGAGAGGAAACCAATGGGCGCGTCTGTAGATGCGCCCGCTAAAGAGGAAGATAGGCTGAGGAGTGCCGCACATCTGCAGACGCACCCGCTGAGGCGCACGCCGCAGACGCGCAGCGTGCTAGCAGCACGTCGTCTTTTGGTTACTTAAGGAAGCTGGGCGCATGTCGCTGACGCGCAGCGCCCTAGCATTCCGTCTTTTTGTCTTTAAGACTCCATGTACATACGACACTAAAACGCTTATAACTAGAGCTCCGATTGAGGCGCCGCAAAAGGTGTTGTGTCTGTGTCGACGACGCGAACACATCCAAACTATAAAATCCCTGATCAAGGCCCAATCAAAGGTGGGCATGACCCTTAGAATAGGATGGTGGTGCGTGGCCACTAGAACGTTGGAAAACTAAGGATACCAAGGCCCAATTAGGACCTTAGGACACCCATAGGCATAGGGATGGACCCCTAATGCCTAAGTAATAAGACCAATCACTCTAAAACCCATAAAAGATAGGCCAAACTAACCTTGATTCCCCAAACCATGATTAGGAGCGTCCGAGGACAACAGGGTTAGTGTGACTTAGCCAGGTAGGTGCTCTATCACTATTAGATTCTTTTAAAAGAACTATTATTGTTTTGAGAACATATGTTTTAAATATATGACTTGATTTGCATGACTTAATTCAGCATGCATGATAAATGCTTTGTACATAGCCATGTTTTGAAATGATTGCATATACATTATGCACATATATGTGTTGCAAACAAGTGCATACATTGCATGATTTAAGTACTTGCAAAGATTGCATATCCTTGAGTGTTGCCAAAAGACGCTGGAGTGCCGAGGGCCAGGCAGTTGTGAGGGACCCAAAGAGGACAAGTTTTAACAAGAGGTTTTGGCTTATTTAATCTTATGTGATTTGGGCAAGTAAGCTCGTGGGTGCTATGTCGAGGGGTCTGGGTTGGCCACCCGGCCTCTACCACTAATAGGTGGATGGGTGCCATGCCCAAAAAGAGGCAAGTCCCTACATCGACTGCATGTGATACAGGGGGCTACCACTGGTGTCACGGCACTAGGTCGACGTGTCATAGGCCCCGTGGAGGCTATGACCGAGTGTCCTCAGGTACCCGGGGACCACACGGCGAGGAGGTCGTGGGCATAGTGGACCCTATGGTTTGATGAGTTATGTGCATTTCATATAGCATGATATGCGGTTGGTCGACCATACCATACTAGAGATCCATGAGTTGGACTCCATGAAGCATCTATTGCATATCATGATGTTATCATATATATATATATATATATATATATATATGATACTTTCAATTTTGGATTATGTGATCTTTTAAGTCATGAGTATTTCAGTTTGATCATGAATTCTTATACTGATATTGAACTCGAGTATTCAAACATACACATGTTTTGAATGAGCATATGATTTTAAAACATCTCATGCATTTATAAAACTAGTAGTGATAGGCTCCTACTGAGTATAGTATATACTCACCCAATCCTCAACATTTTTCAGATACAAAGTAAATACTTAAGGGCACGGAACGTTTGTACTAGGAGACACAGACTAAGTACAAGTAAGTAAACCCCTATCTTATCTTTCAATGTTACTTGATTGTAGTTACTCTCTAATAGCTGGGGCTGTGACTAACACTTTCTTGGAAATAATATTGATTTAAACTTTGCCATGGCTAAATAAATTGAGAACGTGTTTGGACACTCGGGGTTTTTATGAAAGGTTGTTTTCCAAATGAGAAAGATTTTCATGCATTTCATATTTATAAAACATGAAATCTCGCCTTTTTATCAAAATTGCATCATACAAAACCCGGGTCATGACAGTTGGTATCAGAGCACAGTTTAACATTACTCACAGCCCAGTTATGAGGAGAATAACTTATAATCAAGTTTCATCTATGAAAGAGTAAGGGGTAATAGGATAACACAAAAACTGAGATTTGGTGAATTGCCTTGTGATTACAGATGCCTAGGAAGAAGGGAAGTAATGCTCCAAGACCTAAAGCCCCACCAGTGGACTCCACTGGGTCGGGCAACAGGATGGCTGAGTTATTTCAGCAATTCTTACAGAACATGGGACAATATATGAATAGTCAAAGCCAAACTCCTACCCCGCGAGATCCTTCCCCTGATAAAACAATAGATAGGACTGAGGTTCAGTTAGAAAGGTTTCAGAAACTAGCTCCCGCATTCACAGGAGAAGATGAAGCTTCTATAGCTAAAAAATGGTTAATTGATATTGAAAAGATATTTAAGGCCATGAACATAGCTAAAGAAAGAAAAGTACCCATGGCCACATTTGTGTTTAGGGGAGAGGCTACCTTTTGGTGGGAAATAGTGGAAAGAACTTATTTTGATTAGCAAGAAACAATAGGATTGGAAGAGTTTAAAAAGGTCTTTAATGACAAATATTATCCTAAACATATAAGGAAACAGAAGGAAAAGGATTTTATGGACTTAGAACAAGGAAATATGACCGTCCAACAGTATGAAAGTAGATTCATCAGCCTCCGAAGATTTGCACCCCGTGCTTGTGCTGATGAAGAAGATGCAGCTGAAAGATTTGTAGATGGACTCAACCCAGGACTCAGGAACAGAATTCTAGGTTTCCAACCTTCCACTGTAGCCATAGCAGTAGAGATGGCCTCCCTATATGAAAAAGATTATCAAAGGAACCAGGCAATAAGAGAAACTAAGAACATCAACACCATGAAGAACAAAGGAAAGAGACCCTTTCAGTCATCTAGACCTAGGCCACCTTTCAAGAAGCCGTTTGAAAACAAAGGAAGAAGACCAAACTGGAAGGCATGCCCTAGGTGTAATAGAAATCATCCAGGCAAACCATGTCCCACTTTCAACATCACTTGCTATAGTTGTGGAGAATTAGGACATATTTCTAGCAACTGTCCAAAAAGGAATGTGCAAGAGCGTAAAGAAGATCAAGTTCCAAAAAGCCAAGGACGTGTCTTTGCCCTCACTTCCAGTCAAGCCCAAGCATCAAATGCAGTCGTTGAAGGTATTCTTTCTATCTATGATACACCTGCTAAAGTTCTATTTGATACAAGCTCCACTCATTCTTTCATAACCTGAGAATTTGCATCATCCTTGGACATTATACCACAGGACTTAGACTTCACTCTAGAAGTCATGACTCCTATAGGCCAGGCACTCCCCACTTATTCTTATCTCCAGGATGTCCCCATTTTGATTAAGGGCCATTTGTTACATGCCAACCTTATCCACTTAGATATGAATGACTTCGACATCATCCTAGGTATGGACTGGCTAGCCTTTCATCAAGCCTTTGTTGATTGTCGTCAGAAGTGTGTCACTTTTACCCTACCTAATAGAGACACTTTCACCCTCCAAGGAAGAAAGGATTATTCTGAAGCGTGTGTTATTTCTGCCATGAAAGTAGTTAAACACATTGCTCAAGGATGCCCCTTCTTCTTAGCCAAGATTGAATCTGTCGAGAGTCCCCAACCAAAGCTAAAGGATGTCAAGGTTGTCCAAGAATTTCCTGACGTGTTCCCTGAGGACTTACCAGGTCTACCTCCACCAAGGGAAATTGAGTTCATCATTGACCTTATACCCGGTACTTCCCCCATTTCCAAAGCTCCTTACCGAATGGCTCCTGCAGAACTAAGAGAACTGAAGACCCAGTTACAGGAACTACTTGACAAAGGGTTCATACAACCTAGATTATCTCCGTGGGGAGCTCTAGTCCTTTTTGTTAAGAAAAAGGATGGCTCCATGAGATTGTGCGTAGACTATCAGATGGTGAATAGGGTCACCATTAAAAATAAGTACCCTCTTCCCCGAATTGATGATCTTTTTTATCAACTTCAGTCAGCTAGAGTCTTCTCTAAGATTGATCTACGATCAGGGTACCATCAACTTTGAGTTAGAGAAGAAGATATCCCCAAGACAGCCTTCAGGACTCGATACGGCCATTATGAATTCAGAGTGATGTCCTTTGGTTTGACTAATGCTCCAGCCGCATTTATGGATCTCATGAATAGGGTGTTCAAGGAGTACTTAGATAAATTCATCATAGTGTTTGTGGATGATATCTTAATATATTCTGAAACTCCTAAAGACCATATGGAACATCTAAGGATAACATTAAGCACCCTACGAGCACACAAGTTATATGCAAAATTCAGTAAGTGTGAGTTTTGGCTAGAAAAGGTTAATTTCTTAGGACACATTATTTCTCAAGATGGCATAGCAGTTGACCCTACTAAGGTCGAATCAGTACAGAACTAGGAAAGACCTAAGACAGTCACAGAAATAAGAAGCTTCTTAGGACTTGCCGGATATTATAGGAGATTCATCAAAGGTTTTTCACAAATAGCTTTACCTCTAACTAAGCTGACTAGGAAATACAAAAGATTTGAATGGACTGATAAATGTGAGGAAAGCTTCCAAGAACTAAAAACAAGGTTGACTACCGCACTTATCCTTACCTTACCTTCAGGAAGTGGCGGATTTGAGATATACAGCGATGCCTCGCAACAAGGGCTAGGCTGCGTACTTATGCAACATGGGAAGGTAATCGCTTATGCTTCTCGACAACTCAAGAAGCATGAAGTCAATTACCCAACCCATGACTTGGAATTAGCAGCCATAGTATTTGCCTTGCGAATATGGAGACATTATTTATATGGGGAAAAGTTTGAAGTTTTTACAGATCACAAGAGTCTTAACTATATCTTTTCCCAACAAGACTTAAACATGCGACAAAGAAGATGAATGGAATACTTAAAAGACTATGACTTCTCCATTCATTATCACCCTAGAAAAGCTAATGTGGTGGCTGATGCATTAAGCAGAAAAACCCAAGGGATGTGTGCAAGTTTATTAACTAAGAGATGGAAGTTACTACAAGAAGTAATCACATGGAAACCAGACATAAGTAAGCACAAGATCATTATGGCAGGTCTAACAATAAAATCGGTTGTTAATGAAAAAGTTAAGCAAGAACAGAAAGGAGATCCAGATATACAAGCTTTCATAGGAAAACCAGGATTTACAAAAAAGGAAGATGGTAGTGTTTACATGCAAGGAAGATTAGTGGTACCGGCTAATGAAGAGTTAAGACAAGAAATCTTAAAAGAGGCTCATCGGTCCAAGTATACAATACACCCAAGAGGGACTAAGATGTATCAAGACTTAAAGAAACAATATTGGTGGGATGGTATGAAAAGAGACATAGGGGAATTTGTGGCAAAGTGTTTAACATGTCAACAAGTAAAGGCCGAACATCAAGGACCTGCGGGATTGTTACAACCCCTTGAGCTACCCAAATGCAAATGGGACCATATCACAATGGAGTTCATCGTAGGGCTACCCAAGACCTCTAAGGGTCATGACATGATCTGGGTAATTGTTGATAGATTAACTAAGACAGCCCATTTCCTTCCTATACGTCATACCCAATCCACTGACAGCCTATCCCAGCTATACATCAAAGAGATAGTAAGTCTACATGGTATACCCCTTAGTATCACTTCAGATAGGGATAGCCGCTTCACTTTGCAACTCTGAAAGTCTGTCAAAAAATCCTTAGGATCTTCCTTGAACTATAGCACAGCCTTCCATCCACAGACCGATGGACAGTCAAAGCGCACAATCCAGATAGTCGAAGATATGTTGTGGACTTGTGCCCTTGATTGGAAGCATAGCTGGGATGAAAACCTACTGCTAGTCGAGTTTGCGTACAATAATAGCTTTCAGTCAAGCATTGGCATGGCTCCATACGAGGCGCTCTATGGGAGACCCTGTCGATCACCCACCAATTGGAGTGAAGTTGGAGAATCCAAGGTGCTCCAGTCCGAGCTGGTAGAGCAATGTGCCGAGAAGGTCAAACTCATAAGAAGCCGCCTCCTCACAGCTCAAAGCCGCCAAAAGAGCTATGCTGATCGAAGGAGGAGACCATTGGAATTCGACATAAGAGAGCACGTTTTCCTGAAGATATCTCCCACTAAAGGAGTTATGAGGTTTGGTATCAAAGGCAAGCTTAGTCCGCGTTACATAGGACCTTTCGAAATCCTGGAGAAAGTGGGAAAAGTGGCCTACAGGATCGCACTACCCCCTCAGCTATCCGAAGTGCATAACATATTCCATGTGTCTATGCTAAGGAGGTACGTGCCTGACCCCACTCATGTCATCGACCAGGTACCCATAGAGATGACAGAGGATCTCAGACTAGAGACAAGACCAGTTGAGATTCGGGATTGTAAGAATAAGAAGCTGCGGAACAAGAAAATACCCTTAGTCAAAGTTTTGTGGAGAAATGCGCACATGGAAGAAGAAACTTGGGAACCGGAGTCAGAAATGCGAGAAAAGTACCCCGAGATCTTTTGACTGTATATAGTAGAATTTTGGGGGAAAAATTCCCCTAAGGGGGTAAGAATGTAATGACTCCAATTTTGTAATATTGAAATTCCAAGTTTAGCAATGAAAAGTTCAGTTTTTAAAGAAAAGCGCATTTTAGTCATTTCACCATTCACCTTGACTGAACCCAGAAATTTGGTCCTAAAAGTGGTGCCATTAGATGCGTCTCAGAAAAAGGAATCCAACGAGACCAAAATGACCCAAAACGGAGTTAAAATGGGCAAGATATGGCCCTTTAAAGTTCAGGGGCAAAATTGTAAATTTCACAAAAACGACTTAACCTGAAAAACACAGGGGCCCATTTTGATACGGGCACCCCGTCGTCTTCAACCTCTAGAGGGTTCTAGAACGGCGGTGATTGGAAGAGAAATCACCGCCATTCAAAGGCGGTGAGAGCCCCCTCCAGAACCCTCTCTTAGCTCTATAAATAGAGCTCTTGGGTGCCTCTAATGGCAGCCCAAAACGTTGGAGAAAACCCATCGTGAAGCAGTGACCAAGAGGGAAAAACGTGGAGAGAAAACCAGCCACGAAGCAGGTACGCTCAAAAACTCCCCAAACCCATCTCACCCATAGTCCTAGGCTCAGTTTCCCTAGGTTTTTGCATGAAAAACCATGGAGAATAGGCCTCTAAGGAGTCACCAAGGACCCTGGGACATCCTCAGAGCCGCACTGGTTCCTCAGGGAAGAACCAGGACATCCCAAGCACGCCCCGGTCCCCCAACGACGGAGACGCCCAATTCGGACGAGACGCGTCGAACGCGTCTGAGAGGAAACCAATGGGCGCGTCTGTAGATGCGCCCGCTAAAGAGGAAGATAGGCTGAGGAGTGCCGCACATCTGCAGACGCACCCGCTGAGGCGCACACCACAGACGCGCAGTACGCTAGCAGCACGTTGTCTTTTGGTTACTTAAGGAAGCGGGGCGCACGTCGCAGACGCGCAGCGCCCTAGCATTCCATCTTTTTGTCTTTAAGACTCTATGTACATACGACACTAAAACGCTTATAACTAGAGCTCCGATTGAGGTGCCGCAAAAGGCGTTGTGTCCGTGTTGACGATGCGGACACATCCAAACTATAAAATCCCTGATCAAGGCCCAATCAAAGGTGGGCATGACCCTTAGAATAGGATGGTGGTGCGTGGCCACTAGAACGTTGGAAAACTAAGGATACCAAGGCCCAATTAGGACCTTAGGACACCCATAGGCATAGGGATGGAGCCCTAATGCCTAAGTAATAAGACCAATTACTCTAAAACCCATAAAAGATAGGCCAAACTAACCTTGATTCCCCAAACCATGATCAGGAGCGTCCGAGGACAACAGCGTTAGCGCGACCTAGCCAGGTAGGTGCTCTATCACTATTAGATTCTTTTAAAAGAACTATTATTATTTTGAGAACATATGTTTTAAATATATGACTTAATTCAGCATGCATGATAAATGCTTTGTACATAGCCATGTTTTGAAATGATTGCATATACATTATGCACATATATGTGTTGCAAACAAGTGCATACATTGCATGATTTAAGTACTTGCAAAGATTGCATGTCCTTGAGGGTTGCCAAAAGATGCTGGAGTGCTGAGGGCCAGGCAGTTGTGAGAGACCCAAAGAGGACAAGTTTTAACAAGAGGTTTTGGCTTATTTAATCTTATGTGATTTGGGCAGGTAAGCCCGTGGGTGCTATGCCGAGGGGTCTGGGTTGGCCACCCGGCCTCTACCACTAATAGGTGGATGGGTAGCACGCCCAAAAAGAGGCAAGTCCCTACGTCGACTGCATGTGGTACAGGGGGCTACCACTGGTGTCACGGCACTGGGTCGACATGTCATAGGCCCCGTGGAGACTATGACCGAGTGTCCTCAGGTACCCGGGGACCACACGGCGAGGAGGTCGTGGGCGTAGTGGACCCTATGGTTTGATGAGTTATGTGCATTTCATATAGCATGATATGAGGTTTGTTGACCATACCATACTAGAGATCCATGAGTTGGACTCCATGAAGCATCTATTGCATATCATGATGTTATCATATATATATATATATATGATACTTTCAATTTTAGATTATGTGATCTTTTAAGTCATGAGTATTTCAGTTTGATCATGAATTCTTATATTGATATTGAACTTGAGTATTCAAACATACACATGTTTTGAATGAGCATATGATTTTAAAACATCTCATGCATTTATAAAACTAGTACTGATAGGCTCCTACTGAGTATAATATATACTCACCCAATCCTCAACATTTTTCAGATACAAAGTAAATACTTAAGGGCAAGGAACATTTGTACTAGGAGACACAGATTAAGTACAGTAAGTAAACCCCTATCTTATCTTTCAATGTTACTTGATTGTAGTTACTCTCTAATAGCTGAAATTTGTGACTAACACTTTCTTGGAAATAATATTGATTTAAACTTTGCCATGGCTAAATAAATTGAGAACGTGTTTGGACACTCGGGGTTTTTATGAAAGGTTGTTTTCCAAATAAGAAAGATTTTCATGCATGTCATATTTATAAAACAAGAGATCTCGCCTTTTTATCAAAATTGCATCATACAAAACCCGGGTTGTGACAGAAAACCCCTAGATCAAGTTCACACTTAAATCACCTCAAACCCTAGATGCTTTCTCAAATTTTCCTACCATTTTCCCCTCTTTTTCCACAGCCAAACCATATATTTAGAAGGGAAGGAGTTCCAATCCATCTTCCTAAAAAGGTGACAACTCTCCCCCTTTCTAAGTACATGGCAGCCACCTTGCCTTAACATCATGTCATCTTGCTCACCTCATTCCCCCACCTCACTCTCCACCTAACTTTCCTCATTGAGAACCTAGATTTGGATCCACTTTTCTTTCATATAATAAGCTTTATTCAATTGGAAACCCAGCCATCTATAAAGCCCCATGAATTTCACATTTTTTCCAAGTAAAGGTTTGGTGGGAAAACCTTGAAAGTAACACTCTAGCTTGGTGATTCTTGAAGCTTGGGCTTTTGATTTCTTTTAGGCAGTATTTTCTTTGCTTTTACCCTTCAATTCTAGGTTAGTACTTTTCTTTCAATCCTTGTTATCATTTCTTAGTTGTTTTTGTTTTGCTTCTTTAATTCTAGACACATAGATCTTCCTTATTTTTCCTTAAATCTTTGCTTCCATCATCCTAGTTTTTCTTACTTATTCATTAAAGATCCAAGTTATTTCTTCTCTAGTAGTGACAACTAAGAAAATAAAATATCTTGAGTGTTATCTTGCATAGAAAGTGCTAGTTCAATTGCTTTCCATGCTTGGCTTGATTTGAGTTTCTTAAGTGCTTGAAATATGAAAATTTTTCATTCAATCTTCATGCTTAGTTTCTAGCACCCGATTCATCTTATTTGCTTGATTCCTTAATATTCCATTTAGGTTTTTAGGTTTTTTATTAAGTTTTTTTATTATAATACAAGTTAGCTAGCTTTTGCTTGTTGAACTTTGAGGATTTTTCATCCCATGAACCATGCGCACTGTCCCATGGATCATGCACACGAGACTTGGGTAATTCTTCTTTAGATCTTTCTTTCTTTAGTTGTTTAATCTTAATTTAGTCATTGTTAATTAGTTGTTTGCATCTTAGTTTAGTTATAGAAAGTTTCCTCTTTGAGTTTTAGAAAGTTCCATTTTTAGAAAGTTTTAGAATTAGGAAAGTTCCTTTTTAGTAAGTTTCCTAGATTCATTCATACTAGTTTAGCTTTAGTTTCTTTTCTTAAATGCATGTTAGTTAGGAAAGTTTCTAATTCCTGGAATATTTATTTTAGGATGTTTCCTTAGTTCATGTTTCTAGTTTATCTTATTTGAATTCCTAATTTAATCAAAACTATCTTTCCATGGCTAAAGATAAATAGTTTAAATAAGACCCTTTCTATTGAAAATTCAATGAGATTCCTCATGGAATCAACCTCTCTAGTGTGCAATATTACTTTGATTTGTGTGCTTGTGGGTAATATTAAAGCTACACTAAGTTTTATCACCATTGCTGAGAAATTGCAATAGATTTGTGGCTGGATCTTTATTTAGATTGTTTATCTTTAGTTGTAGTTTTAGGTTGTTTTAGATTAGGATTTTTGCATCATTCTTGCATATTTTGCTAATTCCTCACAAATTGACCATCTTTCTTTATTTTTTATTAAGAGGAATTTGGAAAAAGGAGCAATGGCAGTCTTGTGGGCCAAAGCTTCATCAAATTAGTTAGAATTTCTTTGCTTTTGTAGATTAGGTTTTTGAGTGAACTTGTAGTGAGGCCCCATTGTAATTTGTAATCCTTTATTTGAATCTAAATATCAGTTTAATCGATGAGTTTTGTTAAAGAATTTCTTTCTGTGCCAATTTTATAATCTTTGTTTTTTTCTCAAATGAGAGTTTTTCAATTGTAATAATATAGGGCAAGTGTAGGGTATGGTGGCTCACACTTGATCTTCATTAGAAACCCTATTGGAAGCTTCTCTCACTTTCTTTTATTTTCTTAGTATAGTTGCATTTAGTGTAGTTTTCATATTGGTTGGTAGGGTAACTCATATAGCTTAGGATCATTCATTAAACTTGTTGCATCTGATTCAGGGTTGTTGCATTAGATTGCACCTATTTAACAAAGATAACTTTGTTAGATAGCATATAGGTGAGCATTAATTTCCTTTCCTTGTATTGCATTACACATTTACTACTTTATGGTGGATGAAACACACTAATAGTAAGGTTCCCACAGGAACCCTCATAAGATAAGGATTGGATTTCATTACCAAATCCTTGGCTGACCTAGGTAATCAAATTGATCTTTTTATGTTTGCAATCCCAAACCTTAAAAGCTTAATTTAAAATCAAGTAGCATGAGACAAGGTTTTGAGCTTGTAGGACCATTTTTGAAAGAGGAGATCTATTGTCACTCTAGTGCCTTTTGAGCATCATGATTATAGTAGGTATCCAAAATCCAAGTGATTTTCCATGTCTTTTATTAACGGTTGTTGAGGTCTATGCGACTCCTTCCATGAGAATTGTGTTAATTACTTTAGAGCATATCATAACTAGTAAGCAATAGTCAACCCTAGATAAAAGGAGGAGCTGTATAAATTTAGGTCTAACATTAACAAAGAATATCAATCAACTCGTTGGTGAACCATTAAGAATTATTTAATTGTGCATCATTTAGAGTTAGGAGTCCCATTTAGATTTAGGATGCATCATTTAGATAGGTTTCCATTTTAGTTCATGTAAGGTTGTCGATTCAAAACACTAAGTTAGTACTATTAGATCCTAAGATCGAACGTATCCATAGGCAATGGGTAAGAAATCAAAGTCCTAACCCCATGGCAGACCCACTAGCAGTAGTTGAGCACAAGGCTATTTGAGATTTCTATGTGCCATTTCAAATGAGTACTCCAAGCATCACATTACCAACCTCCAATGTAGACCACTTTGAACTTAAACATGGAGTCATTCTATTACTCCCAACATTCTATGGTCATGAGAAAGAGGATCCATACCTACATATCAAAGAATTCCTTAATATTTATGCTACAATCAAATTCTGAAATGTCTTGGATGATTCTTTTAGACTTAGGTTGTTTCCCTTTTCATTAAAAGATAAGGCCAAATCATGGCTGAATTCTTTAGAGGTCTATTCCATTGCCACATCGGACCAGTTGTCTAAAAGTTCTTGAACAAATGCTTTCCATCCATAAGATTAACGCCTTTCATTGGAAGATTATTAATTTCTAAAAGAGATGATGAACAATATTATGAATGCTAGGAAAAGTGGACTGAATATCTTCAAAAGTATCCCCACTATGGTTTTGAGAAATGGCAGCAAGTTCGATACTTCTATGAGACTCTTACACCTCAAAATAGACAAATTGTATACAAAACTAGTGGAGGGACCCTCATGTTGAAAAATGAAATAGAGGCCTGGGAATTTTTCCAAACTTTAGCAAACAAATTCCCAGCAATGGGACTATTTCAATAAGAGAGAAAGAAATGCCCAATATCAAAAGAAAGGATGCTTGTATGAAATAGGAGTGACCTTAGATATATCCCATAATCTTGACTTTGTCACTAATAAAATGGATAAGTTTGACTCCTTGGGTGGAAGAGTAGATAAGCTTGAAAATATGTTCTAAGCATTCATATCTATCTAGACATCCATGAAACCCCCACAAGAGGTTTGTTCTATTTGTTCCAGCCTAGCACATTTAACCTCAACCTGTCCATCCAAGAGTGTATACATTGAACATCTTTTGAAATAAGCGAATTCTTTAAATACATATCACAATCCTAGCAATAATCCATACTTTGAGACCTATAATCTAGGATGGGCTAGGCAATCTAACTTGTCTTGGTCTAAGAACAATTACCAGGGAGGTCCATCTATGAACCCCCTCTACAAACCTTTCCTAGAGCTTTCATTCCACTACAGCCACCTGGTTTTCAACTTCCTCAACAATTAAAGAAACCATCAATTGAGGGCAATATAGAGTTGCTCCTTAAAAACAAGAGGAGATTAATAAGGCCTTACGCAATATCCAGAATGAGAGTAGACAAAGATCAACTATCAATTCCCAAGCTATTGCCATATTAGAAATGCAAATGAGCTAGTTGTTGACTGCTTTGAATGAGAGAGGAAAGGGACAATTTCCTAGTAAGCCTATGCCAAACCTTAAGTGCTACTTTGAATTAGGGTCAAGTTCATATAGCCAAATATCCCATAAGCCAACAAAGTTTATTACTACCCCTAGGAGTGGTCATTAGGTTGATAATAAATTAGGGCAGACTAGGAAAACTATAGAGGAGAATAAACTAGCTAAAACACAAGAGAGAGCAAAGGCAGAAATCTCCTACTCCATTTGAACCTATAGTAGAGGCACCTTATATGCCTAAAGCCCATTCACTTAGTTACTAAATAAGGCAAAGAAAGGAACCAATTTTAATAAGATAATGGATGTGTTCAAGCACATGCAAATCAATATTTCCTTATTCAATATAATTGAAAACATTCCTGCTTATGTGAAGTTTTTTAAAGTGTTCTACACACAAAACAAAAGTTAATGTGCGAAAGAAAGCCTTACTCATCAAGCAAGTGAGCTCTTTAATTCAACATCCCCTCATAAGTTTAGAGATTCAGGTGTCTTACCATCTCTTGTCTTATAAGAAACCATGTCACGTGCAAATCAATATTCCCTTATTCAATATAATTAAAAACATTCCTGCTTATGTGAAGTTTTTTAAAGTGCTCTACACACAAAACAAAAGTTAATGTGCAAAGAAAGCCTTACTCATCAAGCAAGTGAGCTCTTTAATTCAACACCAAACCCCTCCTAAGTTTAGAGATTCAGGTGTCTTACCATCTCTTGTCTTATAAGAAACCATGTCACTGATAGGGTACTACTTGATTTAGGGGCTAGAATAAATCTGTTCCCTTATTCTATCTACGAGCAACCTCGGTGACCTTAAGCCAACCAATACCACTTTGCAGTTAGTAGATAGGTCATTGAAGATTCCTCATGGTATGGTCGAGGATATTTTAATACCAGTAGATGAGTTTTCCTATCCATTAGATTTTATTATCCTGATACCTAGCCTGTATCAGATCTTAGTAGTCAAATCCTAATAATTCTTTGACATCCATTCTTGGCAATATCCAATGCCATCATCAATTGTAAAAATAGTGTGATGAAATTATCTTTCGGCAATATGAAAGTCAAGCCCAATATTTCTAATGTCGATCATCAACATCTAAACCTAGATTATTCCTATGTAATAAATTTAATTAAAGGTCTAATTCAAGATGTGATTATACCATCGTCTATCTTAGACCCACGAGAGGCATATCTATCACATTTGAACTACAAATTGATATACACAAGTTCGTTGATGAGGTAAATAATCATTTAGATGATACACCTATAATAGATACCTGCAAATTGCAACCTCTAGTGGAACCAATTCCTCCTTTACATTATGTCCCAATATAATCAGTAGAAAAACCACCTACCTTAGTCCTTAAGTCTTTTCTTGAAAATTTAAAACATTTTTACCTAAGGCCAGATAAAACCTTGCATGTAATCATAGTTGTAGATCTAGATCAGGAATAAGAAGGTAAGCTTCTTGATATTCTTAGAGGACATAAGACAGCTTTAGCATAGACCATAGCAGACATCAAAGGGATAGCCCTATTGCATGTATGTACAGAATTCACTTAGCAAAAATGCTAAACCATCTAGGAAAATACAAAGGAGACTAAACCATGATATCAAAGAGGTGGTGAGAGATGAAGTACTTAAGCTCTTAGATGTTGGTGTCATCTACCCTATATCTGACAGAACTTGGCTTAGCCCAATTCAGGTTGTCCCCAGGAAGTCTAAAGTCATGGTAATTTAAAATGAGTATAATGAGTTAGTTCTTACTCAAATGACCACTGGGTCAGGAGTTTGTGTAGACTACCAAAACTAAACTTGGTCATGAGGAAGACCACTTTCCTCTTCCCTTCATAGACCAAATGCTAAGCGGTCATAGGTATTATTATTTTCTTTATGGATACTCTAGTTATAACCAAATCCCCATAGCACCTGAGGACTAGGAGAAGACTACCTTCACCTTCCATTTTGGGACCTTTGTCTATCGTTGTATGCCTTTTGGACTTTGTAATGCTCCAGCTACTTTTCAAAGGTATATGTTGATCATATTTTCTAACAAGTGGAGAGGTTTTTAGAAGTGTTTATGGATGATTTCTCAGTGTTGGGTTATTCATTTGATGAATGCCTAGACCATTTAAAACTTGTCCTTGCTACATATCAAGAAAAGAATTTAGTGTTAAACTGGAAAAAATGCCATTTTATGGTTCAAAATGGCATTGTTTTAGGTCACTTAATATCATGTAATGGTATAGAAGTAGATAAAGCCAAACTGGATTTAATCTCTAATCTTTCTCCTCACAGGACGTGAAGGAAATTCGCTCATTTTTAGGCCATGCTGGTCTCCATAGACAATTTATCAAGGATTTTAGTAAAATTACCAAGCCCCTATATAATTTACTTATGAAGGAGGCAACTTTTGACTTCAATGATGATTGCATGAAAACAGTTGAGTTCCTAAAGGCTAAACTTACTTCTGCTCAACTCAATTATTCCACTACAAAAAATGAGTTTGTTGGTATTTGTCTTACCCTGGATAAATTTATATCTTACTTGCTAGGATCTAAGGTCATTGTCTATTTGGACTATGTAGCTTTGAAATACCTTCTTTCTAAGAAGGATGTTAAATGTAGGCTAATCCAATCAATACTGTTGCTACAAGTATTTGATCTTGAAATTTTGGATAGAAAAGGTTCCAAAAATGTTGTAGCTAACTACTTGTCTATGCTAGTTATAGAGTTCACTAGCAAGAATGTGCCTATAATAGAAACTTTTCTAGATGAACAATTATTGCACATTTCTTAGTTGCCTTGTTATGCGAATATTGTTAATTATCTTATCACTAGTCAAATGCATAGTCAATGGTCTAAGTAAGATAGAAAAAGATTTATTACCAAGGGTAAGCAATTTACATGGACGATCTGTATTGTTCAAGTAATGTCCTAACTGAATCATTAGGAGATGCATACCAGATATTGAACATCATAAGATCATTTCTTTTCATTATGACCATGCATGTGGTGGCCATTTTAGTTCTAGAAAGACAACTGCATAGATTTTGCAGTGTGGTTTTTATTGGCCCACCATTTTAGGGATTCACATGCTTACTACATAGCTTGTGCTAGATGTCAATAGTAAGAGAGTATAAGAAAAAGAAATATGATGTCCCTGACCCCATTCTTCTCATTGAGTATTTTGATGTTTGAGGCATTAATTTTATGAGATCTTTTCCTAATTCCTTTAGTTATCTATACATCCTAGTGGGAGTGGACTACATGTCCAGGTGGGTGGAAGCCATACCATGCAAGACCAATGACTACAAGGTGATGGTCAAGTTCTTAAAAGAAAATATATTTGCACACTTTGGTACTCCTAGGAGCATAATTGGTGATGGGGGTAAATATTTTTGGAATGGAGTATATGAGAACATAATGAAAAATTTTGGTGTTACCCATAGGATTGCTACCCCTTCTCATCCTCAAATAAGTGGATAGATAGAAGTGTCAAATAGGGAGATAAAGCGAATTTTAGAAAAGACAATTAATCCAAATAGGAAAAATTGGTCTTTGAGATTTTGTGATGCTTTTATGGGAAGATCAAACTATATATAAGACTCCTATAGGCATGTCACCCAACTACTTGGTCTATGGAAAGGCTTGCCACTTACCAATAAAACTTAAACATAAAGCATATTAGGCCATCAAAAAGATTAATTTTGACTTAGATACTATTGGATCCCACAGAAAACTCCAACTCAATCAGTTGGATAGGTTAAGGAAGATGCATATGAGTCTACAAAGCTATACAAAGATCGAATGAAAATCAATCATGATAGACAAATTTTAAGGAAGTCCTTCATCCTAGGACAAAAAGTCCTTTTGTATAATTCTAGATTACATCTATTTCCAAGAAAACTTAGATCTTGATGCATTGGTACCCTATCTAGAGTTGGTAAAGCTATCCTCACATTGTCTTAGAGATACAAAAGGATGTAGAGATCTCCAAAGTCAATGGGCAAAGGTTAAAACCCTACCTAGAGTTAGTAAACCTTGAAGTGGAAGAAACATTACTTGAGGAACCAATATATCATGATCCGCCTTAGCATGTCTAGTAGCACATGCGTACATCACATCAACTGCATTCATCATTATCATTGTCTAGTACGTCTTGCTGAAGAGGTTAAACTTAGCTCATTGAGAGGCAACCCAGGGTTTTTAGAGTCTCATTGTTCTACATCAATCATTTTATCATATATGTGTCCAATATTTCAAAACATTAGGAACAATGTTTAGTAAGGTTGGGGAGTGTAGACTTATATGTTAAGGTCAAGTTCATTTATTGTGATAAGAATTGGATTGTTTGAAGTTTGGTATTTCTCTTACTTTGACTTTTTAATGAAAATTCATATGGTTAATTCTATATTTTATTCTTATCATAAAGTATTTTACTAAGGTTAAATCTCAGAAAACACTTACACATAGTGCATAAGTTTAAACAGATAGATAGTTATGACATAGAGACCCTGAGAAAATCAGTGGAGACCTATTTGTCCAAGTAAGTTTTAGAGACTGTCATCTTTTTTAGTATTATATATATATATATATACATATATATAATTCCATATTTTCTTTGGTAGACATTACTTTGAGAGATCCCAGTATATTTTTTTTGGTCAATTGCAGAGAATCAAAATAGGAGTACTAACTTTCTTTATTGAATATTTATTAAATCTGATAGGCTTTTAAGAAACCTAGGAAATGATGTAGGCTGTCTTTGTTTTATCCCAGAGACGTAAGCCTACCCAGCAATTTATACCACTAGTTAGACCCTTTAAGCCTCTTGCTAAGTCTTTTTCTTTTCAAAATGCCATTTACCTTAATCCAGAAACCTATTTGAAAATATCCATTACCTACCTTTCAAAAATGAGTAAGGATGATAGCAAAAGTTAAGAAAAAAGGACAAAAGTCAAAGAAGTGAAAAATATCAAAAGTACAAAGAAAAGTGTCCCTTCTCATAAATACAAGTAAAAAAAGTATCAAAAAAAGAAAAGGAAAGAAAAGCTGAGAAAAGAAAAGAAAAGTAGAGGAGATATACACTTCAAGTATAGCTAAAAGTAAAGTTATCCAATAATAGTTGAAGGCCTCTACTCATAGTTGAAGCTTTGAATCCTTATAACTTTTATTTCAAAACCTGACCTAAGACTATGTTTCATCCTATCCAAAGACCTATTAATTTTAAGATAAAAAATACCCTTAATGAGGATATAAATAGGGAGGAATTAAGATGAACTACCTCTATTGATTTTGGTAAGGGTATCCATTCTTAGGGATAATATTTATTTGTCTCATTTGTGCTTATAAGATTATGTGAACCATTAGTCTTATTGGAACTGGTCACATCTTTTCTCTTAAAGCTTTATTTCTAAGTCTATACTAATGAGAAATTGAGATCAAGAAAATATTCTAATTGAGAAATGAGCATATCTATTTAGAAGTCCTAACTTATGTAGTCTGTACACAAACTGCACTCCAAGATATAACTGTAATAAAATGGCTTTGGTATGTGGATAGCTTGTAGAATTTTTTATTCATCTTTATTAAGTTATTAAAGCCAATAGACTAGTAATAGATGAGAATTCTTTGAGAATAAAAGACTTCACCTTATAGGATTTTGTAAGTATATTCACTAGAAACCCTCACGAGGCTTAACTCATCTACTATCGGTAACCTATGGGTTTAAGGGCTTGCTACATATGTTAAATGCAATCTTGAGTACCTACGAAAATGACAACCTTTTTTCTCCTGATTTTTCATACGTTTTTCTTAAAATAGAAAAATGGTGGTTGGGGGTGTGATAAGTGTTCAATTTTATATAAAAAGTAACCAATTAGTAGCCTATGTATTATAAATTATAGGCATAATTCTAAGATTTTTTTTCAAAATTCCATAACACATGCATTTCTAACCTAATAATTTGAAAGTTAGATATTTTACAAGTTCAGAAGCTAATCCAAAGTAAGTATGTGAATGGTGAAAATTTTCTAAGATTTAATTAGGATTTTTCATCTTTTGTGAGTGCTAAAAGATGATCAACAGCTGAGATCTAGTAAGATAAGATTTGAAGATCAAGATCAAAAAAAGCCCAAAGACCTAAAATTCAACATTTCAAATCTAAATCAAGGTTTAAGATAATCTTAGGGAAAGAAAATAAAGTTCAAGATGGTAATGGGAAGCATCAAAGGTGACTAAAATGGTCCATGAAAAAAAGCCATACATTTCTATTCCTTTGCATGAGAATTGAAACCATGTATGTGTTTCCTAGTTTGACAAGGAAACCTAAGAAGCCAAGCCATTCAAGCTTCGAAGCCAAGGGAGTTAACCACTTAAGCCAACAATGAATGAGCCATCAAACCACATGAGAGCCATGCCAAATGGAGTCACATGATTGGAGGATCAATTTAAGCAATTATCTTAAGTTAAAAATGTAATTTTCAAAGGATAATTGGAAGGCTTGGGGGAAAATTATAATCTGTAAGATGATCATGCATAGGTGAACCAATCAAGAGAGAAAACCCCTACTTTCCATTTTTATTTTTGATATTTTTCTTCCATCCAATCTAGGGTTCCATGGGTTTTACTTAAGGGAGGAAAGCACTTTCCTAAAAAGTGATGCCTTCCCCTTGCTTAGTTGTCATCTTAGGAGGTTTCCTAATTGGGAAACCCCTAGATCTAGTTCACACCTCAAACCGTAGATGCTTTCCCAATCTTTGCTACCATTTTTATCTCTATTTTCTCTCTTTCTCAATAGTAAAACCATGTATTTAGAAGAGAAGGAGCTCCAAGCCACCTTCCTTAAAAGGTGATGCCTCTCCCCTTTTGTAAATACATGGCAGCCACCTTGCCTTAACATATGTCATCTTACTTACCTCATTCCTCAACCTCTCTCCACCTAAATTTCCTCATTGAAACCCTAGATTTAGATCCACTTTCATTTCCTAGAATAAGCTTCATTCAATTGGAAACCCAACCATCTATAAAGCTCCATGAATTCCACATTTTTTTCCAAGTAGGTTTGGTGAGAAAAACTTGAAGGTAGCACTCTAACTTGGTGATTCTTGGAGCTTGGACTTTGGATTTCTTTTGGGATGTTCTTTATTTGGATTCCTCTAGTATTTTCTTTACATTTGTACTTCAATTCCAGGTTAGTACTTTGCTTTCAATCCTTGTTTTCATTGCTTAGTTGTTTTTGTTTTGCTTCTTTAATTCTAGACACAGATCTTCCTTGTTTTCCCATGAATATTTGCTTCCATCTTCCTAGTTTTTCTTACTTATTCATTAAAGACTTAAGTTATTTCTTCTTTGGTAGTAACAACCAAGAGAAAAATAGCTTCAAACCTTGCTTCCCTTCTTTGATTTTCACAATTTTTAATTGATTTTGGAACTAGTTCGAACCTTATTTTGCCTTAACTAGCCCCAACATTCCAGCCATCTATTCTCTTGATTCTCTTTTGGATCTTTCTTACATATCATCTAAGTTTATTTTAAAATCATTAGAATGTGTTGGATGCTTGATTTGAATCAGGTTTCAAGTATGGGAAGAGTACATACTTTTCATGTTCTAATCTATGTAATAAATGCACTAAAGTTGATGTAATTCTCCATCCAATCAATAAAGTTATTTGTAGATCATTGTTTATGCTGGATTACACTATTGAAGTACTTTATATCATGATTTTTATCTTGCATAAAAAGTGCTAGTTCAATTGCTTTCCATGCTTGGTTTGATTTGAGTTTTTTAAGTGTTTGAAATCTAAAATTTTTCCATTCAATCTTCACGCTTAGTTTCTAGCATCTTATTTATCATATTTGCTTAATTCCTTAGGAACCCATTTGAATTTTTAGGCTTTTTATTTAGTTCTTTGATTAGAATACAAGTTGGTTAGCTTTTCCTTGTTGAATTTTGAGTATTTTTCATCCCATGAACCATGCGCATCATCTCATTGATCATGTGCACAGGACTTGGGTAATTCTTCTTTAGATCTTGCTTTGTTTAGCTGTTTAATCTTAATTTAGTAGTATTTAATTAGTTGTTTATCTTAGTTTAGTTTTGGAAAGTTTCCTCTTTGAGTTTTAGAAGTTTCATTTTGGAAGGTTTTAGAATTAGGAATGTTCCTTTTTAGTATGTTTCTGTTAGTTTAAGTTTCCTAGATTTATTCATGGTAGTTTTGCATAAATTTCTTTTCTTGAATGCATGTTAGTTTGGAAGGTTTTGATTCCATAGGAAATCTTTATTTTATCATGTTTCCTTAGTTCATGTTTCTAGTTCAAGCATGTTTACTTTTCATGTTGTTTGATTTCCTAGTTTTATCAAAACCATCTCTCCTTGGTTGAAGATAAACAGTTTAAAAAGAAACCCAATATATTGAAAATTCTATGAGATTCCTTGTGGTATTGACCTCTATCATGTTATATAACTTTTATGACATGATGAAGGAGAGGGTTACTTAGAGTGTGAAAGTAAATGCCAATGTGTATACATTTACAAATGAAGTGAATGTGGATTTTATAAAGAATGCATATGTTGTAATTTCTTTTATAAAGTATTTTTAAGATAGATGTGGATGGATAATGATGAGTTTGGATGTTTTGTACCCATGATGGATGTATTAAGTGTTATATTGTAAGCATGATTTGGTGTATCAAGAAAGATGTGGATGCATATTGTATTGGATGTTGATTTTGCATGTTTATAAAGATTGTTTGAAGTATTAAGTGTATAGGTTGTTATTCAATGTATACATAGGTGATAGTGTATCAAGAAAGATGTGGATGCGTATTGTAGTGGATGTATGTTTTTCATGTTTATAGAGATTAAAGTATCATGTGTATATGATGTTTGTTATTCAATGTATACATGTGGCATTGTATCAAGAAAGATGTGGATGCATATTGTGGTAAAATAGATTTTGCATGTTTATAAAGATTATTTGAAGTATTAGGTGTACATAGGATGTTTGTTATTCAATTGTATACAAGTGGTAATGCTCAAATAGAAAATTGAAAAAAAAATTACTTTTGAAGTCATTTAGGGATAAGTGACTTCCAAAGTTGTGACTTTTGAAGTTGTTTAGTGTAAGCTACTTCAAAAGTGCTTCAAAAAAGTTGGACTTTTGAAGTCACTTATACCTAAATAACTTTAAATGTATGTGACTTTTGAAATTGCGTGTAAGTCGTTTGCTCAAGCGACTTCAAACTTCCCTGATTTTTAAAGTTGTTTACCTAAAAGACTTTAAAACTTGTCAACTTTCCAAGTCAACTCGATAGAAGTTGCTTATTAAATGACTTTGATTATCACTTTTAACTAACTTTAAAAGCCCCCTATCTAGTAGTGAATATTAAACTTACACCATTGAAATCTTAGTCTTTGAATAATGTTGCTAACAGTGCTCTTTTGCAAGCATTATTATATTATTTTTTTTGGCATTATTCATCATGTCTTCTACAAGTGACATTTCAAACCCCATAAATTTTGAATTTGATGGAAATGATTGTATTTTTTGGTCTCAAAGTAGGGAGGACATTCTTTAGGGCCATGGATTATGGGAAATCATTGATGGATCTGAAACTAAACCCAATATTGCAAATGCTAAGAAACTTAAAGAGTGGAACATGAGTAATTTTAAAATTATCTATTGGATTGATCCACTTGCAAGCAATTGATTGCTATAACTATTAGCAAAGCTAGATCTATTAAAGCCATCTGGGATTATCTCAAAAGTACATATCTTCAAATTGACTTTACTTGTGCTTATTAGTTGGAGATGAAAATACGAAAGCTTAAACAATTACCTTATCAACATTTCTCTAAATTTAATTTTCAAGTGACTACTCTATGGAATCAATTAGCTTTAACTGAACTTGAATGGACCCTTTCTCATGCCAAATATCTAACGATTTGTGAGAGCACCAAACTTGTTTAATTTCTTCTCACTCTCGCTAATGACTTTGAGATGCTATGGAGTTTGACTCTTCATCAAAAGTCTCTACCCACCACTATTGACATCCTACTAGATTTTCTTACTAAGCAAACTTGAAAAGGGATTCTTGCTTTTCTACCCTGGAACATTGCCTTCATTGCTTCATTCAAAGGCATTGTATCTTATGGTTATTCTTCCACATCCAAAGGAAAGAAAGAATTTTGTATTTATTGTCGCAAGCCAAGACATTGGAAGCAAGATTGTCTTTGTCTTCAAAGACTTCACAAGGACACCCCATCTCATGCCATTATTACTTATATTACACCAATATCCTCTAGAATTGTAACACCCCTACTTTTTAATTCATTTTATGTAAATGGAATTAATAGAAAAAGGAGAAATACATAATTCAATATTCAAGATTTTAAGGAAAATTAATAAAATATATAGAATTGACCATTAAAACATCAATATTAGTAATCTACTCAAGAAAATGAATTCAACAACAGTAAGTATGTCAAAGTCAGAGTTTAGACTAAAATTTGATAATTATTTTAATTAAAGTATTTAACTTAAATTAATTATGAATAAAGTTAATAAAATTGATTACAAGTGGGACTCAAGTGATGTGGCATGCAATCATAAATAGCAATAAATGTAAAAGCAGTAATTTTGTGTAATAATTACCCACATTTATAACGAGTAATAATTACATATAAAAATAATAAATTAAATGTCATTTAATTTCCCCTCTTCCTCTCATTTTTCTTCCCCTCTCTTTCGAACAGCCAGCTTGCCAATCAGCATGCTTGACTCTAGGATGCACCTGAGTAGTGGACCTACGAGCTGATGATCCTTGCCAATGCTATTGCGACTACCAACGGCACTTCCTCCTCCCCCATACCTTCTTTAGTGAGCTCCCACCATCAGAGCTCCTCCAATCGGACTTTCTCTTTGGTCTGGTCTAAACCAACTTGCTAACTAGCACAGTTCGTAGGCCAACCAGAGCCCGCATTTGACTGGTCCTCCCCTCTCTCCACCTCCCTTTCTGGCGCAAGGCACAAAAAAACCCACGCATAATTGCTTGAGCCAGAGTTCGCTCCCTCTCTTTCTCTCTCTTCCCTCTCGTTCTCTTCCTCTTGGTCATCGACGGTAGTGGCTCGCCAGCATTGCCGACCCAACAACCCGAGCAGGCTATCGGAGCCACCACGTTAGAGCCTCCTCCTCTCTCCAACCTAACAATGTCCTTCTCTAGTGCACTTTCACCCTGCTAGTCCCTTTTTCCCTACTTCCCCTCTCCGAATCCACATCTCCCCTGACTTCCCTCTTCGACCAGCCACTACGTAGGCTTACCTCGCCTCCACCTTTCTTCCATTTGCATAGCCCGATCACCCGCTTGAGCAAACCGGCCGTGGCTGAAAGTCCATCTCTCTCTCTCTCTCTCTCTCTCTCTCTCTCTCTCTCTCTCTCTCTCTCTCTCTCTCTCTCTCTCTCTCTCTCTTCTTCCTTGCAGTCAGCCTGGCAAGCCAGTGCACACAGACTGGCAGCGAAGTCTTGTGTGTTTTCCCCCAACGATTCCTCCTCCTCCAACATGGCCTAGCTTTCCAATTGACCGACATCCAAGGACCTCACCATCTCCTGCCCAGCGCCTCTCCCTCTCTGTGGTTAGGCGGGCAACAACCAAATTGGCAGTCACAGCCACCACCAGCCACCGTTGCCCACTTTCTCTCTCCTTCCCACTTGTTGTTTGGTGCAAGTGGACACCACTACCCCTTGAAACTTTGACCTCCTCCCTAGGTCAATCTAGGACGCATCTGGCTGATCTGAGACATTCATCGCGATCATCACGATGTGAAGGGCAAAATCCATCAATCAATTCGGCCATCAGTGAAGATCTGATAGTAATCTGAAGCCAACAAAGATGTATGATCATGATCAAGTTGATCTGTAACCGATCTGACCACCCATCAATCATCTAGCGCATGATCTATCATTAAATGTCATATCCATGACCGAATCAGAAAAACCCCACATCATCCAACCATTGATCAATCACTAGAACCCAGATCTACAACCAACTTGACTTTTCATCAAGATCCAACCATTGATTAGCTAATAGATGCTAGACTTGTGACCTATCTATCCCTTTTAGATGATGTAACCTTTCAATTAGCTACCTAACACCTAGATCAACCATCGATTTGAACTTTATTTAGATTCGACCATGGATCTAGTACCTAATCAGAGACGTTCATTCTTGAATTTTTTTTATTGAAGGCAATTAAACCCGATTAAGCCACATCAGACACAACGTTATACATGGATTTAAATTATCAAATGAAGATCACTATCAAATCTTAATTTAATTAATTTTATTTTATTTGATTATTGCTAATAAATGAAGAAAGTTTAGAAAATAAATAAGATTAAAATGGATTAAACCTTAGGAAAGATCAATTAAGCTATTTATATTATCAATTAGATTTATATGATGATTAGATTGTTTTGATGACCTTAGATCTGAAGATTTGATATTGGGAGGACTGGGAACTATTGATCTGGCTGATCAAAATTTAATCTGGATGTCAAATCAATAGATCAAACATTGAAAAATAAAATAGACTATAGATCAGGTTGAGATCAATAGAAGTTGATAATAACTGGATGATATGAACCGTTGATCTTTAATCAACAGTCAAGATTTGATGATATTATAAAAATAAAGATATATATCTATGATAAGAGATTCGTAAGGACAAAATCATTATGTATAAAGGTGATCAATGACCAATTGAGTTGTAGATGTGGAATTGTGATAGAGGAGTGACGTCACATGCACGTATGACTTAATAGATATACCAATCGATATGAGATTGCGACAATTGATCATTCTGAGAATTGGTATAGCCTGCATTTGAGGTAGGTGGAATCTAAGATGCTAATTTTCCAAAATAGCATGATCTTTTAATATATCACTATATGATTTGATAAATAGATGAGATTTGAATTGCATGGTTTATTCATAAAGGGTGATTATTATGCAATGTTTATGACACAATTTATGAAATAAAAATGTGATATTCGTATGTATATATATATATATATATGAAAATTTTTATATTATGATTCCATGAATTGAAAGTGCATATCAATCATTTAAAATGCATGATTTAAGAATGTACTGCACATTTTCCATCCACATGATTTGTTTTAAAAGTCAAATGGGCTTAATATTTGTACAGGGTACCAATTATGCATGCAATATAATGTTTTTGTGGATTCTATATGAAACGGGCATGTTGCCTGATATTATTATTATTATGTTATATATGGGCGTGGAGGCCTGGTGGATTTTTGTTTTTGACAGGCATAGGCCCGAGGATGTTATGCTAGGAGAGTTATGAGGGTTTGGCCACTCACTCTATGAAACTTATGATATGGACACCATGCCCATATCGAGGCAAAACATCGGGTGGTGGCAATTATAGGAAGCCCCACCGTGATAATCTGTCTCCCCATATAGACATGACGATGTATTTTTCCACCTTGGTGTCTATAGAGCCTAGTAGTGGATCTCAGCACGAGGGATGTGCACTGTAGCATAGTAGTCCTTTACATATTTTGCACTATGTGCGCGGATTGTGATGATGTGCGGTAGAATGATATGCCTGGTATGAGCTCATGACCGTTATGTATACCTAGTGTTGACTAGATGGATATGTAAACTTAGTAGTGGATGGGAGTATGTGGACCAGCAATAGCTAGATGATTATGATTATTTACTATTATTTTCCCAATTTAATGGTATTTAACTTTCATTGCTATTCAGATTCTTTATTCGATATTCTGATTGTGATTTGCATATAGCTCTGCATCATTGGGTCCATTTAAGATGTTTACATCTATTCATGAAATTTAAATGAGATTTGAATTGTGATTTGAACATGATATTTCGCCATTAGATTTAATCATGATATTTACATGAAATGCTTCAAAATTTGATATTCTAAAGTTTTAGACTATCTTAAATTTAACCGTGCACATGATTGATGCAAAATGTTTGATGTATTGAAATGAATATTATGTTATGAAGAGAAATGTTTTATTTTAGTTTGCACATGCATCTTATTCTCCTACCAAGAATAGCTTGCTAAGGAATTGTGCTATATTTATAATGCCTTAGATATTGGGAGATGGATAGGATTGATGAGGAATCAGATAAGTAACTGATCGAGACATCAAGAAACTGGAGGGTATGTTTTAATTCTACTTGGACTGTATTTGTACATCTATAGTATTTGGACTTGATTTGTAATGATGCAAGGACTGTGGCTGTCTGTTGGATGGGTCTTGCAGAAGCAAACTTGTTTTTAAAAGGTTTACTTGAAAAAAAAAAATGAAAAATTCATATGAGGTTTTAAAATTTAAATATCAAACTAAATTATAAATAAATTAAATAGTGAGTTGATGGTTGACACTCAAGATTTTACAATGAAATTCATTAAAAATGATTTTTACTATTTTGATTTTGAAATTATTTTCAAATTTGGGGCCCCAATTTTCAAAAAAGTTGTGAAAATTTGTCCTGCAAGCCCTGGTCATCACAATTGGTATCAAAGCAAGTTTATCCACTCACAGTCAGTCCCAAAAGTCCAAGTTGAAATGATAGTCCAAGGTGGAAGTTAGAGATGGTTTGAGATAAATGATTAAATCATTTAGAAAATTTTGAAATTTGAATAAACACTACTTAGAGGAGTTGACAGAGAAGCTAGAATTAGCACGGATAGAATGAAACTTATATCTAAATTAGATTCATATCATTAATGAAAAATGACTTAGTTGGAAGTCATGAATAGTCAAGGAAAAAGAAAATTGATTAAATAAAAGAAAAGTGAATTATTATGAGAATAGTAAGGTTATTAAGGTAAGAAATCAAGGTATGATACATATATATATGTATTTATAATGGAGAATATTATTGTTGATAGATGATTTATTAATGAAGATAACTTACCGTGAGTAAAGTTCTAAAGCCTTGGAGAGTACATGGATTATTTATGGTAAAAAAACAAAAAGATAGGAAGTTGGTCTTAATGAATGAGCAAGAAAAAATCTTAAAGGGTATTTTGCGGATCTTGTAGGGTGTAGAAGACTCTAAGATTGTTTATGATAGAAAGATTTAGCCTATGATGACATGGATAGTGGGAAGTAAATGAGAAAATAAGCAAGAATACATATAGATTATTAAGTAAATATTTGTATAAAAAAAAGGACTTGGTAAAGAAATTGTTTATAAAGATCTTATGTTATGTTGTATGAAGGTGTATAATTTATAAAATATAATTGACATTAGCATATGAGTGATGATATGGTATCAATTACATCCTGTAAATTGAATAAGAAGATGGATTAAAAGGAAATATTATCTGATGAGATTGATGCATAATGAGAGTCATTATAAATGTTTAGCACAAAATAGCAAATAAGACATGTGATCTTTAATGACTGGAAGGAGTTAAATTTTATAAAGCAAGTTGATACGGAATCATAAATGAACTAAAATAATGATTTTTGGGAAAATGTGTTCAAGATTATATATGAAACTTAACAACGAGTATGGGGATGTATTAAGATAATAATGAAGATTCAATTTATTTGATTAAACCACTATTTTGAGTTGGAAGTGTTGCAAGTTTTTATAAAGTCTTGAATGGTAGTTTGGAAAAGATGATGAAATGTTAGTGAAAGAAAATTTTGGCATCGAGTTTTAGAGATCTTATATCTAAGTCATGGAAGATTGAATTGATAAATAGGATAAATTTTGAAATTGACAGAGATTGACATTTGAAATGTTGGAATAAATAGAATACTATAAGTGATCATTAGAATCAATGGGAAGGAAAAGTATACATAGTGAAAATAATGGTTGAGATTTAGTTTTACCTTAAGAATTCTATGTTGATGATGTATACACAATTGAGGAATCTATTGGATATAGCAAGTTGTTAGGGTGAATGAACAATTATAGTGAAGCTAGGAAAAATAGAGACAATGATAATAAACAAGCCTTGATTGGAAATCCAAGTATTAATAGAAAAATGAAAGCTGATATTCTTATAAAGAAAAGTTTATGGTAGTTGTAAATCACAAATTGAAACAAGAAATTTTAATATGGACATATATATGTGGATTCATTTGAGTGAAATAAAAAGATTCAAATACTTGATCTGATTGTGCCAAGATAGTATAAATGAGATGAGGAATTATATGTGGCAATAATTAAGTACTATTGTAGAGGTTTAGAGATGTTACTGATATGAAATATGGGACGATATGGAATTTATTTAATAATGATGTTTAAAATAGTCACATGATTAAACAAGTGAGAGCTATTGATGTAGGTATGAAGTATAAAGAGGATTGAGATGCGCAATACTATAAAATAAAATAAAAAACAAAAAAACAAAACTAATGATGCCTACAAAGGTTAACATGTTTAAAAAAAATAAAAAACAAGAAACTTGACTTTGATTGAGTAAGAATGCTACCATGAGAATAGTCAAAGTTCCCAGATAAAACAAACTATAGTGTAAGACTATATGTTGAACATTCTAATAGAAAAGTTAGAAAATCATTTGGAGGTATGAAGTTTAATAAAAATAGACATACATATACAAGAGTACGAAGGATATCAGTATAAACTAAATGGTGATTTACTAACAAGTAAAAATAAATTATCAGAGTGCGCAGTGGAAGCGATTTGTATTGCTTGAAGAAGATATGAAAACATCAATTTAGTAATCTACTCGAGAAAACGAATTCAACGACAATATGTCAAAAAGGGAGCTCGGACTAAAATTTGTAATTATTTTAATTAAAATATTTGACTTAAATTAATTATGAATAAAGTGAATAAAATTGATTAGAAGTGGGACCCACATGACATGGCATGCAATCATGTAGTAATAAATGTAAAAGAAGTAATTTTGTGTAATAATTACTTTATGATGAGTAATAATTATGTATAAAAATAATAAATTAAATAGTAAAGAGTAAATGATAAATTAAATGCCATTTAATTTCCCCTCTCCCTCTCAGTTTTCTCCCCCTCTCTCTTGGACAGCCTACCGGCTGGTCAGCATGCTCGACTCGAGGATGCACTGAGCAATGGACCCACCGGCCGGTCAACACGTTCAACCCCAGCATGCATCGAGTAATGGACCTGCTGGCCGATGATCCTTACTGGTGCTGCTGTGGCTACCGGTGGCCCTTCATCCTCTCCCCTCCCTTCTCTAGTGAGCTTCCACCATCAGAGCCCCTCCGATTGGACCTTCCCTTTGGCGCAGTTTGCACCAACTTGCCAACTAGCACAGCTAGCAGGCTGACCAGAGCCTGCATCCGACCGGTCCTCCCGTCTCTCCACCTCCATCTCTGGTGCAAGCGCAGAAGAACCCACAAGCACGGACGGCTCCAAAGTTCTCTCCCTCTCTTTCTCTTTCTTCCTTCCAGCTCTCTTCCTCTTGGTCACCAGTAGCAGTGGCCCATTAGCACCGCTGACCTGACGACCTTAGCTAGTTATCGAAGCCACTGTGTCGGAACCCCCTCCTTCTCTCTCCAACCTGACAGTGTCCTTCTCTGACACTCGCACACTGCACCAATCCCTTTTCCCCTGCTTCCCCTCTCTGTCTCCACATCTTCCCTCTCCAGCCGGCCACCATGCAAGCTTACCTCGCCTCCCCCTTTCTTTCATTTGCACAGTCCGATCTCCCGCCTGAGTAGGCCGACCGTGGCTGAAAGCCCATCTCCCATCTCTCTCTTTCTCTCTCCCTCTCTCTCTCTCTTCTTCCCATAGCCAACCTGGCATGTCGGTGTGCACAGACCAACAGTGACAACCCTGTGTTTTTCCCCACCTACTCCTCCTCCTCCTACACGGCCTAGCTTTCTAACCAGTCGATGTCCATGGACCTCACCATCTCCTGCCTAGTGCCTCTCCCTCTCTATGGTCAGGTAGGCAACAACTGAATTGGCAGCTATAGCTACCACCAGCCGCCACTGCACCCTTTCTCTATCCTTCCCCCTTGCTGTTTAGTGCAGGTGGACCCCACTACCCTTAAAACTTCGACCTCCTCCACTGCTCAATCTAGGATGGATCTCACTAATCCGAGACATTCATCATGATCGTCACGACACGACAACAAAATCCATCAATCAATTTGGCCATTGGTAATGATCCAATAGTGATCTGAAGTCGACAACGATGTATGATCACAATCAAGTTGATCTGTAACTGATCTAACCATCTATCATCATCTAGCTATGATCTATCATCAAATTTCATATCCATGACCAAATCAACAAAACCCCACATCATCCAACCATTGATCAATCACTAAAACCCAGATCTACATCCAACTTAACTTTTCATCACAATCCAACTATTGATTGGCTAATAGATGCAAGATTTATGATTGATGTGTCCCTTTTAGATGATTTAACCTTTCATTCAACTAGCTAACACCTAGATCAACCACTAATTTGAGCTTTTATTTAGATTCGACTATGGATCCATTATTCGATTTGAGTCATTCATTCTCGAATTTTTAGATCAAAGGCGATCAAACTCGATCAAGCCACATTAGACACAACATCATACATGGATCTAAGTGCTCAAAGGTAAGATGACTATCAAATCTTAATTTAATTTGATTTGATTATTCCTAATAAATGTAGAAATTTTAGAAAATAAAACAAGATTAAAATGGATTAAACCTTAGGAAAGATCAATTGAGCTATTTATATTATTAATTAGATTAATCTAATAATTAGATTGTTTTGATGACCTTAGAGCCAAAGATTTGATATTAGGAGGACTTGGAACTATTGATCTGACTAATCCAAATTTAATCTAATCATTAGATCAATAGATCAAACATTGAAAAATGTAATAGACTATAGATCAGGCTGAGTTGATAATAATTGGATGATCTAAATTGTTGATCTTTAATCAATGATCAAGATTTGATGATATTATAAAAATAAAGATATATATCTATAATCGGAGATTGGTAAAGACAAAATCATTATGTTTAAAGGTGATCAATAACCAAATGAGTTGTAGATGAGGAATTGTGATAGAGAAATGATGTTACATGCACGTATGACTTAATAGACATAATGATAGTACAAGATTGCAACCATTGATCATTCTGAGGATTAGGATAACCCGCATTTGAGGTAGGTGAATATAAGATTCTAATTTTCCAAAATAGCATGATCTTTTAATGTATCATGATATGATTTGATAACTGCATAAGATTTGAATTGCATGGTTTATTCATAAAAGGTGATTATTATGCAATATTACATATGCAATGTTTATGACATGATTTATGAAATAAAAATCTGATATTCGTATATACATGAAAATTGTTATATTATGATTCCATGGATTGAAAGTGCATGTCAATCATTTAAAATGCATGATTTAACAATGTACTGCATATTTTCCATCCGCATGATTTGTTTTAACAGCTAGATGGGCTTAATATTGGTATAAGGTACAAATTATGCATACGATATAATTTTTTTGTGGATTCTATATGAAACAAGCATGTAGTCTAATATTATTATTATGTTATATATGGGCCCAGAGGCCTAGGAGATTTTTGTTTTTGACAAGCATAAGCCTAGGGATGCTATGTTGGGAGAGTTATGAGGGTTTAGCCTCCCACTCTATGAAACTTATGATATAGACACCATGCCCATAGCGAGGCAAAATGTTGGGTGGTAGCAATTATGGGAAGGCCTCACTATGACAGTATGTCTCCCCATATAGACATGATGATGTATTTTTTTGCTTCGGTGTTAATGGAGTATGGTAGTGGATCCCAGCGCACTAAATGTGCGTTGCAACATTGTAGTCCTTTATATTTTTTGCACTATGTGTGTGGATTGTGATAATGTGAAGCATAATGATATGCTTTGTATGAGCTCATAACCATTATGTATACCTAGTGTTGATAGGATGGATATGTAAACTCAGTAGTGGCTAGAAGTATGTGGACCATCGATAGCTAGATGATTATGATTATTTACTATTATTTTAGGAGTTTAATGTTATTTAACTTTCATTGCTATTTAGATGCTTTATTCAATATTTTGATTATGATTTGCATACAGCTCCACATCACTAGATCCATTTATGATGTTTACATATATTCATGAAATTTACCTGAGATTTGAATTCTGATTTGATCATGATATTTTACCATTAGATTTATTCATGATATTTACATGAAATGCTTTAAATTTTGATATTATAAAGTTTTAGTTTATCTTAAATTTAATTGTGAACATTATTGATGCAAAATATTTTGATGTATTGAAATGAATATTATTTTGTAAAAAGAAATGTTTTATTTTGGTTTGCACATACATCTTATTCCCCTACCAAGAATAGCTTGCTGAGGAATTGTGTTATTTTTGTAATGCCTCAAATAATGGGAGACAGATAGGATTGATGAGGAATCAGACGAGTAGCTAATTACGACATAAAAAAAATGGAGGGTATGTTTTAATTCTACTTGGACTGTGTATGTACTATAGTATTTGGATTGGATTTGTAATGATGCAGGGACTGTGGCTGTCGACTGGATGGGTCCTAAAGAAGCAAACTTGTTTTTAAAAGGTTTACTTGAAAAAGAAAAATTCATTTGAGTTTTTAAAATTTAAATATCAAACTAAATTATAAATAAATTAAATAGTGAGTTGATGGTTGACATTAGGGATTTTAAAATGAAATTCATTGAAAATGTTTTTCCTTGTTTTGATTTTGAAATTTTTTTCAAATTTGGGGCCCCACTTTTTGAAAAGAATTGTGAAAAGTTGTCCTAAAAACTCAGGTCATCACAAGAACACTAACATCAAAAGATGTTTAGAAGATGATATGTTAGATTCTCACCATTCCTGGTAATTCTCATCTTGGAACCTCTATTATTGCCCCTTCAAGTATGCTTAGTAAGTCTCTGTGGTTCTTAGACTTAGGAGTATCTAATGATATGACATTTATCTCTGCTTGTTTCTCTCCCTCTTACCTAAGGGTGAAGAAATGAAGGTGCCAAAGCTCAATCCTAGCCACTATTTCACATTATATACAAGGAGATTCGGCATGATCTATTAAGCACAAGGGAGGAGACAACCTTTTTCAAGAGGATTGCCATTTAATTCTGAGATAAAATTTGGAGAAAATTTTCCAAGGAATGTTAAGATCTTCATCCTCTCATCTCCATCATCCAATTAAGAAGCGCAATCATCCAATCATCCGCCTATAACAACCCATCTAACCTTTCCCAAATCAAGGATATCCTATCTTATCTTTTTCCATTCCCTTTTATGTCCTACATTCTTCCTTCCTGTCTTTTCCCATCCCTTTCCTTCTTATCCTATCTTTCCTTCGCATTCCCATCTCTATCCCACAACTAATCTCCTTCAAATTTCCCCCATCTAATGTAGCCACCTTTCCTCTTAATGAATTCCATGCCCTCTCCCCTCTTTTCATTCCTCAAATTTTCTTCCATTTACCATTAAATCTCAGCCATCTACAACTCCTTCCTCCTCATGACCCTAGCCATTCATTCCTTAGGGCTTCCACCGTGTGACTTTATAAATAGAAGTGAAGGTGAAGGAGAATGGATCTTCTACTTTTCGCTAGATCCTAAAACCAAATTTTAGAGAAACGGAGGTAGAGAGGTCACTCCCACCATCTCTCCCTTAAAGTCATATGTTCAACCCTTGGAGAAGAGGTAAGAGTCTCAACCTACCACCCCCTTCATCCCTCTCTCTTACATGCCTTTTCTTTGTTCTTGTTGAGGGAAGAGTGAAATACGAGAGAGTAGTACACTCCCCTCTTTGGTGTGCTCCTCTCTCTAAACTTTTCTTCAAGAAGATTGTGTACACCCCTCTTTGGGCGCACCCTTCTCCCATCCCACTTCTCATTCTCCACCTTTGGACTCGATCTCTCTTTCACGCCTTCCCCCATCTCACACCTACCTCCCTTCCTTTGCATGCCTCTCACTTGCATGCTTCTTATGGACATTGTCCTTTTGCCCTTGCATGCATTGTGCATACACACCACATCTTTTCTCTAAGTCATTCTCAATCTTCCATACTCCCTTCCACTTTTACCTTTACACACATCTCACCACTCTCGCCTACACACCTCTCCTTTACACACACACCCTTCTTCATCTTAACTTACATGTCCCCACAATCTTAGCCTTGCATGCACCTTTCTCCTTTCTCCTTTCCCTTCCATCTTCTTTTTTCCTTAGGATTTTGGGAACAATTTGGAAAGGAAGGAAACCTTTTTCGACTTTCTATGAGAGCCAAGGATTCTTTCCTTTCTGTAAATGGTATTATTTGATTACCATTTGGGTTAGTGGCATGTTGGGAGACTTCCCTCTTTACTTGTCGACTACAAGTCATGTGGGTAATCACGTAAAAGGAGTTGCATTGATGATGAATGCTTGGTTGTAAATTAGTGTAAATTGGGTTAGATTAATGTTTACAAGCTCCTGTTGAGTGACACAATAAGGGAGCCCTACAACAGAAGTTCAAGACTAGAACAGGAATAGTTATCTACTTTACTTTGTTTCTATCTTATACTCATTTCCACTGTAATCAATTTACACTAATGAAAGTAATTTTTATTCAAATCCTTAGTTAATATGCTTTACTTTTACATGTCTTATTTCCTTTCTTGAATTTGGTTGTTTTAATTTGGTGCTTAAAATTTAATTGCTTTCCTTAATCATTGTGTAGGTTAAAGTAGGATAATCTAAGTTTAATGAAACCTCATTTATCCAAGAGTCCCTATGGGATTGACTTTTATTTACTAGTCTATTCTACAATAGACCCACACACTTACAATGTAATTAAAATGACATGAACTCCTTTATTGCATAGAGTCTCTTCATCTTCCTGTGCCTTCCTATGTCACTGCCCATACTTCCTCTTCTTTTTGGCATGCTTCTCTTGGACACATTTCCTTTAACCAATTGAACACTTTATTCTCTAATGATTATTTGGGTTTAACTCCAACTCTTAAACATTTTAATTGTGAAGATTGTCTCTTAGGCAAACAAACTATCTTACCTTTTCCATTGAGTTTTAGAACTTTTGCTTCCTTCGATTTAATTCATAGTGATGTTTGGGTTTGTTCTATTCCTTCTTTAAGTGGTGCTAGTAACTATGTGCTTTTTATTGATGATTTTTTCAGGGTACACTTGGTTATATGTGATTCAAAATAAATTGGATGTTTATAAAATTTATGTTGAATTTACTGCCATGATTCTCACCTAATTCTCAAGACACATTAAAATTTTTAGATCTCACTATGGTGGTGAATTTTAATCTCATGCTTTAATAAATATTTTTAAGTCACATGGCACTATGCCCTAATTATCTTAAACTAACCACAACAAAATGGTGTTGTTGAGTGAAAACACCACCACATTGTTGAAACTGCATGTACTATGCTTCTTTGACTACCCAAGGCTTTTTGTGGTGAAACTGTATCCACTGCTATTTATCTCATCAATTATACTCCCACACCACTTTTACATAACAAATCTCCATATGAGCTAATATTCAACATATTACCATCATACTCTCACTTAGCAACATTTGGCTCAACTTGTTTTGTCATATTGCCCATTGTCGAATGCTGCAAAGTTTCACCAAAGTCAATTATTTGTGTCTTTTTAGGCTGTGCATAGAGCAAAAGGGTTACTGTTTGTAACACCCCAAGATTTTATGACATTTTTTTATAATAATAATAATAATAATAATAATAATAATAATAATAATAATAGCATTTGGGATCCCATGAGAAAATTTTTTATTAATTTGTTTACTAAAATATTTCTTAAAACCTCCAGGTGTTATTTTTCCTTTCCCAACATCACAATTTTTAACTTAAAACATAATTAAAAATTTATGATAATAGACTTAAAACAATACGCATATTAATAAAAGTCATAATGCATCGGCGCCTTTCTTTTCAATCAAATAAATATCCAAAACACAATATTAATATGGCCCAGGGTCTATCCATCATAACATCCCATATCCAAATGTCCATCATATGCATAACATCTTAATTAAACCCATAAAATAAAATTATGCAGTCCATAAACAAAGTCAAATGGTAGTCCTATTTACTAACTTACGTTACTGTCTATAAATTAAAGTAAGAGGATCTCCCACTACTATCACGGTTTCTCAATAGTCTTTCCCTTCCTGATGTCGTGCTCGAGATCTAAGGCATTGCAAAACAAGGCAATGCCTCAACAAATCATCGCTTATGTAGGTACATAGAAAATTAATGTAATAAAATAGAATAACTATAATGACAAAATAAAATATCTATCATTTATGATGATAAAATCATTATAACTCATGCCGACATAATATCAATTTATCAAGTATGCTAAAACATGCATTCCATAGATTTAAAACATGATATGGATCAATGTAAATGAGCATACAATAATAATAATGACACCCTAAGGTAATGGGTCCCACAAGCATCATATAAACAAATATCACTGATCATGAGCACTTATATCCAACCTCTGAGTGTCGTCACACCCAGGCATATCATCTCATCACCATGCTCATCATGCAAGCACACATAATAAGAGTATGGGTTGTCATGCCGCAGTGGTAACCCTCCATAGGTCTCAACTACCGTTGCTCCTTGTCAACACCATAACAGGAGACTTAGCGTCCGTCCCCATGTAAAGGCCCGGACCGGTAGTGTGGACTATCCATGTTACCAAACCCCTACCGAATGCCATCTACAGGCAGGTGTCTATCATATCACAATCTCATCACATCACAAATCTCGGAGGGTGGCCGGCCCTCTCCCTCCTAGCATGATGTCCACTGGGTGAGAGCACCCGTCATAAAACACAAAAGCATGAAAAATCATATATATGCCAAAACTTAAGAGTACTCATAGCTAGGAATCCCCAAGGCATGCCCCTCATCCCGGGGTTAGCCTCTAAAAGGACCAGCCACCAAGCCTCTAATTTTCTTTCTCATCCAAATCCATCCATTTCAATAATGTAATAAAGAAAAAAATTGATATCTATGCATAATTAGATAATATCATGCTTATAAAACCATTTGTCATAGGTTTATTCAATACATGATTTCAATTTATAATAATCATAGCGTAACTCTAAATCTCATAAAATCAACGGATAAGAATAAATGTAATTTAAATCACAATCACTCATGATGCTAGGATTATGCATGGTTTTAAAATTAAAATAAAATATTAATTATCGTCACCTACCTCGACTTGAGATCACTCAGTTCACTCATAAAATCCCTTTAACTTATATGCTCGGATGCACCTATCAATGTCACATCACTATTTAATTTTTTTTTAAAAGTAAAAGTGGTTATTTATAAGTTTTTAGGGTAAATCTAGGTCCACATTGTCAATACGGTCACAACGCCTCTTTCGGATTGTGATTTGGACTTCTATAGCTCTCAAAAATCAAGTTTAAAGTGGAATTATGCCTCTTTTAGGGCTGACCGACCACCATAAGCTCTTTTGCACCGGTGGCGTAGTTTACACCGGTTTATACCAGCACCCAGTTTACACTGAGTTATACAGGCAGCCCCGGTTTACACCGGGTTACACCGGGTTACACCGGAGCCCAGTTTACACCGGGTTAGACCAGCGATGCGGAAATCGGCACCGGAGAAGATGACCGGCTTCCGGTCATCTCCAGTGACCCTATAGGTGTCCAAATCACTTGATTTTTGAGGCATTTTATTCAAAATTTCATCTAATTTCCATTTCTACCATCCTTTTGCATTGATTTTTCCAAAAACTATGGTTTTTATGGGATTTTTTCCATGTTCCTAAAATGTTCCCTCGGTACTGTTTTTCACATTTTTCAGAAAAATCAACCTTTGGATCTCTCCCAAATTTAAAGGGTTTGATCTTGGGTCTCTTATACACTGGATGGATGGTCTGATTTGTAAAATAATGTGGTTTCATCTATGAAATCATGCTCTGATAGTAGCGTACTCAGGGTTTCAAGAAGAACTCCATTTTTTCTTGTTTTCCCTGATTCCATGCGTTTCTATTTGGCATATCCATGCCCATGTAACATGAAAATAAAGGGATTAGACCTTACCTCTATGAGTTGAGTGTTGCTTGAGGTTTCTGGAGCCCTACTCGACAGAAAAACTCGGATTCTCAAAGGCTAGGGTTAGGGTAAAACCAGTGGTGCGATGTTGAGGGGAAAAGGAGATGATTGAGGACTAAACTTGATAAGAAGGTGTGTTTGAGGTGGGGGAATGAGGCTCTTCCTATTTTACGCCTCTCCTCCGACGATTTTGTTGATGAAATCGCTGGATCTGATAAGGCAGGCTGGTTAGGGGTGCCGTTATCAAAACTGGCCCCCTATATTTCGGGCCTTGGTAATTTCCCAAAATGCCCTTACACTTCAACGGCTCATAACTCCTTCGTTTGAGCTTTGTTTTCCACATTCTTTATGTCGTTGGAATCTTATCACGAGTACTTTCTATTTTTTAAGTTTTCAGGACCAAATTCCATCTATAATTTTAATTTAATTAATTAATTAATTTATTAATTTATACCTAAAATTGAGGATATTACAACCTTCCATCCTTATAAAAATTTTGTCCTCGAAATTTCGCTACATACCTCTATGTAAATAACTCTGGATGGATCCTTTGCATATCCTCTTCTGTTTCCCAGGTAGCCTCCTATAATGAATGATGCTGCCAAAGTACTTTGACTAATGTGATAGATTTATTCCTTAACTCCTTGACTTTTGTATCCAGCATGCACACAGGTCTCTCTTCAAATGTCATATCAGGCTGTAATTCTCCTAGGATCTATTCTAACACGTGAGGGGTTTGGCATGTATTTCCTTAGCATGAAAACATAGAAGACGTCATGTACATTTGCCAACTGTGGTGGTAAGGCTAGCTGGTATGCTACGGACCCAACTTTGTATAAGATCTCAAAAGGTCCAATATACCTGGGGCTAAGCTTCCCTTTATTTCCAAACCTCAACACTCCTTTCATAGGAGAGATCTTCAAGAATATGTGCTCACCTTCAACGAACTCTAAATCTTTTTGCCTCTTATCTGCATAACTTTTTTGTCGGCTGTGAGCTGTCAATAATCTCTTCTAAATGAGTCAGACTTTTTGTGCACACTCTTCCACTAGCTTGAACTTTACCACGCATCTCTCTCCTACATCACTCCAACATAAGGGTGACTGACAAGGTCTACCATAAAGTGCCTCGTATGGAGCCATGCCAATACTAGCGTGATGACTATTATTGTATGCAAATACCACCAATGGTAAGTGATCTTCCCAGCTACCCTTCCAATCCATAACACAAGCTCCCAGCATATCCTCAATAGTCTAGATGGTCCTCTCACTCTGTCCATCTGTTTGAGGATGGAATGCTGTGCTAAATTTCAGTCTTGATCATAATGCCTCTTGCATGCTTTTCCAGTATTTTGAGTAAACTGAGTATCTTGATTCGATATAATTGTCAATGGAACTCCATGTAGACTCATGATATCCTTAACATATAATTTCGCTAAGCTATCCACCGTCTGATTCTGTATGATAGGAAGGAAATGAGAGGACTTGGTCAACCTATCCATAATAACCCATATCATGTCGTGGCCACTAACAGTCCTCGGGAGACCCACAATAAAGTCCATTATGATATGATCCCACTTCCACTCAGGAAGGTCCAATGTCTGAAGTAGTCCTGATGGACATTGATGCTCAGCCTTGACCTGCTGACATGTCAGACACCGTGCAACGCACTCTCAAATATCCTTCTTCATACTGTTCCACCAGAAATGTCTCTTAAGATCATGATACATCTTCGTACCTCCAAGATGAATTGTATACGGGGACTGGTGTTTCTCCTAAAGTAATGTACGCCTCAATTCATCATCTGTCGGCACTACCAATCTACCCTTGAATCTAACCCCTCCATCAGGTCCCCTCGCAAAGTCCGCCGTATCTACTAAATCCTATGCTTCTTGATCTTTGTCCTGTGCTTCTTAATCTTTGTCCTGTGCCTCTAAGATCCTGTCCAAGAACTTAGACCGAGTCAATAAATTGGCAATCATTACTCCAAACTTCCTACTCAAGGCATCTGCAACGACGTTAGCCTTGCAAGGATGGTACTGTATGGTGAATTCGAAGTCCTTGAGATACTCCATCCACCTACGCTGCCTCATATTCAAGTCACTCTGAGTGAAGAAGTACTTGAGGCTCTTATGATCTATGAATACCTCAAACTTTTCACCATAAAGATAATGTCTCTAGGACTTCAAAGAAAACACTACTACTGCTAACTCCAAATCATGTGTTGGGTAATTCACTTCATGTGTCTTCAACTATCTTGACGCATAGGCAATTACCTTCCTATGTTGCATCAACACTGCTCCTAATCCCTTACCAGAGGCGTAGTAATAAACCACATAACCACCTGCACCTGATGGTAAGGTTAATACTAGGGTTGTGGTAAGCCTCCTCTTGAGCTCTTGGAAGCTCTCCTCGCAAGCATCAGTCCAAAAGAATTGATTGTCTTTCCTGGTCAGGGTGGTCAATGGTAATGCAATCTTAGAGAATCCTTCTATAAAACGACAATAATATCAGCCAATCCAAGAAAACTGCGTATCTCGATCACTATCTTAGGCCTCTCCCATTGTAGTACTGCCTCTACCTTCGCTGGATCCACGACCACTCCATCTTTAGATACAACGTGGCCTAAGAACTGCACTTGGTCTAACCAAAAATCACACTTACTGAACTTGGCATACAACTAATGTCGACAAAGTGCGTCCAATACAGTGTGGAGGTGCTCCTTGTGTGCCTCTTGACTAGGCGAATAAATCAAGATGTCATCAATGAATACAATCACAAACTTATCCAAGTAAGCTCGAAAGACACGGTTCATTAGATCCATGAAAATTGCAGGTGCATTTGTCAATCCAAACGGCATCACTAAGAACTCATAATGACCATAGCGACTCTTAAAAGCAGTCTTCGAGATATCCTCTTCTCTTACCCTCAGTTAATGATATCCTGACCTTAGATCTATCTTGGAGAACACTTGTGTTGACTGGAGCTGATCAAACAAATCATCTATGCATGGCAAGGGGTATCGGTTCTTTATAGTAACACTATTTAACAACCAATAATCAATGCATAGCCTCAGTGATCCATCCTTTTTCTTTACAAAAAGGACTGGTGCTCCGCATGGTGATCCACTCGGCCTGATGAAACCCTTATCTAATAACTCTTGCAACTGTACCTTAAGCTCTCTCAACTCTATTGAATCCATTCTGTATGCTACCTTAGAGATAGGCGATGTACCCGGCACCAAGTCAATGTAAAGTCAACCTCCCTGCTTGGCGGCAATCTTGGTAACTCCTCAAGAAAGACATCAGCAAATTCATGAACAACCTCAATATCATCAAGCCGTGGTTGCTTCTTGTCCTCAATAGTCACATACACGAGGAACACGCTACACCCTAGTGCATAAAATCGTGCTGCCTTCATAGCAGAAATGATGCATGTACCTGACTGATCTTTCCTACCCTGAAACACTATTTTTGGTTGCCCAGGTATAAGAAAAGTGACTCGCTTCTTTCGGCAGTCTACCGTAGCCTAATAGTTGGGTAACCAATCCATTCCAAGAATAATATCATAGTCTACCATTGTCTAGTAAGATGAAGTCAGTATCCATACTCACTCTTGATATTTCTACAGGTATCTCTCAAAGATATTCGGTAGTCTCTACTATCTCTCCCACAAGTGTCATAATATCTAATCCAAATGCTAATTTGTGCACACATACATCAAGGTAAGATGCAAAAATGCATGATATAAAAGAATGTGTAGACCCTGTGTCAAAAAGAGCCCTGGCATGTTGATCTAAGACTAGAAGAGTACCTTCAATGACCTGGTGTGATGCCTACACCTGTCCTGATGTGATGGAATATACTATTCCCTGGCTATGTGGCGCGGTAGCTGCCTCTGCACCTACCTCAATCTGCCTCTCTCTCTCTTTGCCCCTTAGGAATGTCTTTAATGAAATGGCCTACGTCTCCACAGTTGAAACACCTGTATGGATGTCTATGGAAAGGTGCATGGTGTTGTCGCTGTGGTTGGGCCTGCCTCTGATGCTGTGGCCTATCAGGTTTGTTGCACCCTCGCCCAGGGTGCCAACCCTTGCACCTATTGCCTCTCTTCCTCTCTATGTCCCTCTTAAACTTGGCTTGCGGTTGGCGACCTGATGTACCATGTGCCTGCATAGCACCAAATGGTCTCTTGCACTTAGTGGACTGATATGTGCTCCCTCTAGTCCTGAGAGAGTTCTTCTCTAGCATGGAAGCCATGTCAGCTGCATCTCGCACAAAGGTGGGTCGTGAGGTAATCACCTGATCTCTCATCCATGGTGTCTACCCATCCACAAATCTGTCTGTTGCCTCCTTGTTTGAGGCAAGCGCGTGAGGTGCAAATCTCCTCAGTCGTGTAAATCGGTTCAGATACTGCTGAACCATCATGTCTCTCTACTCCAAGGTGGCAAACTCTTTCTTCAATGACTGTAATGCATGGGGTGGAAAGTACTTAGTGTCGCAAGCCTGTTTAAAGGCTACCCATGTCATCGTCTCGGTAGGATCTGGTTGTGTAAGCGTAAAGGTCTGCCACCAGAAGCCTGCCTCACCCTTCAGTATGTAGGCGGCTACTCTAACTTGATCCTCTAATGCAATCTTCATAGCGTCAAACGTCCTTTCAGCCTCAAATATCCATCGCTCAGCCTCCTCAGTGTCATTATTACCATAAAAGGGTTGCACCATCTTTTGAAATCTTTCTAATAACTTATTTGTCTTCTTAGGATTAATAGTAGCATCACCCTCAGTAGCCTTAGGTGCTAGTGGATCTTGCATTGGCTAGGAGGAATGAACAGACGAGACCATAGGTGCCACTTGAGGCGGTGAAATAGGGTCAGGGTTTGTAGCGTGAATAGCAGTCCTAACCTGCTGCTGTATGAGTGGTACTAGACCTAACATTACCCTGTTCACTAACTCGGCATCTCGATCCCCTAGATTAGAGGACTCAGTAGGTGGGGCAACTGGTGTCGCAGGGGTAGACCTTGTCATTCTTCGAGGAGCCATCCGTCAAAAGTTTAAATACCACTAAGTGTAAGTTTCTCTCTCCTAGTTCCTCTTTAACTACAATTTATAGAATGTTAACCCCATATCAATGGACATTTATAAAGATTATGATGGACTAGACTGGGCTTTGATACCAACTTGTAACACCCTGGGATTTTATGACATTTTTTTATAATAATAATAATAATAATAGCATTTGGGATCCCAAGAGAAAAAGTTTTATTAATTTGTTTACTAAAACATTTCATAAAACCTCCGGGTGTTATTTTTCCTTTCCCAACATCACAATTCTTAACTTAAAACATAATTAAAAATTTCTGATAATAGACTTAAAACAATACGCATATCAATAAACGTCAAAATGCATTGGCGCCTTTCTTTTCAATCAAATAAATATCCAAAACACAATATTAATATGGCACAGGGTCTATCCATCATAACATCCCATATCCAAATGTCCATCATATGCATAACATCTTAATTAAACCCATAAAATAAAATTATGTAGTCCATAAATAAAGTCAAATTGTAGTCCTATTTACTAACTTGTGTTACTGTCTATCAATCAAAGTAAGAGGATCTCCCACTGTTATCACGGTTTCTCAACAGTCTTGCCCTTCCTAATGTCACGCTTGAGATCTAAGGCATTGCAAAACAAGACAATGCCTTAGCAAGCTATCACTTGTGTAGGTACATAGAAAATTAATGTAATAAAATAGAATAACAGTAATGACAAAATAAAATATCTATCATTTATGACGATAAAATGATTATAACTCATGCCGACATAATATCAATTTATCAAGTATGCTAAAACATGCATTCCACAGATTTAAAACATGATATGGATCAATGTAAATGAGCATACAATAATAATAATGGCACCCTAAGGTAATCGGTCCCACAAGCATCACATAAACAAATATCACTGATCATGAGTACTCATATCCAACCTCTGAGTGTCGTCACACCCAAGCATATCATCTCATCACCATGCTCATCATGCAAGCACACATAATAAGAGTATGGGCTGTCATGCCGCAGTGGGAACCCTCCATGGGTCTCAACCACTGCCGCTCCCCGTCGACACCATAATGGGAGACTTAGCGTTTGTCCCCATGGAATGGCTTGGCCCGGTAATGTGGACTATCCATGTTACCAAACCCCTACTGAATGCCATCTACAGGCAGGTGTCTATCATATCACAATCTCATCACATCACAAATCTTGGAGGGTGGGTGGTCGGCCCTCTCCCTCCTAGCATGGCGCCCACCAGGTGAGAGCACCTGTCATAAAACACAAAAACACGAAAATCATATATATGCCAAAACTTAAGAGTACTCGTAGCTCGCAATCCCCAAGGCACGCCCCTCATCCCGGGGTTAGCATCTAAAAGGACCAGCCATAAAGCCTCTAATTTTCTTTCTCATCCAAATCCATCCATTTTAATAATGTAATAAAGAAAATAAATTGATATCTATGCATAATTAGATAATATCATGCTCATAAAACCATTTGTCATAGGTTTATTTAATACATGATTGCAATTTATAATATTCATAGCGTAACTCTAAATCTCATAAAATCAACGGTTAAGAATAAATGCAATTTAAATCACAATCACTCATGATGCTAGGATTATGCATGGTTTTAAAATTAAAATAAAACATTAATTGTCATCACCTACCTCGACGTGAGATCACTCAGTTCGCTCGTAAAATCCCTTTAACTTATATGTTAGGATGCACTTGCAATGTCACATCACTATTTTAAAATTTTTCTAAAGAAAAAGTAGTTATTTATAAGTTTTTAAGTTAAATCTAGGTCTGCGTCGTCAATACAGTCACAACGCCTCTTTCGGATTGTGATTTGGACTCCTATAACTCTCAAAAATCAAGTTTAAAGTGGAACTATGCCTCTTTTAAAGCTGACCAACCACCATAAGCTCTTTTGCACCAGCGGCGTAGTTTACACTGGTTTATACTAGCACCAGTTTACACTGAGTTACACGGAGACAAAATGCATTCACATATCCTGTAATGTTGTTTTGGAAATCTGTTCTATTTATAAATCTTCCTCACAATACCACTCCATCCTTGATCACCTATGTTGATCCTTTTCCCTCAGCGTCTTCTCCTATAGGGCTTACGCTACCTCCTTCCAGCAGTACACCACATTCTCTTCCATTGAACTCACCTTCTTAATCACCCTTGTCTCCCAATAATTCTCCATCAGATGATCATTCAAAGGTAATCTCTCACTATCCCACTCGAACTCGTGTTCCTCCATCATATCTTCATGATTATCATTGTTATGCCACTCATATGTTACACCTCCATGAGCTTCAAACTTATAGGAAAAGAAAGCTTACAACCTAAAAGGTCTCATGCCTAGCAAACAAAGTTGTAGGCTTTGGACTCCACTTGTACTTGGGAACTAACAACTTTACCTCCTAGGAAATCAATTGTTGTTGCAGGTGGGAAGTCAACTGATAGTTCTATTAGGGTGATATAAAGCTTAACTTGTAGCTAAGGTCCATGCACAAGACGTTCTTGATTATGAAGAGACCTTTGCCCAATTGCTCGCACAACCACATTTCACACTATCATTGTTGTTATGTCTCTTTGTCATTAGACTTTACATCAAATGGAGGCCAAAAATGTATTTCATAATGGCAATCTTTGTGAAGAAGTCTACAGAATATCTCATTAGCCTAGCCAAGTTTGCCATCTTCATCGTACCTTATATGGTCTCAAGTAAACCCCACATGCCTTGTTTGAGAAGTTCTATTAGCACCTTTGGATTTTTTCAATGTGTTAATGACTTAGCTTTGTCCATTTGACGTGGCGCTCATAGTGATGTGTTTCTTCTATGTCCTTTGAAATGAAGGATCTCGATGACTTGACATATTTTTTGGCATTGAGGTTGGCCCCAACTCTCAAGGCTATGTTGTATCTCAAATTAAATATGCCTCTGATATTCTCTCTACTCCTCATCTTTTCAATGGAAAAATGGCTGATACTCCACTTGCTATCAATGCCAAACTTTGTCCCCCAAATGGTACACATCTAGAAAATTCTACTTTGTATCACCAATTAGTTGGCAAGCTTACATATTTGACCATCGCTTGGCCTAACATTGCACAAGTCATGCATATTGTCTCTCAATTCATGGCCTTTCCTTACATTGAGAACTATTCTGTGATTCTTTAAATTATCTACTATCTTCGGTTGACTCTTCATTGTGGCTTCCTAGTCTCCTCCTCTTCCACTCTCACGCTAACCACATACACTGATGCTGATTGGGCTAGGAATGTGATGGATCACAAGTCCATGACTAGCTTTCTTGTGTTTTGTTTTTGTGACTCTCTATCTCATTTAAGAGCAAGAAGCAGAGAATTCTTTCACACTCTAGTGCTTAGTTAGAGTATTGTGCCCTTGTTGATATCATTGCTTAATTTGTATGGCTTTATTGTCTTCTGACCTGTCTTGGTGTTTTGGAACCACAACCTACCGCACTATTATGTGATAATCAAAGTGGTATCCATATTTCTCACAATGAGTGTTTTATGAGCGCACCAAGCACATTGAGCTTGATTCTCATCTTGTTCAACATCATTATCTAAGTGGCAGTATCACTCTTTCACACATACATACTGAGATACACCTTGCTGTTTAATTGATGAAATCTCATTCTACAACTCAATTTACCTCTCTATCTTCTCAACTTCAGTTCTTGTTCTTACTTAAACCCAACGTTTAACTGGGGGTGTTAAACATATTGCTCTTATTCAAGAATTAATCAAGCAATCTATTAAACATATCTCTGTAGTTTAGGTATTGATTGATATGATAGAATGTAATTTAGGATTTTAATTGTATTTTCCTTTTCATGCTTTAATTATTTTTGGCAGCTCTCTTGTACATATTCTTCCACATTATGAGAAATGAATTCATTTAGAGTTACGATGAACATTTTCATTAGAACCTAGAGGCCTTGATCTACAAACCCTTACAATTTGGAGACTTTTAGTGAGCAATATATATGAAACTTTGTAGAAAAAGGTTGCCAAATTTCATGGCCTACAACCTTGGAAACCTTGATTTTGTGTTTTTTCTTTGATTTTTTGAAAAAATTCAATGTAGTTTCTAGTTGATCCGATCTATAAAATCTGTATATTCAAAAAAGATTATGTGAAAAATGGGTTTAGATTTCTTATTAGAAAATGATCTCTAGAATTTGCACTAGTCACCTTTTCTAGTGGGATATAGAACTATCTTCAAACAATAGCCTAGTCTCTAAACTATTTTTTCTTTCATTTTGGTCCCTATAAAAAGGGTCTTGTAAAAATTTGTTTTAAAATACTATAATATACCTTGTAAGGCCCACTTTAGAAATCCCTCAATGTTTGTTGATGATTGTAAATGAACATTGGACAAAAGGTCTTACAATGAATTTTTTTTTAATACTTGAGGGAGTATTTGTAAAAGTAAAAGTTTAGGGACCAAAGTATAGCAAAAATAGTTAAGGGTGCTAAATTATACTTTTTCCTTATAAAAAGGGGAAGGTATGTTGACTTGGGAACATTGAGAAATGTCTTTTACTAGCAAATAAGCTGCTAAAAGACAAGAAATTTGGAGAAAATATTGATTGTTAATCTTTATCTTAAGTACTCTCTCTCCAAGTCACACAAAGTGCACATGCATAGACTGTTACTAGGACTCATAAAGGCCATGTGCTTAGTAAGCACATGTATTAGTTGAAGAAAGAGAGTGTGTTCTATTTGGGAGGAACTATGGTATCCAAACTAGCCTAATCAATGCAGACCTTGAACAAGTCAATGTTGTTTCAAAATTTTCACATTTTCTTCTTAGGCTATTTTGTAGTTTCATATTTTTCACATTTTCCTTTTGGGGACAGCTTTGTTTGTTGAGTCCAAAAGAAAGAGCTTTACATCAATAAAATTTCATGGATAAAATTGCCACTAAAATTTTTAAAATACGATCTCTTTTTATCCATGTCAACTATTTGCCAGTGATAACTTATTTTGAAAAAGCCTACATTGTGTCCACATTTCAAGTTTTGATGATAATGGAGGAGTTATATATGCTCTCAAGAGTGTAAAGGGTTAGCATCTTTACACATGGTTCATTTTTTCTTAGCAATCAAACCCATTCATCTAATTCATTTAATATCAAGGCAATAGTAGTACTAAGTGTTTAATTTTGGCTAAAATACCCCTAGTTTAGCATTTAATTAGACCATCTAACTCATTAATTTGATAATTTTTGGATAAAATATAAAAATTAGCTCAAATTGACCATCCAACTGCAAATTGTCAAAAATAATGGTCAGATGATCAATTGAGCCAAGTGAATGTTTAATGTATGGTTTAGATGACTCTAATCTAGTCTTTGATTTTACAGATCAACTAAAGGAGGGTTGGATGGCTCAGATTTAAATTCAACGGTGCATATCAGTTTGAAGATCAATAAGGCAAGGGATGAAGGGTTCCTAAAGAAGAAGGTTTCCTAAGGGAAGAGGAGTCTTAATTTGGGAGAGGAGGAAGTTTTCTAATAGGAAACTAACCCTTAAAGGAAAGGAGGAAAATTAGGAAGAAAAAAAAACTTATAAAGATGGGGAACTGTAGGAGTGAAGGGAGGAGTTTTTGGAGTTTAGTTTTATTTCCCTTTTGCTTGCCATTCTAATTGCTCCATTGTTCTCCTTGCTTTCATTGTTAAATTTTCTCTCTTTTCTTTTTGCTTTTGTTTCTATTCAACGCTCCAACCTCAGCTCTTTGTTTCCATCGCACACACCTTCCCCATCTGTTCACTGCATCACTGTCTCCAACTTCCCTTTCCTTACTTATCTCCCTCTCTTGTTCTTTCTCCACACTCCACAGCACATCGTCCAAGCAATCTCTCATTCCAGCATCAACCACCAAACCCATCTCCACACCGCATCGTCCAAGCAATCTCTCACTCCCGCATCAACCACCAAACCCATCACCGGTCTTCCTAGGCTGCACCTTACTTGCTCTGCTTCTTCACCACAACCCAGACCACCCCAGTCCAATTTCTTTTCCATTCTCGATTTCCAACAGGAAACCAAGTTCCACCCTCAACCGTAGAACTCGATCTTCTCTATTCCTAGTTAGTCTGTCCCTGCTTCTCATCTCCTCCTCGCCTCCACTCACAAGGCGTTGTGCCTCTGCTCCTCTGGCCAACCACTGGTTTTCTCTGTTAAAAAGATCTTCTTCACCGACCATGCTCGATCTCTATCACGTAGTCTGGCTGACCTATCAGCCCAGCACATAACGGCCATGGACAATGCCCAGCACCGGCCCCTGCCTCCATCAAGACAAACCATAACTGGACGATGTCTAGCTCCACCCTCCATCGGTCACACTCCTCGACCAAGGTCTAGGTGTCCCTCTTCCACCGGTTCAGCATAGCCCCAGATCGTCCCTATCTTTCATCAACTCGGATCTTCAATCGCCAATAATCTACACATCCCATCGTTTCCGGTGATCTACTTTGGCAAACTGTATATGGGAGTTTTGGGGAAGTTTTGAAAAAAAATTCCAATTTTGCCCTTGGAAGAATATTTCAATTTACATTTACTATCCTGTTATTGTTCTTATTCGAGTTTTATGTTATTCCCATTTTGGTAATTCACGTTCTGTGTTATTCCATTACTATTTAACTCAATCAAAGGTTTTGGTTTAACCATGGAAAACTTCTAATTTCTTGTCTGTTTTAATTCAGAATTTCAATTAATTTTTAGAACTTGTTTCTAGGATAGTTTCCTATTGAATTGTTGTTCATGATCTTCAAATTGGGTTATGAAAATAGATCTAAGCCATTAAATCTTAAATTCCTTAATTGGATTAGATCTCTAAAAATTTAATGAATTTGACAAATTCCTCTGTCAAATCATTAATCTAGGACATGTTGAATATAGTGATGGAGGTTGATCAAAGTTTGGGATACCCAAAGTCAAGATAGGGAATTAGATTTTTCTTAATTTCTTCTAGTTTTAGTTTAGTTAAGGTTTTATTGTTTCTTTTCCTGTTCTTTCTAGAATTAGACCTCTAGAATTTCATTATTAACTTGAAGATGAAGTTTGATTTCTTTTTGTTAATTTTTATTAATTAATTTGATTTTTAAATAATTATATTTTATTAAAAACTCCAAAATCTTAAAGCACGTTCTTGTGGGATCGACCTGTACTTGCATTAGCTATAGCACAATAACCCGTGCAGTTGCAAAAAACATCAACAAGATTTTTGCACCATTGCTGGGGACCCACAATGGAGTTTTTATAAAATTTAATTAAAAAATCCAAATTTTTAAAAAATAAAAAAAATTGTAGGAATTGCAGAGTTTCAGCATTTTATGCAATTTTAAGTGCATTTTTCAATTTTTTTAGTGCACAACCACCTAATTGCCTGAAATTGGTACTTATTTCTAATTTTCCTTTTTAGGGAAACAAGAAAGTGGAGGAAATTAGCAAGGAAATCTTCATCAAAATGGAAATCTTCCTACTTTCCTAGAATAGGACCTTTTCTTTCTCTTTTGAGTGAATCTTGTAGTGAGAATCCTTGTTAATTGCAATTTTCATTTTAATTTTAAAGAGTTGTATAATACAGGGCAAGTGTGGGGTAAGATGGCCCACACTTGATCTTCATTAGAAACTCCACTATAAGTTTCCTCACTCATTTAATTTCTAGATTAGGGTTTGTATTTAGAGTAAATTTGCATTGTTTGGTAGTGTAGCTCATATAGAAAGCATCCTTTATAATTGTTACATTTTTAGGATTTTGCATTAGTTTATTATTTTTAATTACATCTTAGGACACTGCTAATGCTTTATGGTGATATATATGCTGATTGAACTACCATGGAATGTAAAATTTAATTAGTAAGGGCACCCTACCCCCATAAGATCAAGGGTGGATTTCATCACCACTCTTTGGCCCACCTAGGATAATCACCTCAAGCGTGCTACCTTACCCTTCAAATGAAATTAAAAATAATTAAAAGAGACCTATAAGGCCATCACATGCTCGTAGAACCCTCTTACTAAGACGCAACTAATTGTCACTCCAGTGGCTTTGGAGCATTGTGGTTATTGGGGGTTGTCTAATAGAGCCTTGCTCTCCCCTCGCCTCATGTTAACGTTTGTGAGGTCTAAACGCCTCCTTACATGAGGGTTATATTAACCACCTTATACAGAACCTAACTGGTAAGCAATAGTCAAATCTAAAAGAGAAGAGGAGTGCTAGATTAGGCTAATTAAAAGCATGTCCCCACAAAAATTCAAGAATGTCAAAATATTGCTGCTTATTAGCATCAAGGATTATTTTGTACCCATTGTTTATGCCTCTTTCTAGGAAGTTAGGTTGCATCACGTAGGCTAGTTTTCATCTTTAAGAAAAAAAAAAAAAAAAAAAAGCCTATCAAGAAGGGGATAGATTTCATAGATTAAATGCATAGATGGATCAGTTAGATCTTATGGAAAGTTAATTGCTTAGGCTAATAACTTCTAGACAAGTTGCGCCACAACCTCAATACCATAATGACTATACCTATTCTGAGCATCCCTATTCCACTCCTTCCCGGCCCCCATCAAGCTCCACATATAATGAATACTATCAAGAGCCAGTGGATGCACCTAATGCATTCACATACCCTAACAATTTTTATTTTGAGACAAATTACCAAGACTCTAATGGATGGGTAGGCATCATGAACAACCATGGTCTCAGAATTACCAATATAAGGAAAAACCACAATGATCTCACCCTGGTCAACACTACCATGATGATTCAGAATATCAGCATCAACCATCATGTGTTCAGCCTGCTCAATCCTTTTTCAGTACCCAAATGCCATGGCAATACCAACCCTATGAGTCATTTCCTCTAAAGAAGAACAACTATTAGAAGAAAATATGCAGCATGTGTGTGAAATAATAAAACAAGGCATGGCTGCTAGGAATACATAATTAAAACAAATGATGGAGGATTTCACTAAGGAAATAAAACGAGGGAGGGAGGAATTTAAGGAGACACTGAAACAAATTAGGGATAATGAAAAGTCATTTATTCTTGACACTAGGATGGAAATTTCCTATGATCCTTATGAGCCACAAAGTCTACAACCATCCTTAGAAATCTCCACCTTAGATATACTCAAGCCATGCCCTGATTTTGATAATGAAGAGACTTCCATTCATGAAGAGAATAAAGCTTTAGAAACATCCAACCCTAATCCTCTAGATGCGTGCCCCACCTATTTTTATGACTTTGATGAAGACACATCTATTGAGGAGATGCATCAGTTGTTGGATACTATGCTCTAATGGACACTTGTCAATGACAAGCCAAAGTATATCCTCCTATAAAGCATGAAATTCAAATTGCGCCTTTCAATGTAGAAGATGTACCTGAGTGGGACCTAACAACCTTATTTGAAGAAACATCGGATGGTAATATAGACCTAATTGATACCATACCTATGCTTATCAAATAGGAAGAAGCAGAGTCAGTTGATATGCATCAACCTACTTTAGGGTACGCATCAAAAGATAACCAGGGTTTAAGCCAAACCTTGGCCCCGCCTCTAGTAATACAAGAACAACCTATTAGAGAAGGGCAGAGTCAAGTTATTATCCTAATTCAAGACAATGATAGGGACATGGAGGAAAAAGATAAACTGAATAGAATGGTCATTATTAGCCCTCAATTTAGTCAAGACAAGGACTGTTTATTACCATATGGTCCAAGGAAATATACAGTAGCTCATGCAGTCATTATGTTACCCTCACCTCAATTTTTGAGGTGGAGCAATTATATTGACTACCGTGAAATAATGAAGATGGGTGATTAATAATATGGTCCCACTAGCTTCATAATTGCAGTGATCTACTGTATTATAGTCATATCACCACCTAAAATTTCAAGGTGGAGGCAATATATAGATTACTGCAAAATTCTGAAGTGTTATGAGAAATCTTGCCATTTCATCTTAGGGTTAGGATTAGGACAAATAAGCTGACCTAGTTAGCTCTAGGTTTAGAAAGTTAGGTTAGTTAATGTCTAGCTGAAGACGTTAAACTTATCGCTTTTTGAGAGGCAACCCAAGGGTTTAGAGTCTACATCACTCAACTTTCATATAAAATCCTATGTTTTCAAACATTGGGGACAATGTTTCATTCAGGTTGGGGGGTGTAGATGCACATAGAGATTTTAAATTTTCTTGAGTTTAAAAAAATAAAAGTTTTTAAAGTAGAGTTCCCTTATTGTGATGAGAATTGGATGTTCAATATTTAGTAAATATATTGTTTTCACCTCTTAATGGGAATTCATATGATTAGTTTTGCATATATTCATGTGTTGAAGTATTTTATGAAGTTCATTCTCAGAAACCATTTAAACACAGTACATAATTAAGACTAATATAGAGGTATGACTTACAGACCCTGAGGAAAATCAGTGGAGACCTATAACCTAGTGAGAGTTTAGGACTATTTTCTTTTAGAGAGTTATAAGTAAATTCCATAAATTCTTCGACATACATTAGTGTGATCCTATTATTGTTGTTTTAGTTAAACATCAAGAATAAATAGAAGTAATAACTTTAATTCCATAAATTTATTAAATCTGATAGGCTTTAGGAAACCTAGGAAATGATATAGGCCATCTTTGCTCAGCCTAGAGACATAAAGCCTACCCAATATAGTATTCCACTAGTTAGCCTCTTGAGCCTATTATTAAGCCTTTTCTTTCTTAACCCCATTCACCTTAACCCAAAATAACCTAATAGAATAAATAACTACTACCCATCTTCAAAATGAGTATAGTAGAAAAAGTTCAAAAATAGGACAAAAAGTCAATGAAATGAGAAAAATTAGCTATGTTTCTTCCAAAGAAGAAAAAGAGAATTAAAAAAAAAGAAAAAGAAAGAATTTAAAAGAATTATGTGAACCATCAGCTTGTTGGATTTGCTCACATAATGAGAGAAATATGTTTAAACCCCTATCTGAGAGTTTTATTTCTAAGCGTATACCTGTGCAGATTTGAGGTCAAGGCATATTTCCAATTGGATGTAAGCATATCCAGTTAGAAGTCAAGATTTATGTGGCTATACACACATATATGCACTCCGAGGAATAGCTCAAATAAAATGTCTTTAATATGTGCATGGTGTGTCAAATTGTCAAATCATCTTCATTAAGTTGTGAAAAACTAGTAAGATTGCTAATGAATAAGGATTCTTTGAGATAAAATAAGGGACTTGACCTTATGGAATTTTGTGGGTATATTCACTACAAACCCTCACGAGGCCTAACTCATCCACTAGGGGTAACCCAGGGGTTCAAGGGCTTGTTGCATGTGCTAAATGCAATAATGAATACCTACAAAAGTGGCACCTTGAACCAGTTTTGTATAAAATAGTTTTTTGTATATTTTTGCTCGGGACTAGCAAAATGCTGGTTGGGGTGTGTGTTAAGTGTTTACTTTTGGCTAAAATACCCCTAGTTTAGCATTTAATTAGACCATCTAACTCATTATAAAAATTAGCTCAAATTGACTATCCAACTGTAAATTATCAAAATTAACGGTCAGATGGTCAATTGAGCTAAGTGGATGTTTAATGTATGGTTTAGATGACTCTAATCTAGTCTTTGATTTTACAGATCAACTAAAGGAGGGTTGGATGGCTCAGATTTAAATTCAATGATGCAGATCAGTTTGAAGATCAATAAGGCAAGGGATGAAGGGTTCCTAAAAGAAGAAGGTTTCCTAAGGGAAGAGGAGTCTTAATTTGGGAAAGGAGGAAGTTTCCTAATAGGAAACTAACCCTTAAAGGAAAGGAGGAAAATTAGGAAGAAAAAAAACTTATAAAGATGGGGAACTGTAGGAGTGAAGGGAGGAGTTTTTGGAGTTTAGTTTTATTTCCCTTTTGCTTTCCATTCTAATTGCTCCATTGTTCTCCTTGCTTTCATTGTTAAATTTTCTCTCTTTTCTTTTTGCTTTTGTTTCCATCGCACACACCTTCCCCATCTGTTCACTGCATCACCGTCTCCAACTTCCCTTTCCTTACTTATCTCCCCCTCTTGTTCTTTCTCCACGCTCCACAGCGCACCGTCCAAGCAATCTCTCATTCCAGTATCAACCACCAAACCCATCTCCACACCGCACCGTCCAAGCAATCTCTCACTCCCGCATCAACCACCAAACCCATCACTGGTCTTCTTAGGCTACACCTTACTTGCTCTACTTCTTCACCACAACCTAGACCGCCCCAGTCCAATTTCCTTTCCATTCTCGATTTCCAATAGGAATGTAATGACCCAACATTTTGGAGACATTTTGTATAAAGAACAAACATAGTGTGATGTGCTAATGATCTTGTTACTTGACTATTTTGGGAATAAATATATGTTTATTATATGTTTAAGGGTCTTATTAGGTGGTTGAATGTTTGATCTAAATTCACATAGGGAACTTAGGAATTTGTGAATAAAATTAGTACCACTAGATACTACACGCAAAATGGAATTCAATGCCTCGAAGAATGCCGAAAACGGAGCTTGTATGAAGAAGTTATAGGCGTTAGAAGATTGGGGGCATTTTTGTAAAATGCACCTAAAAAACGAAAAGGGTCAAAAACCCTAGGGGGCCGTTTCGATAATGGCATCCCGTTGTCTTCCTCCTTCAACCTTGCATCTCGATTTCTCCAGAAAACCCCCCTCTCCCAAATTTTCCAGAACCTCCAGCATCGCTTCTGTAAGGCGGTGCCAGGGGAAAGGGCAGCACTGCCATAAGACGGCACTGCCTTCCCTCTCCTATAAATCTCTTCCCACTCCCGCTTCTCGAGCATAGCATTTTTGGCTCAAACCCACTTCCATACCATCTTCAGCAGCGTCCCAGGCGTGAGACCCACTCCATCTTGAAGTCACAGGTACGCTTCTCTTCTCTCTCCCCTCCATTGTCCCTCACAATCTGGTCAGATCTGGAGTCTCCCAGCTAGAGAACCCATTAGGGAAGATGGGTTCCTTACAAAAATCTAGGGATCAAACAACCAGGGTGCCGTTCCAGGCTGCCCCGACTGACCCTCCTTTCCGCCTCATTCCTAGCCCAGATCCTTGTCGGATCTGGGAATTTTTTGACTGAAAATCACCGACCCTCAAGGAGGAAAACCAGACAAGTGAAAACCTGTCAAGAGAGAGAGAGAGAGAGAGAGAGAGAGAGAGAGAGAGAGAGAGAGAGAGAGAGAGAGAGAGAGAGAGAGACTCCCAGGCGCACACGAACGTCCCAGGGTGCATGGAGCAGTCCAGGGCGCCCGGCTTGATGCACACCTGTGCCAAGCTCCCTAGGGGCTGTCCTCACACACGTGTCATGTGCGAACAATTTTCTTGGCTCGACCAGGACTCATGGGATGTCCTAGGAGCCAAAGCACGCCATAGCTATGCCTAAGATGCGTCCGTGCGATGCTGTCCTGAGTGCACACCCTGGCACACCATTCGGATGTGCACACATGACCCAACCTGGTTGCGGTGCAACCAGGGTGCACGCATATACTAGAAACCGTAAAGCACGCATTCTAGAACTATGGTGCGCAAGACCCTAGGCGTTACATTTGGGTTGTCCATTAAGGCGCGACCTTTTAAAATCCAAATTTGGAGCCTATACAATAAAATAGCATAGAATAACGCCTAGATCTTATGTTTGAACATCACTCAGGACCTTACCAAGATGTTCTCGGATTCGAAGTGAAAATAGGCACGAGCAACGTAATAGTGCACGAGGTAGGTAGTCTGATCCTACTCTATTTTTAAAATACATCCCAAACGTTCTTTAAGTTACTTGTTTTTAATACTATATTGAACATGTGTTTTAAACTATGTTGTTCTTATACAAGTATGCGGGACCTACTTTCATGATTTATGTATTTGAAAAATCTTGCATTAAATGAAGAATGCTGTTGAGAAATACTATTTTTATACACGTTACGGATTCATGGCATTTTACGCAATGCTTGCATACTTTGAATTGCATGGTTTATGTTTATTTGAGGTTTGGGCTATGTATGGTTTTAGGCTATTAAGCCCAGTGGGCACTATGCTGAGGGGTACGGGTTTGGCCTCCCAGCCTCTACCACCAAAAAGGTGGATGGTATCGCTGCCAAAAACGACATTGTCCCTTCCCTGACTGCTGTGGTCGACAGGGACGACCACTGGAGGTGTTCATGACACCCTTTCGGGGACATATCCATAGTTGCCGTGGAGGCTATGGTGGACTGGTCTCTAGATACCAGAGACATGCGATCCAGAGTGGTTCTGGTCGCAAGCATGGTGACCCTATGATTTCAGTGGTATGGATATGCATATAGCATTTAAAATGGTCGTAAACAAGTACTTGTGACCAGATGACTTGAGACCAGTGCATGTTACTTCGTGATGCTATCATTTACCTCATATAAAGACTACTTTAAGTATTTTCTGATCATTATATACTACGCATGGTTTTGACATATGGTGTAGATCTCATAACCGAGATATAGTGAATCTATTGATTTTGACTTTCTAAACTCAGACATACTGTTGGTATTGCATACTAACGCGTGATTGATAAAGAATTTCAATAGATGGCATTACTTACACTTTATTCATACATATGCGCATCTATTACAAATTTAGCATGCCTTTCATGCAACCACTTTGAACTCTGTATGATGCATTGCTATGTTTTCAAGAAGGGTAGTATTAGGTTACCTACTGAGTATGATAAATACTCAACCCAATCCATTATTTTTCAGATCAAACAAAAGACAAATAGAAGAAACATCAGAAGGCGTTAGAACCAAAGTCAAGTAGGCAAAGGTATGATTCAATTAGTGATTTTCTTTGGTAACTACTGTAATCTTGATTGTAAGTATTTTTTGTAGCTATGGCTGTGACTAACAATCCTGGGAGTAATTACTTGTTTTGATTTGGTTTATAAATTGCCATGGCACTATGCATTGAGCGTTCATTTTGACACTCGGACTCTTTATACAATGTTTTTGAAAAAGAAGAAAAATTTCCTGCATTCTTCTGCATAAATTGTTTTAAAACTAGAGATCGATCTCGCTGTGTTTTTACTAAAAATGGCATTGAAAAACCCGGGTTGTCACAGTTGGTATCAGAGCCCAGGTTCATGTTATTCACAGCCCAGTTATGAAAAAGGACTTATAATCAAGATATATTAATAGGCAAACCAATAGGGTAAGAGTCCCCTAAATGTAGAGATTGATCTTAAAACAGATGCCACCAAGAAGAAGAGGAGGTGAAGCCCCAAAACTTGATAATCCTCCAGCCGCCTCCGCTGGAGCTAGTAATGGAATGGCTGAAGCCTTTCAACTATTCATGCAAAACATAGGGTAGTTCATGCAGAACCAACAACAAGCACCCGTGGCAAGAGCCTCTTCTCGAGAAAGAATTGCCGATAGGACAAAGGCCCAGCTAGAATGATTTCAGAAGATGGCCCCATCATTCTCAGGGGAAGATGAGTCTGCAACAGCAGAAAAATGGATCTTTGATGTTGAAAAATTATTCAAGGCTATGAAAATCCCAGAGGATAGGAAAGTTGCCATGGCCAGTTTCATACTAAAAGGCGAGGCAAGCTTCTGGTGGGAAACAGCCAAGAGAACCTATTTTGGAGATAATGATATTATATCCTGGGGAGAATTTAAACTAGTATTTAATGAAAAATACTATCCCCGCCATATATGAAAACAGAAGGAAAAAGAATTCATGAACCTGGAGCAAAGTAACCTCTCCGTACAACAGTATGAAAATAAGTTCATAAGTCTTCATAGATTTGCACCTAATGCTTGCTCCATAGAGGAAGACGCTACAGAGAAGTTCGTTGATGGACTACATTCGGGCCTCAGAAACTGAGTAATAGGATTCCAACCAACCACTGTAGCAAAGGCAATAGAAATGGCGTCTCTCTTTGAAAAAGATTATCAAAGAACACAAGCTACTAGAGATGCGAAGAACAATAATAAAGGAAAAAATGATAAAGGAAAAAGACCTATCCAATCTTTTGGACCTCGACACCCACCCAAAAGACCATTTGATCCTAAAGGAAGAAGGCCAGACATCAAAAATTGTCCAAGATGCAACAGATATCACCCCGGTAGGCCATGTACCTTACCCCAATTTTCGTGTTACAACTGCGGAGAGACAAGACACATAGCCAGGACTTGCCCTAAGAAGAAGACGGAAGAAGATCCTAAGGAGAATCACATCCCTTGAAGTCAAGGATGAGTATTCTCCATTACCTCAGGACAAGCGCCAGCATCCAACGCCGTAGTAGAAGGTACGCTTCATATCTATGATAGATCTACTAAAGTATTGTTCGACACTGGTTCCACTCATTCCTTCATATCTGGTGAATTTGCCTCTTCTATGGATATAATAGTCTGGGACTTAGACTTCTCCTTAGAAATCATGACACTTGTAGGAAAGTCAATTTTCACTCACACCTACTTCCAGGATGTTCCTCTTGTAATCGAGGGCACTCTAATGAGTGTAGACCTCATCCACCTAGATATGACATATTTTGACGTCATACTTGGGAGGAACTGGTTAGCTGGGCATAATGCAATAGTTGATTGTCAGCAAAAGAAGATTATTTTTCACCTTCCTGGGGGGAGGGTGGTCTCTTTACAAGGAAGGAGAGAGTATGCACGAGCATGTGTTATTTCTGCTATAAAAGCAGCAAAGCACATTGCTCAGGGATGTTTGTTCTTTTTGGCTAAAATAGAAGTCACGGAGGTCTTAAAGCCTAAATTAGAAGAGGTAGATGTCGTTAGCGAATTCCCAGAGGTTTTTCATGAAGATTTACCAGGGTTACCACCAAAAAAAGAGATAGATTTTACTATTGACCTGATCCTTGGCACAACCCCTATATCAAAGGCACCATATTGGATGGCCCCAACAGAGTTAAAGGAGCTGAAGACCCAGTTACAGGAATTGCTAGACAAAGGATTTGTCAGGCCTAGTGTATCTCCTTGGGGAGCCCCAGTCCTTTTTGTTAAGAAAAAGGATGGGTCATTGAGACTCTGCGTCGACTACCTAATGCTAAATAGGGTTACATTGAAAAACAAGTATCCTTTACCCTGTATGGATGACCTATTCGATCAGCTTCAGTCAGCCCCTGTCTTTTCTAAAATAGCCTTACGATCTGGATATCACCAGCTTAGGGTCAGGGAAGAAGATGTTCCAAAGACGGCCTTCAGAACTAGATACAGACATTATGAGTTTAGAGTAATGTCTTTTGGACTGACAAATGCACCAGCCGCATTCATGGATCTTATGAACAGAGTGTTCAAAGCCTATCTAGATAAGTTTGTCATAGTATTTGTGGATGATATCTTAGTCTACTCAAAAAACCCTAAAAACCATAAAGAACATTTACGAATAGTACTGGATACACTTAAGGCACACAAGTTATACACAAAGTTTAGCAAGTGCGACTTTTGGTTGGAAAAAGTAAATTTTCTGGGTCATGTTATATCCAAGGATGGCATTGCTGTTGACCCAGCAAAGGTTGAGGCAGTGGAGAAATGGAATAAGCCTAAAATAGTGATAGAAATAAAGAGTTTTCTAGGCCTTGCAGGATACTATCGAAGATTCATTGAAGGATTTTCACGCATTGCCTTGCCCCTGACTAAATTGATGAGAAAAGACAAGAAGTTTGAATGGGATTAGGCATGCGAGGAGAGTTTTCAAGAACTAAAGAGGCGGCTAACCACTGCACCAGTACTTACCTTACCATCTGGTAGTGGAGGATTTGAGATCTATAGTGATGCCTCCCAACAAGGCTTGGGTTGCGTACTTATGCAAAATAGGAAAGTAATTGCCTACGCTTCTAGACAGTTGAAAAAGCATGAGGTCAATTATCCTACCCATGACCTAGAGCTTGCTGCTATCGTCTTTGCCTTAAAAATTTGGAGACACTATCTCTATGGGGAAACATTTGAGGATTTTACAGATCACAAAAGTCTCAAGTACATCTTTTCACAACAAGACTTAAACATGAGACAGCGGAGATGGATGGAGTATTTGAAAGATTATGACCTGACCATCCACTACCATCCAGGGAAAGCAAATGTTGTAGTAGATGCCTTAAGTAGAAAGACACCAGGGGTATGTGCAAGTTTACATTCTAGGAGATGGAAGTTACTGCAAGAGGTGATAGGATGCAAACCTAAAATAAATCATGGGAAATCTGTTATAGCCCACCTAACTATGAAGTCCACTATTAATGAGAAAGTTGAACAGATGCAAAAAGATGACACTGACACACAAGCATTAGTTGGAAAACCAGGATTTGTCAAAACAGCGGATGAGAGTGTTTGCCTGCAAGGGAGGTTAGTCATACCAGCCAATGATGAGATAAGACAAGAGATCTTAAGGGAAGCACACCAATCAAAGTACACTATTCATCCTGGTGGAACAAAGATGTATCAAGATTTGAAGCGACATTTCTGGTGGAATGGTATGAAAAGAGATATATGAGAATTTGTCGCAAGGTGTTTGACATGTCAACAAGTTAAGGCTGAACATCAGAGACCGACAGGATTACTACTACCACTTGAGCTACCAGAATGGAAGTGGGATCATATTACTATGGATTTCATCCTAGGGCTACCCAAGACACCAAAGGGACATGATATGATATGGGTGATCGTCGATCGGCTAACCAAGATAGCACATTTTCTCCCCATACGACAAAATCAATCCACTGACAGCCTATCTCAATTATATATTAAGGAAATAGTTAGTTTGCATTGGATACCACTCAGTATTATTTCTGACAGAGACAATCATTTTACCTCGCAATTATGGAAGTCAATACAAAAGTCCTTAGGATCCTCATTAAGTTTCTGTACGGATTTTCACCCTCAGACTGATGGCCAATTTGAGCAAACAATTTAGGTGCTAGAGGATATGTTAAGAGCATGTGCAATTGACTAGAAGGAAAGATGGGATGAAAGTCTACCCTTAGTTGAATTTGCGTATAATAACAGCTTCCATTCAAGCATTAGAATGGCTCCTTACGAAGTGCTCTATGGAAGGTCTTGCCGATCACCTGTATGCTGGAATGAAGTCGGTGAAAACAGAATCATACAGTCAGAGTTAGTGGAACAATGCGCAAACAAGGTAAAGCTTATTACAAAGCGGCTTCTTGCAGCTCACAGCCGACAAAAGAGTTACGCGGATAGGTGACGTAGACAGTTGGAATTTGAAATTGGAGATCATGTCTTTGTGAAGATATCTCTGACTAAGGGCATCATGAGGTTTGGGAGAAAGGGAAAACTTAGTCCTCGATTCATTGGACCATTTGAAATCCTGGAAAAAGTAGGAAAAACTGCCTACAGGATAGCGCTACCACCACGGTTATCAAAAGTCCACAACGTATTTCACATATCCATGTTGAGAAAATATGTGCCTGACCCTAAACATGTTCTTGAATAGGTACCAACCGAGCTACAACCGGATTTAACCTTGGAAACAAAACTAGTACAGATTATGGACAGAAAGATCAAGACACTGCGGCATAAGTATATCCCATTAGTCAGAGTTTTGTGGCGAAATACTACCATTGAAGAAGAAACTTGGGAGGTGGAATCGGAAATGATAAAGAAGTACCTCGAACTATTTTCTTGAAAGCGATTGGAGAATTTCAAGGGCGAAATTCTTTTAAGGGGGTAGTGATGTAATGACCCAACATTTTGGAGACATTTTGTATAATGAACAAACATAATGTGATGTGCTAATGATCTTGTAACTTGACTATTTTGGGAATAAATATATGTTTATTATATGTTTAACGGTCTTATTAGGTGGTTGAATGTTTGATCTAAATTCACATAGGGAACTTAGGAATTTGTGAATAAAATTAGTACCACTAGATACTACACGTAAAATGGAATCCAACGCCTCAAAGAACGCCAAAAACGGAGCTCATATGAAGATGTTATAGGCGTTAGAAGATTGAGGGCATTTTTGTAAAATGCACCTAAAAAACGAAAAGGGTCAAAAACCCTAGGGGCCGTTTTGATAACGGCACCCCGTCGTCTTCCTCCTTCAACCCTGCATCTCGATTTCTCCAGAAAACCCCCCTCTCTCGATTTTTCCAGAACCTCTAGCACCGCCTCTGCAAGGCGGTGCCAAGGGAAAGGGTAGCACTACCATAGGACGGCACAACCTTCCCTCTCCTATAAATCTCTTACCACTCCCCCTTCCCAAGCATAGCATTTCCTGCTCAAACCCACTTCCATACTATCTTCAGCAGCATCCTAGGCGTGAGACCCACTCCATCTCGAAGTCACAGGTACGCTTCTCTTCTCTCTCCCCTCCATTGTCCCTCATAATCCGGCTGGATCTGGTGTCTCCCGGCAGGAGAACCCATTAGGGAAGATGGGTTCCTTACAAAAACCTAGGGATCAAACAACCAGGGTGCTGTTCCAGGCTGCCCCAACTGACCCTCCTTTCCGCCTCATTCCCAGCCCAAATCCTCATCAGATTTGGGAATTTTTCGACCGAAAATCACTAGTCCTCGGGGAGGAAAACCAGACGGGTGAAAACCCGTCAAGAGAGAGAGAGAGAGAGAGAGAGAGTGCCTCCCAGGGGTGCACGAGTGTCCTAGGGGCGCACGAACGTCCCAGGGTGCACGGTGCAGTCCAGGGTGCCTAGCTTGACGCACACCCGTGCCAAGCTCCCTGGGGGATGTCCTCGCGCATGCGTCGCACGTGAATAGTTTTCTTGGCTCGACCAAGACTCATGGGATGTCCTAGGAGCCAAAGCATGCCATAGCTATGCCTAAGCTGCGTCCGTGCGACGCTGTCCTGAGTGCACACCCTGGCACACCATTCGGACGTGCGCACATGACCCAACCTGGTTGTGGTGCAACCAGGGCGCATGCATATACTAGAAACCGCAAAGCACGCATTCTAGAACTATTGCGCCCAAGACCCTAAGAGCTACATTTGGGTCATACATTAAGGCGCGACCTTTTAAAATCCAAATTTGGAGCCTATACAATAAAATAGCATAGAATAATGCCTAGATCTTATGTTTGAATATCACTCAGGACCTTACCAAGATGTTCTCGGACTCAAAGTGAAGACAGGCATAAGCAACATAACAACGCATGAGGTAGGTGGTCTAATCCTACTCTGTTTTCAAAATACATCCCAAACTTTCTTTAAGTTACTTGTTTTTAATACTATATTGAACATGTGTTTTAAACTATGCTGTTCTTAAAAAAGTATGCGGGACCTGCTTTAATGATTTATGTATTTGGAAAATCTTGCATTAAATGAAGAATGTTGTTGAGAAATACTATTTTTATACACATTACGGATTCATGGCATTTTACGCAATGCTTGCATACTTTGAATTGCATGGTTTATGTTGATTTGAGGTTTGGGCTATGTATGGTTTTGGGCTATTAAGCCCAGTGGGCACTATGCTGAGGGGTACGGGTTTGGCCTCCCGTCCTCTACCACCAAAATGGTGGATGGTATCGCTGCCAAAAATGGCATTGTCCCTTCCCTAACTATTGTGGTCAAAGGGACGACCACTGGAGGTGTTCACGGCACCCTTTCGGGGACATATCCATAGTCGCCGTGGAGGCTATGGTGTACTGGTCTCTAGATACCGGAGACATGCGATCCAGAGTGGTTTTGGTTGCAAGCATGGTGACCCTATGATTTCAGTAGTATGGATATGCATATAGCATTTAAAATGGTTGTAAACAAGTACTCATGACCAGATGACTTGAGACCAGTGCATGTTACTTCATGATGCTATCATTTACCTCATATAAAGACTACTTTAAGTATTTTCTGATCATTATATACTACACATGATTTTGACACATGGTGTAGATCTCATAACCGGGATATAGTGAATCTATTGATTTTGACTTTCTAAACTCAGACATACTGTTGGTATTGCATACTAATGCGTGATTGATAAAGAATTTCAATAGATGGAATTACTTACACTTTATGCATACATATGCGCATCTATTACAAATTTAGCATGCCTTTCATGCAACCACTTTGAACTCTATATGATGCATTGCTATGTTTTCAAAAAGGGTAGTATCAGGTTACCTACTGAGTATGATAAATACTTAACCCAATCCATTATTTTTCAAATCAAACAAAAGACAAATAGAAGAAACATCAGGAGGCGTTAGAACCAAAGTCAAGTAGGCAAAGGTACGATTCAATTAGTGATTTCCTTTGGTAACTACTGTTATCTTGATTGTAAGTATTTATTGTAGCTGTGGCTATGACTAACAATCCTGGGAGTAATTATTTGTTTTGATTTGGCTTATAAATTGTCATGGAACTATGCATTGAGCATTCATTTTGACACTCAGGCTCTTTATACAATGTTTTTGAAAAAGAAGAAAATTTTCCTGCATTCTTCTGCATAAATTGTTTTAAAACTAGAGATTGATCTCGCTGTGTTTTTACTAAAAATGGCATTGAAAAACCTGGGTCGTCACAAGGAAACCAAGTTCCACCGTCAACTGTAGAACCTGATCTCCTCTATTCCCAGTTAGTCTATCCCTGCTTCTCATCTCCTCCTTGCCTCCATGCACAAGGCCTCGTGCCTCTGCTCCTTGGGCCAACCACTGGTTTTCTCTGTTAAAAAGATCTTCTTCACCAGCCATGCTCTATCTCTATCACGTAGTCTGGCTGGCCTATCAGCCCAGCACAAAACGGCCATGGGCAACGCCCAGCACCGGCCCCTGCCTCCATCGAGACAAACCAGAACTGGACGACGTCTAGCTCCACCCTCCACCGGTCACTTGCCTCGACCAAGGTCCAGGCGTACATCTTCCACCGGTTCAGCATAGCCCTAGATCGTCCCTATCTTTCATCAGCTTGGATCTTCAATCGCCAAGAATCTACACATCCCATTGTTTCCGGTGATCTGTATATGGGAGTTTTTGGGAAGTTTTGAAGAAAAATCCAATTTTTCCCTTGGAAGAATATTTCAATTTACATTTACATTTACATTTACATTTACTGTCCTGTTACTGTTCTTATTTGAGTTTTATGTTATTCCCGTTCTGGTAATTCCCATTCTGTGTTATTCCATACTGTTTAACTCAATCAAAGGTTCTGGTTTAACCATGGAAAACTTCTAATTTCTTGTCTGTTTTAATTCAGAATTTCAATTAATTTTTAGAACTTGTTTCTAGGATAGTTTCCTATTGAATTGTTGTTCCTGATCTTCAAATTGGGTTATGAAAATAGATCTAAGCCATTAAATCTTAAATTCCTTAATTGGATTAGATCTCTAAAAATTTAATGAATCTGACAAATTCCTCTGTCAAAGCATTAATCTAGGACATGTTGAATATAGTGATGGAGGTTGATCAAAGTTTGGGATACCCAAAGTTTTGAAGTTTAGTTTTATTTCCCTTTTGCTTGCCATTCTAATTACTCCATTGTTCTCCTTGCTTTCATTGTTAAATTTTCTCTCTTTTCTTTTTGCTTTTGTTTCTATTCAATGCTCCAACCTCAGCTCTTTGTTTCCATCGCACACACCTTCCCCATTTGTTCACTGTGTCACCATCTCCAACTTCCCTTTCCTTACTTATCTCCCTCTCTCATTCTTTCTCCACACTCCACATCGCACCATCCAAGGAATCTCTCACTCCAGCATCAACCACCAAACCCATCACCACACCACACCATCCAAGCAATCTCTCACTCCCGCATCAACCACCAAACCTATCACCAGTCTTCCTAGGCAGCACCTTACTTGCTCTACTTCTTCACCAGAACCCAAACTGCCCTAGTCCAATTTCTTTTCCATTCTTGATTTCCAATCGGAAATCAAGTTCCGCCCACAATCATAGAACCTGATCTCCCTTGTTCCTAGTTCGCCTATCCCTACTTCTTGTCTCCTCCTTGCCTCCACGCACAAGGCATTGTGCCTCTGCTCCTCGGGCCATCCACTAGTTTTCTCTGTTAAAGAGGATCTTCTTCACCGGCCACACTCAATCTCTATCATGTAGTCTAGCTTGCCTATCTGCCTAGCACAGAACAGCCGTGGATGAAGCCAAGCACTGGCCCCTACCTCCATCAAGCCAAACCAGAACTGGACGATGCCTAAATCAGAACCAGACGACGTCCAGCTCCACCCTTCACTGGTCACATGCCCAGACCAAGGTCCAGGCATCCCTCTTCCACCAGTCCAACATAGCCCAGATCATCCCCATCTTTCATCGGCTCAGATCTTCAACCGCCAGGCATCTGTACATCCCATTGTTTCCGGCAATCTCCTCTGGCAAACTCTGTATATGAGAGTTTTTAGGAAGTTTTGAAAAAAATATATTCCAATTTTGCCCTTGGAAGAATATTTCAATTTACATTTACTGTCTTGTTACTGTTCTTATTCGCATTTTATGTTATTCATGTTCTGGTAATTCACATTTTGTGTTATTCCATTATTGTTTAACTTAATCAACTGTTCTGGTTTAACCATGGAAAACTTCTAATTTCTTATCTGTTTTAATTCAGAATTTCAATTAATTTTTAGAACTTGTTTTTAGCATAGTTTCCTATTGAATTGTTGTTCCTGATCTTCATATTGGGTTATGAAAATAGATCTAAGCCATTAAATTGTAAATTCCTTAATTAGATTATATCTCTAAAAATTTGAAGAATCTGACAAATTCCTCCGTCAGATCATTAATCCATAACATGTTGAATATAGTGATGGAGGTTGATCAAAGTTTGAGATACCCAAAGTGAAGAAATTGGACTGCACTTAAGATAGGGAATTAGATTTTTCTTAATTTCTTCTAGTTTTAGCTTAGTTAAGGTTTTATTGTTTCTTTTTCTGTTCTTTCTGGAATTAGACCTCTAGAAGTTTACTGTTAACTTGAAGATGAAGTCTGATTTCTTTATGTTAATTTTTTTCAATTAATTTGAATTTTAAATAATTAAAATTTAATAAAAACTCCAAAATCTTAAAGCACGTCCCTGTGGAATTGACCCGTACTTGCATTAGCTTTACCACAATAGCTTGTGCACTTGCAAAAAACATCAACAAGTAACACAAAACTTCTAGGGTCTAACACCTTCTTATTAAGCTTTTCATTGTTATAAAATAGATTTATTGTTTTTTAATTAGCACCAACTTGGATTACCGAAAGAAAGTAAGACCACGACTAGAGAGAGAGAGAGAGAGAGAGAGAGAGAGAGAGAGAGAGAGAGAGAGAGAGAGAGAGAGAGAGAGAGAGAGAGAGAGAGAGAGGCGATTATCGAGGGCATACTTCCCTAACTACTTGTAGTTTCTCTTATTTTATCTTTTCGTATACTAAAAATAACCCTCTGACTTTCTTAGTTACTAGGAATGAAATTTTCCTTTTCTTTCTTAAAGGACTTCTTTAAAGGTAATAAAATTGAGCATTCATCTCTTGTCCTCTAAGAGAAATTGTTTAGAGATAGAATAAGTTGAATGCTTTGGGCTATCTTATCTATGTTTGAATAGTTTTATCTATGTTTTGAGACTACAAATTACTAATAGGGAAAAATCATTGTTACACATAATAATTCATGAACTATTGTTCCATTCCAAATAGCCCCATAATTAAGGTGCATCCATTTAGTATTTACATCATATGTTATATGTCATTGTGGACATATAACCACCAACAAGTAAACACTTCCCAAAGGTCACCAACACCTCCTTATCTAAGACAAAAAGTTGCCTCTCATCATTATGCTTGGTTACAAGTTTGAGATGGCATTTAGTCCCTTATTGAGGAGATTTCAGACAATTTAGAATTAGGAGAATTATTTTTCATAAATGTAACTCAATTCTACATAAAAGTACAACTCTAATCCCCCATCTTTGAAATGTATCACTTAAGGGCCTAGAAATGTATTATGTGTCTTTCTGTAATGGCTTAAGCTAACAGTATGTTAAATTGAAGATGGAAAATGCCTCACATGCCATTTTTGTCTTCACTGGAGAGGCAGTCCTGTCATTTAAAAAAAAGGGTAGAAATAGGTTTCTAAATGAGGAAAGCATCTTCTTCCTTGGCCTTGCTTCCCAGACCAACAATCCCATCTATAGATAGAGTTAACAAATGGATGGGTAAGGTGTGTTGTAGGTGAGTCATTGTAGGGAGCTAGTTCAACAGGTACGAATAGCTTTACCCATTCATTAAATAGGTGACAATATGCTTACCTGCACCCAAACCTTTTATGGCAAGCGAGTTCACAAGTTGATAGGTAATTTACCATGTGAGAAACATAATACATGCCTCTAGATCCAACCATTCAATCCATTCACTAGTTAGACCATTCATCTCTTAGATCTACTCTTTAGAAAGCTTTGCCACTCTAATGGAAGTGTTTATCTTGATTGTTTGCTTGTAGACAAAAAGAAAGGTCAAAACGTGCTAAATTTTATACAACACCATCTAAAACAATACCAACAGCTTCGTTCTCATGCCCTGCATAAAACAGACTCATTTAGTCATTGCCAAGATTTCATGTCACTCTACTATTCCTACACACACACACACACACAAAAAGATATTACATGATTAATACATGTGAAGGAGATTTATGACCACTTATTTGATAGTTTTATAGAGTCAAAGAAGAGAGCATGTAATGGAAACTTGGTTGCTATCATTTTTTATCTTTTAACGGGGTACACAGAGTCCCAACTTAAAAACAAATAGGATATCAAACCCCAAGGTTCACACTATAAATAAACCCTGAGACAAAGATCTTAAGTTAGTAAAATCAATAGTGAGGCATGATTCAATCGGGCTAAAGAAACTAACTATCGAGAGGAAGAAGAGGCTGAAGGCAGCTAGTTTAGAAGGTAACCTTGAAAAGGAGGGAGATAAGCACGTAAAGGCCATGACTAAAAAGGGTTTCTTAGGTTTTCTAATGGGGAATTTGATGAGGGCAAAAGTGGAGTTGAAATGGAATGGTATCAAGATGCCATGATAGGGGAAGCAACGTAAAGAGCCACAGAAGAAAGAGACATAGGTATCATCTCAACATATTGTAAGGTAGGACATATGTCACTGGTGACTAGACAAAAAAGGTCGAGGTGGGATAGGTTGCACTACAAATGCAGTGAGTTGCATGGATGATTTCAGTAACTATTAATCTCCTATCTTTGCATATTCAAAAATTAAGTTATTTTACGAGTAACTCATGGGACCTGCACTTCTAATCTGCACCCATTTGCATATTAGATTATTATGTTGGGTTACAAGTAGTTTTACATGGATTGTGAAATTAACACATATGATGGGCTTTATACTACAGAGGATTCCTTTGCACTAAAACATTGACCAGTTCTAGCAAAATTTAGAGATATCCTTGGAGAGATTGATTGATTCTTGCAAAAGATTTAGAAAGGCATTTAATAAAATCATAGTGCATATAGAAATTTAGGTAGCTCCTAGGGTAAGATTTTTGAAGATTCAAAATGGGTTGGGAGTTCCCATTGAAAGAAGATACTTGTAGAATTCATGAATGTGGTAGGTTGATGCAAAAGTTGTAGTTTAAATCAATAAAAGTCAAATTGAATGTTGTTTGATGTTCAAACTATTGGTAGTGGGTTTCAATACTGGTTGCCTAATTAATTAAGCACTTGAACTTTGTCAAATTTAAAAAACATGAATCAAGATCTTTTAATAATTGGGATGATTTTTAATTTGGATACTTCTTGATGATGTTGATGTTTAACCGCAAGTGCAAGGGCTATTATAGTATAGCTATGCAAATACGGGTCAATCCCACAAGGACTTGCTTTAAAAATAAGGAGTTTAAACCAAATTTAATTATCTAAAATTTAAAGAAAATAATAAAATTAAACTAACTATTCAAATTTATTCAAATGATGTAATTTACATAAATTTCAAGTCCAGAAAACATAAAATAAAACTAATTAAACATCCCTGAATTACATTATCACTGGATAACACTGTCAGAATATGGATAAAATAAAACTTGAATAGAATGGGGACACATATGTAAATAAAGCAAGGACATAGATGTAATTCAAAGGAAAGGACAAAAATGAGATTTCATTTAAAAACCTAAGGGCATAACTAGATTTTGAGAAAGAATCTGGTCTTTAAGAAAAACTAGGAAAAACCTGACGAAGAAGAAAGAGCCGGAGGAGGGAGAAGAGGGAAGAAGGAGAAGGGGGAAAGGGAGAGGAGAAGAGAGGAGAGGAGGGGAAAGGGGGGTTTCCTTCTCTAAAGCCAACCAAAAATTGAGGAGTATAGATTTTCGATGATTGGACGCTAGTGATCGTGACTAGAGAGGACCGGTGATGAGCCGTTGATCAACTCTGATGAAGACAACGCGATGGCAGTGGACGGTGGCAAATAGGGGAATCCAACCAGAAGATGGAGATGATGCGATGCTAGCTCTTGAGCAGGTGGAGATGAGCGTCGTACAATGGGCGGAGGATGCCTGGTGGAGCCGTTCTGGGCCGTGTCAAGTGCTCCTATGCGGTGTTGGCCGTGGAGGAGAGAGGAGGTGGATACGGGGATAAATTGCTCGGTGTCTTGTAGGTGTGGTGAAGAAGGAACAAGAGAGAAGGTAGTAGAGGAGGAGTTGGCTGATGAGAGGAAGAGAGATTGGCCAGAGCAAGTGTAACAATGACAAAGGGAAAGGTAGAAAGGGGTTACGACTTTGCTGGGCTGTGCGGTAAAGGTTGTGAGAAAGAAGGGGAAGAAGACGATGGGTATGGCCGTGCTAAGTGGAGAAGAAGGGAGGACCTGAGAGAAGGAGTGAGGGCAAGAGAGGAAGATGATAGAGAGAGATTGGAATCAGGGAGCGGTGAAAGAAGAGATTGAGACAGAGGTAGAGTTCAGGCATAGAGATGGGAGAAGATGAATGAGAGAGAGGGAGGAGAAAGAGAAAGTGTGCGATGGAGAAGGTGCAATCGGTGTTGTTGGCTTAGGTTAATTGGAGAGAGTGGATGGGACTGGAGTTAGAGATGCCTGTGCTGGTGTGTGGAAGAGTTAGGGCAGACTAGCTGGAGCAGAGGAGAGGAGAGAAAGAAGGGGAGAAGAAAGATGAGAGGGAAGAAGAAAGAGTGGGGGTGGTGGGTCTGCTTGCCTTTGTGTCCAGCCAACAGAGAGTTGGGAGAATAGGGAATGGAGAGAGATAGGAGAAGAGGAGAGAATGGGAAGAAATTGGTTTCAAGAGGAAGGAGGGAATGAGGAAAAAAGTAGGAGAAGAAGATATTGAGGGAAAAGAGAGTGGGGTTGTGCGTGAGATGGGGATGGGAAAGGGAAAGAGAGAAGAACAAGGAGGGAAAGAGAGAAGGTGGTTGAGAGAAAAGAGTAAGTTTCCCCATGTAGATTGTGAATGTTGCCTTCCTTAAAGCCCATAACTTCTAAGGGCTTTCCATTTTCCTTCTAGCTTAGTTTCCTCCATGGGGACTTCCAACTAGGTGCACATTCCAAATCTCTTCCATATCTTCCTTTAACACAAAGTTTCTTTTAATGGCTTATTCCATTTGCACCGTTAATCCTTGATGGATAATCTGTAACATTGATCATTGATCTTAGCCATCCATGCCTCTTTTGGTTAATCTGCAAAATAAAAGACTAAATTAGAATAATCTAATCGCACATTAATCATCTAATAAGCTCTAATGATCATCTGATCGTTGATTTTGAAAAATTAAGGTTTGGATGGTCAATTGGAGCTAAATTCAAAATCAAGCTAAATTTTGCAAATTTGAATAGTTAGATGACCTAATTGAGCACTAAATTAGGGGCATTTCGACGAAAATTGGACACTTAACACACACCCCAACCAGCATTTTGCTAATCCTGAGCAAAACATGCAAAAAACCAAATTTTAAGATTTAAAAAAAAATATTTTTAAGTCAACTCCTCTTTTTCCTCAGAAAATTATCTTTAATAAATCATCAACTTTAGTACACTAATAAAAATGACTGAAGAATTCAAAACCCTATCCATATGCCAAAGTCATTTCACTTAAGCTCAGATCTCAGAGTGAGTGTGTGCATGTATAGTCTACATATAGAATAATCTTGATCTCTAAGTGGACTTCTACCTTTTAAACTCCATCCAAAATACGTTTTGACCTCAATCCTCACTACTACACATACGCTCAAAAACAATATCTCCCAGATAGAGGGGTCAAATCATATCTCTCTTTTAATTATGTGTGTTGAGTCAATAAAAGCAAATTTATCTCACATATACTCATGAAAAATGGGAGTTACTAAGGAATTTGATTGTTTTGATCCCTTTAAAACAAATGCCATTACCTTTTAATATTTGGAAATACCACTCTTTTAGATTCTATCAATTCATTTCCTTATCAAGAATATATTTCTCCTAGAATCAATAGGTCTTTAACCAAAGAGAGGGTATAAGGGTATTCAAAGATTCTTCAAAAAATAAGTAGAGGTCTTCTAAAGTTGATAATTCTTTCTTTCCTTTGCTAAAGTAAATATTTCTTTTTTCACTTTTCTTTTCATTCTTCAAAAAAAATTTCAAACTTTTTTCTTTATATTTCAGTACTTTTGAATCACTTTGAAGAATATTTCTTTTCTTGATATCCACTTTCTACTTTCATTTCAACTCAAAGGTATTCCTTCATTCATCCCTAACTTATTTTTCAAAGAAAATAGGTAATGGATAATTTATATTGGGTTAATATAAGTGAAGGGTAATTTGGGTGACAAAAGAAATGGCTTAGTATGAAAGGCTCAAGTTGGCTAACTAATGGTAAAATGCTTTTGGGTAGGATTTATGTCTCTAAGTTAACAACAAGGATGACCTAAATCATTTTTTAGGTTTACTACAATCTATCAAATTCAATGAACTTCCAGAATTTTAAAGGTAGTATTCTAATTATTCAGGTAATTAGCCAAATTTAAAAGTTTAGGATCAATTTTCTTTAAGCACGCTAAAGAAAATTAGGAACATTTATAACCTCCCAAAATGAATTAATAGCTCTAAAACTCACTTAGGCTATAAGTCTCCACTGAATTTCTTCAGAATCTCTAAGTTATAGCCACTTATCAATATAAGACTATCTATATGCAACTGCATGTACAGATGTGATCTGAGACTTTGCTTTCATAGAATACTTTAGAAAATGAGTAAAAAGATGAATTAATCATATTTAGTTCCATTAATAAGCTAAAGTTATTTATATTATACTTTAGAAAATCCAATTCTCATTATAGTATAGGAATTAACCTAAAAATTTGTCAAAATTTTTCTCTCTCCCTGGTTTTTTTTTTTTTTTGAAAATCAAGGAAAGCACCTAAAATCCTAAAAAAAACTAGAATTTGTTAGAATTTTACACCCCCCAACCTGTCAGAAACATTGTCTTCAATGTTTAAAAAGTATGACTTAAAATGAATATAGGTGATGTAGAAAAAATACAAAATATGGTACAAAGGGATCAAATCCACTCAATCCTAATAAACAGGATCCTCCAAAGTTGTGGACTCAACTTCTGGATTCTCATATTCTAGGAAAGGCTTTAAATGTTGACCATTTACTTTGAAAAAATGACCAGTCCTAGTATCCTCAATCTCGACAGTCCCATATGGAAAAACTTCTTTTACTATATATAGACTGGTCCATTGAGATCTATGCTTACTTGGAAATAGGTGGAGCTTAGAAATGTAAAGTAGAACCTTTTAGTTTGGAGTAAAGGATTTTCTCATTATGTTCTTATCATGAAAAACTTTTATCTTTTCTTTATATATCCTATTACTCTCATCAGCTTCTTGCCTGATCTCATCCAACTCATTAAGTTGGATACTTTATCCATATTGAAATTAAATGTCTTTATTGCCCAATAGGCTCTATGTTCCAATTCCATAGGCAAATACAAGCCTTACGTATATAATATGATAGGGAGACATACCAATCGGGGTGCCATGTGCAGTCCTGTAAGCCCAAAGCGTATCGGTCAGTCGAAGAGACCAATCTTTACGATCTAGATTAATAGTCTTTTGAAGGATTTGTTTTATGGCTTGATTAGATACTTCTACTTGTCCACTTGTTTGTAGGTGATACTGTGTTGCAACTTTATATATAATATTATATTTTTTTATTAGTGCTTTAAATGGTTTGTTGCAAAAATGTGTACCGTTATCACTTATAATGGCTCAAGGGGTCCCAAATCTAGAAAAAATATTTTCTTTTAAGAATTTAAGAACTATTTTGTGATCATTATGCCTACATGGGATAGCCTCAATCTATTTTGAAACATAGTCTACGGCCAATAAGATATAAATGTAGCCAAAAGAAGGTAGGAATTGGCCCATGAAATCTATACCCCAACAATAAAAAACTTCTATGATAATGATAGGGTTTAGAGCCATCATATTCATATGGTTTATTCCTCCTAACTTTTGACATTGCTCATATGATTTACAGAATACATGTGTCTTTGAATAATGACAGCCAATAGAAACCACACTACAAAATTTTTGCAGTTGTTTTTTGGGTAGAAAAATGTCCATCACATGCTTATGAATGACAAGAGGAGATGACACTATGTTGTTCTAAGTCACGGACACATCTCCTAATTATTTGATCTAGGTAGTACTTAAACAGGTATGGATCATCCCAGAAATAGTGCTTAACATTGGAAAAGAATTTTTGCTTTTCTTATTTAGTCTAATATTTAGGAATCTTCCCTGTGACTAAATAATTTGCAGTATCGGCAAACCAAGGAGGATGGGAAACATGAGAAAGTTGCTCATTAGGGAAAGTGTCTTTAATTGGCAACTCATCTAAAGGCTCTGTTAGGACTAGTAGAGACAAATGGTCAACTACAACATTCTCTATTCTCTTTTTATCTTTTATTTCAATGTCAAACTCTTGGAGTAAGAGAATCTATCTAATTAGTCTAGGCCTAGCATCTTTCTTAGAAAGGAGATACTTGAGGGCCAAATGGTCAGTGAATATAACTATTTTAAATCCAACCAAGTAAGACCTGAATTTATCCAATGCGAAGACAACTACTAAGAGTTCTTTCTATGTAGTGGAAAAGTTCCTTTGGGTGTTATTTAAGGTCCTACTGGCATAGTAGATGACGTATGGCTTCTTCTCTTTTCTCTACCCTAGTACAGTTCCTACAGCATAGTCACTAACATCACACATGATTTTGAAGGGTAGACTCCAATCAGGTGGTTGCATGATAGGTGCAGTGGTCAACTTGTCTTTTGACTTTATAAAAGCTTCTTAATAATCCTCAGTCCACTCAAAAGGGGTATCCTTTGTGAGGAGGTGACATAATGGTCTATGTATTGCACTAAAATCCTTAATGAACCTCTTATAGAATCTTGCATGACCTAGGAAAGAGCGAATGTCCCTAATAGATTTTGGAATGGGTATATTGGTAATTAGATCAACTTTGGCTCTATCTACCTCTATACCTTTGGATGACATGATGTGACCTAGGACAATTCCCTTAGGAACCATGAAATGACATTTTTTTCCCAATTAAGCACTAGGTTATTTTCTTTACAATGAGTTAAGAATTTCTTAGATTTTTAAGACATGTTTCAAATGAATTACCAAAAACAGAAAAGTCGTCCATGAAAAATTCTAAAATTCTCTCTACCATATCACTGAAAATGCTTAACATGCAACATTGAAATGTGGTAGGAGCATTACATAATCCAAATGGCATTCTTTTGTAAGAAAAAGTTCCAAAAGGACATGTAAATGTGGTCTTTTCCTGATCCTTGAGTGCAATTTCTATTTGGTTATACCCTAAATAACCATCTAGGAAACAATAGTCCTAATGTTCTACAACCCTTTCTAACATTTGATCAACAAAGGGCAAAGGAAAATGGTCCTTCCTTGTAACGACATTCAACTTTCTATAGTCAATACACATACGCCAACTAGTGGTAACCCTAGTAGGGATCAATTCATTGTTGGCATTAGTTATTACTGTTACCCTAGACTTCTTTGGAACCACCTAAGTAGGACTTACCCATTTGCTATCACTTATGGGATAGATGATTCCCACATCAAGCAACTTTAGGACTTCTGCTCTAACCACATCTTTCATATTAGGATTTAACCTTCTTTGCATTTGATGACATGGTTTAGCTTCATCCTCTAGATAGTGCAAATTAAAGGGTTAATGCCCTTTATATCAGCTATGGTCCATCCTATAGCACCTTTGTATTCTTTTAAAGTGTCTATTAACTTTTCCTCCTAAGATGTTTCTAATTGGGAGGAAATTATTATAGGAAAAGTCTGTTTTTCTCCTAAATAAGCATATTTTAAATCTGATGGTAGAGATTTCAATTCAAGCTTAGGAGGTTCTACAGATGATGGAAGGGGAGTGGACTCCCTCAGTGGAAGGTTCTCGAAATGAGATTTCCATTTTTCTATATCCATGATAGGAACAGAATCAAGGAAGACATTAACTTCCTCTATTAATGCATCCTCAATAAACTCATTAAAATGGGTCAAACAAGCTTCCAGTGGGTTCGACAAGGAAGATGACTAAAACTAATCTTGCACAACTAAATTGATCATGTTAACATTGTGCAAATCATCGGTAGTTTCACAAGGTTGCTTACAAATGTTAAAGATGTTTACCTCTAATGTCATATTGCCAAAGAATAGTTTCATGACACCATTTCTACAGTTGATTAAAGCATTGGACGTAGCCAAAAATGGTTGTCCCAGAATGACTGGTATTTCATTCTTCTCATTCACCATCGATTGTGTATCTAGAATTAGAAAATCTATAGGGAAGCATAATTGTTGTACCTGGACTAACACATCCTCTATAACCCCTCTCGGTATTTTTACAGAACGATCAACTAGCTGGAGCATAGTAGATGTAGGTTTCAGTTCCCCTAGACCTAATTGTTCGTATACCGAGTATGGTAATAGGTTCACGCTAGATCCTAAATCAAGAAGAGCTTGGTTAATATTGTGGTTGCCAATAATGCAAGTAAGAGTGGGGCAACTAGGATCTTTGTACTTTGGTGGTGTATGATATTGAAGAATAGTACTTACCTGTTCAATCAAAAATGCCTTCTTTTGGACTTTTAGTTTTCTCTTTATGGTGCATAAGTCGTTTAATAATTTGACATATGATGGGATTTTTTTTATAGCATCTAAGATTGGTATGTTGATCTTGACTTGCTTGAAAATCTCTAAAATCTCATCATTAGAGGCAGACTTTGGGGCTTGACGCAACCTTTGAGGAAATGGACCAGGTATAGGACATGGGTCAACAGGTGAAACAAGGTCTTTCTGTTTAGAGTTTTCTTTATCTTTCATGGATTTTTCTACCTTTTCAATCTTTTGAGGCTCATCTTTCTCAATTATTTTACCACTCTTAAGAATGGTAACAACATTAGTCTGTTCCATAGTAGAGCTAGATGTTTCATTAGATGCATTAGTGCTAACCGCCTGCACTCCCTTAGGTTTTGCTTGTGGTTGAGCTAGGAACTTTCCTTTTTCCATTGCATCATTTGACTTATCATATTTTTTTAATTCATTCATGAACTGGTTGGTTTGTTTTGTTTGACTTTTTAATTGAGAAATTTTCCTTTCCTAGTTTTGAACGTGCTGATTATCCTCAACATGCCTTTTAGGTAGGGGCAAGTAAGGTCCAAAAGAAGGAGGTTGATGAGTTTGATAAGGTAAGGTAAGAAGTCCTTGGTTTTGTTGATGAGGTTGATATGGTTCTGGAACATTAGTAGGTCCATTTTTCCAACTAAAGTTTGGATGGTTTCTCCAGTTGGGATTATAAGTCTCTAAGTATGGGGAGAAAGGTCTTTTATATGTGTTAAGTGCATTAGCCTGATCATGAAGTACCTCTTGCAATGCTGGAATGGTAGGACATTCTTGAGTAAGATGGGTGGTACTCTCACAAATGCTACACACTTGTTCTTCTTTATTTGAGGGTTTCTTTTCCATTTCTATAGCTTCTATTTTTCTCACTAGGGATGCTACTTTGGCATTGATATCATCTTTTTCAGACATAGCATACATGCCTCCCCTAGCATGGGTGTTATTGGGCTTAGGTCTATCTACATGTTCTATTCTTTCTAAGTCAGTCCAGGTCTGTGCACTTTCAACTAGCCATTCCAAATACTCCTCCGCCTCATTTGGTTGTTTGTTGAGAAAGTTACCATTACACATCATATTTACAATTGGTGCATGTCAGAATTTAATCCTTCATAAAATAAGTTGATGATGCGCCATGGTTCATAGCCATGATGTGGGCAAGTGAGTTGTAGTTCTTTGAACCTTTCCCAGCATTGATAGAATGATTCTTTATCCTTCTGGGTAAAGTTCATTATCTTACAGTGAAGCATATTTGTTTTATGGGTAGGGAAAAACTTCTTTAAGAATTCCCTAGTCATTTCATTCCAAGTTCTTATGGAATATGATGGCAGCACATTAAACCACATTTTTGCTTTTTTCTTTAAAGAGAAGGGAAAAAGTTTAAGCCTAACAGTGTCAAGGCCTATATTTCGTGTTCTCTGGATACTACATACCTCATCAAATTCTTTAAGGTGCAAGTAAGGACTCTCACTATCTAAACCATGGAATTTGGAAAGTAATTGGATTACTCCCATTTTTAATTCTAATGCACCAGCATTCTGAGGAAGAATTCATAGGATGGTATGCCAGTGTATGTAGGCTGAAGGTAGTCTTTTAAAGTTCTAACACGAAAGTTTTAATAACCCTCATTATTATTATCCCCATGTTTACTCTATTGGTCTCACTCCCTATTATTATCTCTTTTCCAATCTCTATTTGCTTGATGATTATTCCTCCTTAGTGGAGGTTGATATTCATCATCCATCAGGGGTGGTGGGTCCTCATTCATGATGAGTGGAGGCCCTTGACTACCATGAGGTGAATTACCCCTTGGCATTGATCAATCATTAATGTGACCTGATCTTATTATATGTCTTTTTTGTCGTACTTGACTAATCTTCGTGTTTTGTCGCGTCTCCAAAAGTGCATACAAGGGAAGCTTCCTTTTTTTCTTTTTCTTTTGCTTGTTTTTTGTTTGTTTTCTTTTTTTTTTGGGAAAACTAACTAAATGATACAACCTAACTTCTAGAATGGTGAGCAAACAAAAGGCATACTCAAATAATCCTATGGCTAATAAGCAGCAATATATTTGACTCTTTTGGATTTGTGTGGGGATGACTTTTTTATTAGCCTAGACTATCGCTCCTCCTCTCTTTTAGATTTGACAACTGCTTACCAGTTAGGTTCTGCGCAAGGTGGTTAATACAATCCTCATATAAGGAGGCATTTAGACTTCACAAACATCAACAGAAGGCATGGGAAAATCACTTGGATTTTAAGGCACCCACTATAACCACAATGATCAGAAGCCACTAGAGTGACAATAGATCGCATCCTATTATGAGGGTCCTGCGAGCATGTGATGGCCCTATACGTCTTGTCTGATTGATTTTAAATTAATATGAAAGGAAGGGTTGTGCGCTTGAGGTGATTATCTTAAGTGGCCAAGAGGTGGTGATGAAATCCACCCTTGATCTTATAGGGGTAGGGCGCTCTTACTAATTAATTTTCACACACCATGACAATGTGATCAACATATAAATCACCTTAAATTAATAAACGTGCCCTAAGAATGTAATTAAAACCAATAAACTAATGTAAAATCTTAAAATGCAACAATTATAAAAGATATTGTCTATATGAGTTACACTACCAAACAATGCAAATTATTCTAAATGCAAACCCTAATCTAGGACATAAATGAGTGAGAAGACTTATAGTGGGGTTTCTGATGAAGATCAAGTGTGGGCCACCTTATCCCACACTTGTCCTGTATTATACAACCCTTTAAAATTGAAATTGAAAGTGCAAATTATAAAGGGGCCTCACTACAAGATTCACTCAAAATAAAAAACAAAGTCATATTTTAGGAAAGCAGGGAAATTTTTATTTTGGTGAAGATCCACTTTCCAAATTCCTCCACTTTCTAATTTCCTTAAAAATAAAATTAGAATTGAGTACCAAATTCAAGAAACAAGGTGATTATACCCTAAAACCAATTAAAAACTACACCTAAAATTCTTGAAATGCTAAAATTTACAATTCCAATTTTTTTTTGGATTTTTAATTAAATTTTATGAAAACTCATTTGCAAGTCCCACGCAACGATGCCAAAAACTATTGATATTTAACCATAAGTGTACGGGCTATTATAGTATAGCTATGCAAATAGGAGTCAATCCCATAGAGACTAGATTTAAAAATAAGGAGTTTAAACAAAATATAATTATCTAAAACTTAAAGAAAATAACAAAATTAAACTAACTATTCAACTTTATTCAAATGATGCAATTTACATAAATTTCAAGTCTAGAAAACATAAAATAAAACTAATTAAACATCCCTAAATTACACTGTCCTTGGAGGGCACTGTCCTTGGATAACACTGTTCAATTATGGATAAGATAAAACTTGAATAGAACGGGGACACAGATGTAAATAAAATGGGGACACATATGTAAATAAAATAAGGACACAGATGTAATTAAAAGAAAAGGACAGAAATGAGATTTTATTTAAAAACATAAGGGCATAACTAGAATTTTAGAAAGAATATGGTTTTTAAGAAAAACCAGGAAAAACCCGACGAAGAAGAAAGAGCCTGAGGAGGGAGAAGAGGGAAGAAGGAGAAGGGGGAAAGGGAGAGGAGAAGAGAGGAGGGGAAAAGGTGGGTTTCCTTCTCCAGAGCCGACCAGAAATTAAGGGGTGGAGATCTCCGGTGATTGGATGCTAATGATAGTGACTTGAGAGGAACGGTGATGAGCCATTGATCGACGCCGGTGAAGACGACGCAATGGCAGTGGACAGTGGCAAATAGGGGAATCCGACTGGGCTGAAGATGGAGATGATGCGATGCCAACTCTTGAGCAGGTGGAGATGAGTGTCGCACAATGGGTGGAGGACGCCTAGTGGAGCCATTCTGGGCCGTGCCAGGTGCTCCTATGCAGTGTTGGTTGTGGAGGAGAGAGGAGGGGGATACAGGGAGAAACTGCTAGGTGTCATGCAGGTGCAGTGAAGAAGGAACGGGAGAGAAGGTAGTTGAGGAGGAGTTGGTTGATGACAGGAAGAGAGATTGGGCAGAGTAGATGCAACGGTGACAAAGGGAAAGGTAGAAGGGGGGTTATGGCTTTGTTGGGCTATGCAGTGAAGGTGGTGAGAAAGAAGGGGAAGAAGACGATGGGTATGGCTGTGCTGAGTGGAGAAGAAGGGAGGACCCAGAGAGAGAGAGAGAGAGAGTTAGAATGAGGGAGTGAGGGCAAGAGAGGAGAGTGGAGAGAGAGCCGGCCTAAAGAGGAAGACGAGAGAGAGATTAGAATTGGAGAACGGTGAAAGAAGAGTGTGAGACAGAGGTAGAGTTCAGGCATAGAGATGGGAGAAGATGAATGAGAAAGAGAAAGTGTGCTGTGGAGAAGATGCAGCCAGTGTCGCTGGCTTAGGTTAATTGGAGAGAGTGGATGGGACTGGAGGTAGAGATGCCTGTGCTAGTGCATGGAAGAGCTGGGGTAGACTGGCCGGAGTAGAGAAGAGAAAGAAGGGGAGAAAAAAGATGAGAGCGTGGAGATGAGAGGGAAGAAGAAAGAGTTGGGATGGTTGGTCTACCTACCTTTACATCCAACCAAGAGAGAGTTGGGAGAAGAGGGAATGGAGAGAGATAGGAGATGAGAAGAGAGAATGGCAAGAAGTTGGTATCAAGAGGAAGGAGGGAATGAGGGAAGAAGTAGGAGAAGAAGATATTGAGGGAAAAGAGAGTGGGGTTGTGCATGAGATGGGGATGGGAAAGGGAAGAGAGAAGCATAAGGAGGGACAGAGAGAAGTGGTTGAGAGAAAAGAGTAAGCTTCCCCCTGCAGGTTGTGAATGTTGCCTTCCTTAAAGCACATACCTTCTAAGGGCTTTCCACTTTCCTTTTAGCTTAGTTTCCTCCATGGGGACTTCCAACTAGGGGCACTTTCCAAATCTCTTCCATATCTTCCTTTAACACAAAGTTTCTTTTAATGGCTTATTTCATCTACACCGTTAATCCTTGATGGATGATCTGTAACATTGATCCTTGATCTTAGCCATCCATGCCTCTTTTGGTTAATTTGCAAAATAAAAGACTAAATTAGAATCATCTGAATAGCACATTAATCATCTAATAAGCTCTAATGATCATCTGACCGTTGATTTTAAAATTTTAAGGTTTGGATGGTCAATTAATGCTAAATTCAAAATCAAGCTAAATTTTACAAATTTTAACAGTCAGATGATCTAATTGAATGTTAAATTAGGGGCATTTTGACCAAAATTGAACACTTAACAATGAGGTTGTGTTATTCATTGCTAAAAAGTGGTATGTTTCCTTTGGATTTTACTAGTTAAATTGCTTAAAATGCCCAATTAGTGACGTTCATGGTTTAGGTTAGCTAGTCACAACCCTTCTTAGAAGATTTCCAAGGAAACATGCCAATACTGATTATTAGGAATAGTTCTCCTATTAACTTTGGGCTACAATGGTAGGTTTTGGTTTACTTGTGCTAGCTAAATTGCTTACAATGTCCATCTTAACATTGACCTCTAATAGGAGCTCCTAAGGAGATGTTGAAGGAAGATTCAACTTAGCTGGAGGTCTTCTTCAATTTGAAGCACTCCACAACCATCATTTGGAAGAAATTATGTAAGGCCATCAAAATTGAAGGGTGTTGCAACTTCTTCAACTAACAAAACCACATAAACGATTACATAAGTTGGACAACAAGCAAAAAATTAGCCTTGGGAAGGATTGAAGGAATGTAGAAACTAACTATTGTTTATGTGATTACTTTTTGTAACTACAGTAATATTACCTTTGTAACTACATCAAGAAGCTAATTACTAATAGATTATGATGATTACTTCTTATATGAAGATTTTCTAAGGAGATGGCTACTAATTTTTAACAATATGATTACCATTGGTAATATAGTATGGAACTTGTGAGCATTTGGATGCTGCTAATTTCTTTTTTGTTTTCATCATAAGTACAATGCACACCTCCTTTTCAGCTGTAAGGGATTGCAAAAGTAGTTCGTATTCATAATAGGTGCATATGGATACTACCATCACATAACATCACTTCTCTATAGAGAAGACACAATAACAGCCCTATAATAGTAGTTGAATTACTTTTTTCTAAAGAAAAAAGTTCAGTTCTTCAATCATTAGTTAATTATAGAACAACACCTATGTAACAAGGACCAAGTAACCTTGTATTGGGCTTATGGATGTTCAATATCATCCTATCTCCTCAAAAGTGTTACAAGTCCACTTTGGGTAAAGCCAGTTGCCTACATTGTTGCCTTTTTGCTAACAATTATCGCATTACATGCAGTTATTTCTCATTACTTTCAAAAATTTTAGTTTCAAACATGGAATAAAGGACAAATGTTTAACCATATTCATTCTATGTTTCACAAAATGACAAGTCACTGGCAATAGTTACAAAAGTGATGATGCTATTTGTTTTTACTGTTTTCACTATTCTTACACCTTTGGCATCAAGTAAAAATTATTGTAGGGAAATGTGCTAATCTTTTATTTAAAGGATTATCCAACATTAGCTTATTGTATTCCCTAGAATGCCAAACATGACACTGCTAATCCTTTCAAATGGCAATTGTAATGCATACCATGACTTTCAAAATGTAATTTAAAGTTTTAGTGAACCACTTTTAATTGTAGACTAGATGCACTAGGTCCATTCTTGATCATATATATAACTTTTTATTGAATTCATCAAACAAAATAGTTAGTTGATTCATCATCTTCCATATTGATGAACTTTCGATGAATTGGTTTGTCAATTTCAAATTATCCTTCAACCCCTTCTGCTACCTAAAATACTTCTGGAAACCACAACACTTGGCCATGAAGTGGTCCGAAGTATGGAAAACCACAATTTAGCATCCTTAGACCAATCAAATATGGTTCTTTTCATGCATATCAAAACATGTAATCAATTATATAAGAATATGTTTATGCAATGAGATATTGTAGAAACCTAGAGGATATCAGCCAAATAGTAACAAACAAATTATATTTTATGTCATTAAATTCAAATACATTTTAATAGCATTCTATAGTCATACTACAAATTGCTTCATTGCAATGATGCACTTAACCTACAACTTCTCTACAAACACCTATACTCACTATAATTCTAACTTTACATCATAGCTGTCCCTATTCATAGCACAAATAGGAAAATCACTTAACCAACGACAATGCTAAAACAAGCTTCCTCTTATTCCTTTGGGTTTCATCAACTTCATTATTTAACTAGTTCAAACACCTTAATAGTTCAGAATAATATCCCTTGATCTTAGACACATTGGTGGAACAAGCTAGACAAAAGAATTGCACCCATGGGTCTGAAAAATCAAAGCCATTGTAGAAAATAGAGTTAAACCCATATGGTTTGGGAAAAAATAATGAGATCAATATGATTTGGGGGAAAAGCAACATAAATTACTAAGCATTACCACAAGAACAAAGTTTTCTTCTTAGTTTCCCATCCCTTTACAAAGTCACTATCAAAGACCTAAGAAAACATTGCAAAAGGTGGGTACCATTCTTTGATCTTCTTTTCACTTCCTCCACCTTTAACCAACTTCAACCATCAAACTTGAAGGAAATCTCTAGCTTTCATGAGAATCGATTAGTGTCGAGTGCACATGAATCCTCTATAGATAAGATTTTTGGTCCAAGAAGAAAGGCCAAGGAAGAAGATGTTGTTCTCATTTACAAACCAATTTTTATTGACATTTTTCAAATGACCTGGATGCCCTCCAATGAAGGCTCAAAAATGGCATTTAAGGCCTTCCCCATCCTCAATCTACCAGAATGTTGGCCCAAGCCCTTACAAAAAGACACATAATATATCTTCAGGCCCTTAAGTTATGCATTTAAAGATGGGGGATTAAAATAGAATTTTTATGTAACATTGAGGTATATTTAAAAAAAAAAAAAATCAAGAAAGAAAGATAAATGAACGATTAGAAATTGTCATATAAATTTTTCCTTATTTTTATATTTTATCTTATAAGCGAAGAAAATTGCATAACTAGAGTGCAAACTCAAAGCGTTTAGATTTTCAATATGAAAGGGCCCACCTTTTTTTTTTCTTCCCTACTCATATGATTGCTTTGAGTTTGGATGTAGTAGTTCAACAATCATGCAAGCTTGATTATTCTAAAGTTGTTCTTTTTTATCACAAGAAATGGAAAATATGAAATTTTATATAAGAATTGTCTAAATTCAACGACAGAAAAACATGATGTTCTTGATGCTTATTTTTTTCCTTTTAGTTTGCAATACATACAAAGTAGGAGCAATTGGATAAACGAGTGGGATCACCTAAGAAATCCCCTTTTGTGCAAAAAGTTAAAAGTCTTGGAGTCCAAGAGCATATATTGCACTTTTGTTTAGGATTCCTACTAACAGGATGGTAGCATCCATAAAGACAAGGACCTACCTAAGGGGTGGGTTGTGCCATGGAATTAATTGTACTATGATATCACTGGTAGAATCAAGTAATTGCATTTGCAGGTAATAAATGCAATTTCTTTATGGATTTTTTTTTAGGTAAAAACCCTTTATCCTAATTACATGGATTAGATATATCACACATCTATACTAAATTATGTATTAAAGAAACTCCTTGATACGATGAAAACAATATCACAATATCAAGGGAGTAACTTCATATAAAGGTTGAAAGGTTATTATTAAAGTGGCTACACAAATTATAAATAAGAAGATGCAAAAGGGAACGCGTTGTGGTTGTTGTAGAAAACTAGGGAACTTTTACCGCGAGATCTGCTCCGCCGGTAAAACACTAATTCGACGTAATGATACTATAAATCAACTGTATATTACACAACCAGATGTGCACGCGCACGTGTTAGTTAGCAATGTAACTAGTGGTCTGTACCCAATCCACTCTTATATGTTTCATGATCTAGACGGGTTCTGACCGATAGCCAACGGTAATGTGAACTCATCCAACGTACACTCCACTCGTCGACAAAGTGGCCTAAGAGAGGCGTTTTAGTGAAGGATACCACTTCTATGGTTCCGCTGGTTGAGTACGTGGATCCATATGTACTTCATGTTGTACTTGAAATAATTGCAGTTGAGACGTAGATAGCATCAGCTCTTTTAACTCATAATTATCAGATTTACATGAGAAAGTCCTATTGCACCGTGTCTTTGTGTACCTCTCAATATCTGAATGCCATGATCAATGACTACATCAGGAAGGGTCGTCTGATTGATGCCCAAAAAGTGTTTGATGAAAATCCACAATGCCGGAACATAATCTCTTGGAATTCGATGATGGCCGGTTACATCCGCAATGATAGAATTTCAAGTGCGCAGCAGCTATTCAATGAAATGCCTGAGAGAGATGTTGTCTCGTGGAACACTTTGTTACTTGGTTACCGACAGACTGGTAATTCACAGAGGGTCTTACAATATTTCCTTCAAATGGGAAGGATCGGTTTAAGACCCACGGAATTCACAATGACGACCATAATTAGGGCAGTTTCAGATGCTGGTTTTGCAAATATAGTCCTGCAGGTTCATGCCCGCGTGATTTGTTTAGCATTTGACTCAAATGAGTTTGTTGGAACAGCATTGGTACATGGTTACATGAAACTCGGCAGTTGGACAGCTTTTCAGAAGGTATTTGACGAGATACCAATGAAAACTATTGCATTGTGGAATGCAATCATTTCGAGTTACATGAATTTGGGTTGTACAACTGAGGCTCGTCTTGCTTTCGGGATTATGCCTGAAAGAAATATAGTTACTTGGACTAGTTTGCTTAATGGGTATGTCTATAACAAGCGGCTCGATGAAGCAAGTAGTATTTTTCATCAAATGCCTGAAAAAAATGTTGTTTCATGGACTGTAATGATCAGCGGATACGAGAAGGAGGGGCAATTTGTAGAAGCCATAAAGATCTTCCTATCGATGCAAGATTGTGGCATTCCACCCAATCAATCTACTTTTTCTAGTGTTCTAACTGCTTGTGCTGGATGCTCCTCTCTCATCACAGGGAAGCAAATTCATTTGAGAATTCTGAAATCCAGTCTGCAGGTTGATGTGATCCTGTCAAGCTCCCTTGTCAATATGTATGCAAAATGTGGACACCTCAATGCAGCAGTACACATCTTTGTGTCCATGCCGGAGAAGAACTTGGTATCATGGAATTCAATCATTGGGGCCTATGCTAGACATGGTTTTGCTGAGAGAGCATTGGAACAATTTGAGAGAATGAAGAGGGATGGCTTCAGACCTGACAGTATTACATTTGTCAACGTGCTATCTGCATGTGGCCACGGGGGATTGGTACAAGAAGGTCGAAGGTATTTCTCTGCAATGGAAATAGAATTCAATGTCAGACCGGAGATGGAGCATTATGCCTGCATGGTGGACCTTTTCGGCCGAGCGGGTCACCTAGAGAAGGCAGAGAAGTTGATTAGAGAAATGCCATTTGAGCCTGATGTTGTTGTATGGAGTGCACTGGTTTCAGCATGCAGTGTTCATTCAAGCTTGGAACTCGGGCAGTTTGCAGCAAAGTCAATGTGCAAATTAGAAAGAGATCATCCAGCAATTTATTCAATGTTACTGAAGATTTACAGAGAGAGAGGAGCATGGGAGCGAGTAAATCAATTAAAGATGATGAAAAGGATTGGAGCTAAGAAACAGGAAGGGATCAGCTGGCTTGAAACTTCCTCTACTCTTAGGTGAGGCAAAAACCACATGGATAAGCAGCAAATAAGTGTCAAAAAAAAAAACAAAAACAAAAAATGTTGATCCCTGATTCCCCACATCTCCTTGGAAGATAACAGAACTTATTACTCATTTGGGTCATCAAAAGTGCTCTCATGCTAACACAGTACTCAATGGCATCAATCCATTATCTTATCCGACTCCAAATAATGTTGCGGGCCCTTAAGCAAACAGTTAGAACATCACCATTTTGGGCTGATCACACAATCACAAGGCTCCCTCTGCCTCATATAATAGCTTCTCAGTTCTCATGGCATGTTTTCCATAACACGACATTCTATTTGTTCTCCGCAAAGACTTGGACTTTCCAATTCCCTAAATACATCAATGAAAACAGTAAGGAATAATAATCCAGATGCTTGCCGGAAAATAGATAACATCAATAGTTCACTGTTAAACATACTGATCATTATCATCAAGACCTTATGAATCTTGTTCCTCCATTCCTCTCTATTAAGTATCATGGCTTCATTTAGTCCCAAAGCTTTTAGATCTTTTCTTACCACTTCTATCCACGTTCTTTTGGGCCTTCCCCTTGCCCTTTTAGAACCTTCTACTTGCATTGCCTCACTCCTTCTAATCGGTGCGGTTTTGGGTCTCCTTTGGACATGTCCAAACCATCTAAGTCTAGTCTCCCTCATCTTGTTACCTATTTGTGCTATTTAATATTTTTGTTGATGTTTTTCGCAAGTGCACGAGCTATTGTAGTATAGCTATGCAAATACAGGTCGAACCCACAGAGACTCGCTTTAAGTGGAGTTTTTAATAAAATTTAATTATTTAAAGCTAAAAGGGAATAACAAAACTAGCCTAATCATTCAGATTTATTCAATTGATGCACTTTACATAACTTTTACTTCCAGAAAATATAAAATAACTAATCAAACATTCCTGAATCACACTGTCCCTGGATAGCATTGTCCCTGGATAACACTGTCAAAAGATGGATAAAATAAAGCTTAATTAGAACAAGGACACAGATGTAAATAAGTAGAGGATATAGATGTAATTAAATAGGAGACGCAAATGTAATTAATGGAAATGAACATAAATGTCATTGTTTTAAACAGGAAGGGCGAAAATGGAATTTCGATGAACATATGGTTTTAAGAGAAAACCCAGACGGAGAACCCGATGAAGAAGGGGAAACCGGAAGAGGGAAAGAGGGAAAGGGAAGAGAGGAGAAGAGGAGGAGAGGAAAGGGGCACGAGAGGAAAACCCAGTTTGGGTTTCCTTCTTCGGACTGTCCGGTGAAGAGAAAAATGCCAGATCCGGTGATCCGCTTCTCTAGGCGTCGTCCAGTTCTGGTATGTGAAACAACAACGCCCCTTTCTGGGCTACTTCTGGTTTTGGAAGTGGAGGCGCGCCTGGTACTGGGTTCGTCGTCTAGGCTGATGATGCGGTCGTGCCAACTACGTTGGACTGGCCAAGGTTGCTCCATAGTGAAACGAAAAAAAAACGACGCTTTTTACGTTCATCGTCTGGTTCCAATTTGAAGAAAAGAGGAGAAGATGACCCAGGCGTTGGTGATAGTCCTGGAATGGATCAGGGAAGTTCCTGAGTGGTGGGCAAGTGCTGGCCGGTGATGGAGCAAAGGAGCCTGGCTGATTAGGGTGGTCTAGCAGGGGAGAGGATGGCAGTGGAAAAGGAGGTATGATGAAGGTAGCGGGTGCTAATTTAGGCCGCCCAAATGAGTCTGTGAGGTAATGAGTTTTGCCGGAAAATTGGGAAGAAAATGAAACTCAAGAGATAAAGAGAGAGATGTGCAAGAGAAGAAGAAAATGGGAGTTGGTGATGATGCTAGGCTAGTTGGTGTGTCACTCACCAACGACCGGCCAGTGGGGAAAAGAGAGTGCGGTGACAAACAAAGAGATAGATTGGGAGGGTCAGAGGTGAGGGAGAGTGAACCAGCCAGCCCCCAAAAAAGAAAAAACATCCTCGCTGGGAAGAGGAGAAACGCCCATATAAGAAGAGGGAGAGACGCGAAAGAGTGGGAGGTGGAGGAAGACGTGTAGGAGATAGGGGGATAAGAGAGAGAGAAAAGAGAGGAGAGAGATAAGTGAAAAGAAAGAGAGGATAGAGGGGGAAAAATTAAGAGAGAGAGTGGGGTTCACTAGAATTCTAGACTTGCTAGAATTCTGCAAGTCTTCAAAGTCTTCAGTCTTCTGTTTCCACGCAACTTCATCATCCTCATCTGATATCCTTGATTCGATTTGGAACGTCCACGCCTGAGTCAATTAATCTGCAATGCACAGGACCCAATTAGGATCATCTGAACCTTTCAATATTCCTCTGATTAGCTTTAATGATCATCTGACCACTAAATCTTTCAATTCAATGGTTGATAGCCAATTAAAACTAAAATGAAATATTTTATGTAAAATCTTGAAATTAATGGCCTAGATGCTCTAATTGAACATTAAATTAGGGGTATTTTAGCCAAAAATGAACACTTAACAGTTTTTATTCCTAATTCTATCCTTTCTTGTCTTGCCACTCGTCTATATCAACATTCTCATTTCCACAACCCTCATCTTATGAACATAATGTTCTTTAACTGCTCAACACTCTGAACCATAGAGCATGGCCGCCCTTATGGCCATCCTATAAAAATTTCCTTTTAATTTGAGTGGCACTTGCTGATCATATTAAACTCCAGATGCACGTCTCCATTTGTTCCAACCCGCTTGGATTCTCTGAGTAACCTCCCTCTCAATCTCCCACTCTCATGAATAATTGATCCTCAATACCGAAAGTGGTCTTTTACAAGGACTTCTTGGTTATCAATCTTAACTGGTGTTTCACTCCTACCGTTCTCCTTGCTAAAATTGCATTCCATATATTTTATCTTAGTTTAGCTTATTTTAAATCTTGTAGATTTCAATGCTTCTCTCCATAACTCTAGCTTTGTGTTTACACCCTTCTTTGTCTCATCAATTAAGACTATATCATCTGTAATAGCATGCACCATGGAATCTCCTCGTGCAGATGTTTTGTTAACTCATCCATAACCAACGTGAAAAGGTATGGGCTCAATGCCGATCCTTATTGCAATCCTACACTAAGAGGAAAATCACTGGTCTCGTGACTAATGGTCTTAACATTGGTTACTACTTCCTCATACATATATTTAATTATGTCTATATACCCCCACGAAACCCCTTTCTTGCCAAACACCCTCCATATTAATTCTCTAAGGATTCTATTATAAGTTATCTCTGAGTCAATAGAAACTATGTGGAGGTGAAATTATCATAATTGAAATAAGAAAAGAACTCAGATGCTTACCCACACATTTATTCAATAAAAGGGAATCTAATTTCTTTTCAGAAGTTAAAAGCATTAGTAAATGCTCTAACAAATGTCTGGTCATCCATTGACATGCAACAATATAAACTTAGGGGTCAGACCAAAAACGCCAATGCTTGCACGGAAAAAAAAAATACCAGCCCCAAAAGAAATTCAGAAAGAAAACCCAAAACATTGAGCTCCATTACACGCTTCAACCAAATTTAAAGCCACCTGTGTAGCACTTGGCTGACCAGCTCCAAACTCCAAGAAATTAATAGTTCCATCCACACTACCCTGCGGATTATGCTCATCCTCTTCGTCCTCAATCCACCATCTTTCCAAAATATGTATATCTCATTATTGTCATGGCTCTGAAGATTCTCAATTTTATCCAAACCATCACATTCATCAATCAAATGCATGTAGATATTGACTCCATTATTTCCCAATTCTTTCTCAAACTCACCCACCTTGAGGATGTTCTCAAGGCCCTCAAGGCACATCATAACAATTCTTGGATGAGGACATGCTAAAAGATCATATAATGGCTTGACACACCCTTGGCTCACCAAGTGGCTGCAGAAACAGCAATTTTGCATTAGTGGTTGCTGGAAAGTAATGGTCTTCTCAATATTTTTCTTTTTGAGTGGCGAACTGGTTACTAGCAGCTGTGATGATCATACTGCAGCATTGTAGTTAGGGTTGATTGTCATGCAGTGGCAGTCAAGACCCAAAGCTCAAGGGCTTCAACCCCTGGATTTGCCAAAGATAGAGGCGGTATGGCACCAAAATGGGGGCACAGATATTAACAGTGATACTATAATCAGAACCAACTACACAGATTGTTTACCTCAAGAATCACGGGCAATTCCTGTGAACATTGAGGAGATGATGGATCTTTCCTAGTTGGGTGATCCTTTAATTCTGACGCTGAAGCAAGTTAACAGCTTCAAAATATTGATAGCAAAATTCTCTTTAGACTGAAGGTGTTAAGCCTTAATATTAGCATACAAAATTCAACGGTTATAAAAAATTATGTTGATTAAACTATCTTACATAAAATACAATGAATACAGATGCAATATATAACTAAAATACCCACTTAATGGACCACCTGATTATCAGAATGGATAAGCCGCTAAAAGAGGGTCGTATCCTATAGTTTGTATGTGGGCCAATTTTTAGCCTTTATGAAATTTCTCCTGCAATATACTTCTACCTTTTCCAGAGAAAGGGAAAAAGATATGCCAACTAGCACTTTCCATTAGTTTGTAGTACAAACTAGCTGTTTGCCTTCTGCTGTTGAACAGGGTATAAAGTTTTCCAGTATTGTAATTAAAGTGGTTAAGAACTAATATACAATTGCTAGCTAGAATCCTACTACAACAATCTCAAGTGGGACCTAGATCTACTTGTGGGTTTTTCTTGAAGATGTCTATGAAGAGATTTGTGTGTGTGTGTGTGTGTGTGTGTGTGTGAGAGAGAGAGAGAGAGAGAGAGAGAGAGAGAGAGAGAGAGAGAGAGAGAGAGAGAGAGAGAGAGCAGCATATATAGAGATTTTAGGAATGTAAAATCATAAAGAGAGAGGAGTTATAGGAAAGTGAAGGTTCTCTTGTAAGAATGAAGTTTATAGTTTTAGGAAAGAGACAGAGGAGATGATGAACTGGATTATAAAAAGCTATGGAAACCAAGGAAACGTACCACTTACACCAATGCTTGAGTGTGCCAAGTCACTTTGGCTTAGTATATATAGTAGATGTGAGGCAATTCTGCTCTTGGTGTAAATTCGGCTCCACTACATACTTCTAAACTTTCAAAAAGAGCCAAAAATAAAACAAAAACCAAATATCAAAATAAAACAAAAAGGATATGCTAACCTGTACAATTGCTTCACATGATGGTTACTACTATTTCAAGAATAAACACTTGAGTATTATACTGAAACAAGAGGAAGAATAATATTGGCATCAATAACAGCCTGCAAAACAAGAAATATAGTACTTATTGACTTGTAGGTAACTCATTGTATTGAGTTACAAATAATAGAGAATCGATACCATAAACCCCACTTAACTACAAAAAAATAGATGAGATGCCCACCTAATAGTGCTTTTCTATAGTTATATTAACATGGACAGATTAGACAGGACACATAAGAGTACTGAAACAAGCTATAGTCAGGGTTACCTGCATCTGATCCCTGTGTCCCAGCTGTGATATTTGAAATTCTCCAACATGTTTCTTGCTTGATGCTCTTTTCATGATTTTGTGTGAGAAGTGAAAGGCGACAAGGGAGCACCTGGTTGTACATGGTGAAACAAATTCACATATTAATCTCTTTTAAGAGAACTTTAAAAAACAAGCAGAGACAAAGCTGAGGAGGATATTCCTGCAACTTAGCATATTAATGAACGCCAACCTTGTGCATCACAATTTCGGAAATACAGAAATATAAAGCATACTTGTTTTGTTTCCTTATGAGAGGTACATAAGGAGGAGGGTCTTGCATCAGGTGCCAGCCGGCAAGGGAGAAGTTGAAGATGATTTTGTTATTTCTTTTTTACAAATGAATATGCATTTTTATATTAGTTTGTGAGGAAGAAATGAAAATCATCTCCAGCTTCTTAAAATATGGCAACCCTTGCGTCAGGTAGCCAGTCAGCAAGGGTGAAGCTGAAGATGGTTTTGTTATTTCTTTTCTACTTGCAAATGAATATGCATTTGTATATTAGTTTATAAGGAAGAAATGAAAATCATCTTCAGCATTTTAAAACTATGGCAACCCCAACTATGACATGAATCGAAAACAGACATTCCTTCAAGCTAGGGCATTCCCCATAAGTGAGACGCTACATCGGATCCTAAGTGCGATGAAAAATAGGCAAGGGCTGTTGGAGCGTCCCCTTGGAAGCAACGCGCTGCATCAGAACCCAAGTGTAGTGAAAAGTGGACATGGTTTCATACCATGGAGGTCAAGAAAGGCAATAGTAAATAGGGTATCTCCAGAACATAAGATTCGTATCGCCACATGGAATATAGGGACACTGACAGGTAAGAGTTTGGAGTTAGTAGACGCGATGAAACGTAGGAGAGTCAACATTGCTTGTATCTAAGAAACCAAGTAGAAAGGGGTTAAAGCTAGAGAAATAGATGGGTATAAATTATGGTACGTAGAAAAGGAAAATAACAGAAATGGCGTAGGAATAATAGTAGATAAGGAATTAAAGAATAAAGTTGTGGACGTTAAAAGAATTAATGATAGAATTATAATAATAAAACTTGTTCTAGGAGAGCAGATTATTAATGTTATAAGTGCATATGCACCACGAGTAGGGTTACAAGATATAATCAAGAGACAGTTTTGGGAAGATATGAAGGGAGTCATGCAAGAAATTCCCAACAATGAGGGGATATTTATAGGAGCAAACTTAAATGGTCATGTAGGAAAAGATAAGGAAGGATATAATAGAATACACGGAGGGTATGGTATAGGTCATCGAAATGAGATGGGGGAGAATATCCTCTATTTTGCTTTGTCATATAACCTATCCATTGCAAATACACTCTTTAAGAAGAGGGATGAACACTTAATAGCCTTTAAAAGTGGACTTCATAAAAGCCAAATAGACTTTTTTCTACTTAAGAATAATGAACGATCTATATGTAAGGATTGTAAGGTGTACTCGATGAGAGTTTAACCTCACAACATAGGTTAATGGTTATGGATATCCATATCAAAAGATGGAGAAAAAGAACTGAACTTAATACACATAAAAAAACTAAGTGGTGGAACTTAAAAAGAGAGAAAATAACCTCATTCAAAAATAAGTTGATGGTAAAAGGAAATTGGAACTATGAAACAGAAGTAAATACCATGTGGACTAATATGGCTGAGTCCATTAAGAAAGTGGCAAAAGATGTCTTAGGAGTATCTAAAGGTAAAAGGCTATTAGCAAAGGAAACATGGTGGTGGAGTGAAACAATGCAAAAAGTTATTAAAGAAAAACGGATGCATTTTAAAGCATGACAGAAGATTAGAAATAATGAAAACTATGAACAATATAAGAATGCTAAAAAGGTTGCTAAGAGAATAGTAAGTGAGGCTAAACGTAAAGCATATGATGAGCTCTACAATAGATTAGGAACAAGAGAAGGTGAGAAAGATGTATTTAAACTTGCAAAAGTAAGAGAACAAAAGGGTAAGGACTTTGATCATGTTAAGTGTCTTAGAAGCAATGATCAAAGGGTATTAGTCAAAGATGATGAGATCAAACAAAGGTGGGAGATATACTTTCAAAAATTGTCAAATGACAATGGCTCTGAGAATATAAGGATTGAAAATACTATAAATCTAAATAACATGGGATATCATACATATGAATGTAGGATTAGAATACCTGAAGTAAAAGAGGCCTTGAAAAAGATGAAATCAGGAAAGGCCATGGGGCCTGATGGTATACCAATAGAGGTTTGGAAGCATATGGGAGATATTGGGGTAGTTTGGTTGACCAGGTTATTTAACAAGATTATAAAATCAAAGAAAATGCCTGATGAGTGGAGGAAAAGCTCTATTGTACCAATCTATAAGAATAAAGGAGACATATAGAGCTGCACTAATTATCGAGGGATCAAACTTATGAGCCATACTATGAAACTTTTTGAAAGAGTGATTGAAAAGGGGCTACAACATGAAACAAGTGTATCAGAGAATCAATTTGGTTTCATGCCTGGGAGGTCTACCATGGAAGTTATTTTCTTATTAAGTCAATTAGTAAAGAAATATAGGGAGAGGAGGAAAGACCTCCACATGGTCTTTATCGACTTAGAGAAAGCTTATGATAGAGTCCCTAGAGAGTTAGTATGGAGGGTGTTGGGTGGTAAAGGGGTTTCTCAGAGATATATAGACATAATTAAAGATATGTATGAGGGAGCAGTAACAAATGTTAAGACCACTAGTGGCGTGACTAGTGATTTTCCTGTCACTATAGGATTGCACCAAGGATCGGCATTGAGTCCATACCTTTTCACATTGGTTATGGATGAGTTAACAAAACATCTGAACGAGGAGATTCCCTGGTGCATGCTATTTGCAGATGATATAGTCTTACTTGATGATACAAGGGAGGGTGTAAACATAAAGCTAGAGTTATGGAGAGAAGCATTAGAATCTAAAGGATTTAAAATTAGCCGAACTAAGACAGAATATGTGGAATGTAATTTTAGCAAAGAGAGTAGGAGTAGAATAAAAGTCAAGATTGATAACCAAGAAGTCCCCGTTAAAGACCACTTTCAGTACTTAGGATCAATGAGTCATGAGAGTGGAGAGATTGAGAGGGGGGTTACCCAGAGAATCCAAGCAGGTTGGAACAAATGGAGATGTGCATCTGGAGTTTTGTGTGATCAACGGGTGCCACTCAAACTAAAAGGAAAATTCTATTGGATGGCTATAAGGCTGGCCATGCTCTATGGATCACAGTGTTGGGCAGTTAAGGAACATCATACTCATAGGATGAGCGTCGCAGAAATGAGGATGTTGAGATGGATGAGTGGTAAGACAAGAAAGGATAGAATTAGAAATGAAAATATTAGAGGAAATTTAGGGATAGCACCAATAAGTAATAAGATGAGGGAGACTAGACTTAGATGGTTTCGACATGTTCAAAGGAGACCAACAACGGCACCAGTTAGAAGAAGCGAGGCAATACAAGTAGAAGGTTCTAAAAGGGCAAGGGGAAGGCCCAAAAGAACGTGGATAGAAGTGGTGAGGAAAGATTTAAAAACGTTGGGACTAAATGAAGCCATGGTATTTAATAGAGTGGAATGGAGGAATAAGATTCATGTGGCCAACCCCTAATTGGGATAAGGTCTTGATGATGATGATGAGAGGTACATAAGGGATACATTGTAAATGCTTGCTTTGATGAGGATGTAATGGCAGTAGACATGCACAAGAAGAAAACTTGAAATACATACAGGTTCTCATGACAAGCAAAGAAGAATGTAGTTCTAGCCCCCACCTCTTCCCTTATCATTGTTGTGCCATGGACATAGTTAAAGCTATCAGCGAATGGGTAATACTTGTAACTTTTTAATTTTATCCATTGTGCATATAAAGTGTTGAAGATATATTTCAAATAGGTCATGCCTTTCTTCTGTTTCTGTTGCTGTGGTTTTGAAGAATAGGAGTATCAACATCAGGCAGTACTGAGGATGTTCGTAGAATTACTAGCCTAGAGCCAGGAATTAGTTTTGTTAGCCCCCACATGTTCCCACAACCATTGTTAGATTGGATGGGACAAAGTATCTTGAATTTCTTACTCTACTTCGATGTACATAGGTGGTCATGGCAATCATGGACAGAACATGCTCCTGGTTTATTACTTCTATGCAGGCCCATATTGGATGCACAATCATGTTTCTGAAGACAGCAAAATATATGTCAGTGAGGAAGCCCACACTTATCCAAAACATAGAAATATTTCTTCATCTATGAACTTTATCAGAATGATATCAATGACACCAGAGGAGCTAAGTCTTGTGAGATATTATTCTCCTCCTTAATCAATGTGGGAAGACTTGGACTATCATCTGTGCTTGGCATGGACACAGCAATACAGGCATATGATACATGACAATGAGATGCATATTTTAATTCATGGTTGGTGTTTTTCCAGATATTGAAGCTATTAGAAACCAGGACTTTGACATGATTCTCCCACAGTTGGACATTGTATTATGGTACAAAGTGAAAACATTAGAGGTTGGTTATGCGATCTCCTACTCCTTTGTTTATCATTCTGTTTCTGCACTCACCGCAGTCCAGGAGGAAAAGGGACAGAGATAAGCCATTCTGCCAACACTTGGGAGGAGTAGACACATTAAGGAATGTTGTTGGATGATTTGCGATAAGCATGCTAGGTTCAATTGGGAGCTTAGTTGCTTGCTTTGATCACACCTTCCAACGGTGCTAGCAGCATCTGCAAGAGACTTGCATAAGTTAAGAGCGACTACATTTCCTCTCTCAATTATAAGGTTCCTTAACAGCTTCTTCTTCTTCTTAGAAATTGGCTATGAAGGCAATTTTCACCATGTACTCCTGTCCAGCCCTTGGTGGATTATAGCACAGACTCTTCCGAACACCATCCTGCTGCTTGTTCATCATTTATTATATATGTTTTCTTTTCTGAGAGATAAATAATGTCTTGCTAACAGTACTTTAACCTCTACATAAGGATAAAGGGATACTAGAGTTGATGATTTCTCTTCCATTCCTCCAATATACATGTTTCAAACCTGAGTGCAAATTTGGACTTGAAATGCAATATACCAATTTTTCCGACTAACTGCACTTATCAGGATCAGCAAGGTGAATAATTGAGGGTGATCATGAAGTAGCCGATGTCTACCTCCTAAACTCTGCACCTCCTTCAGCCTTGCAGTCCACAAGTACAATTAACAGTACATATCGGTTGAGGCATGGATCACAATAGGCATCATAGAGGTTTGCTCATGTTTCTGTTTTATTTTAGTGCTTTCCACATCCTTGTGAGAATCTTCATGTTGTTTACAGTGAAATTTCTCACTTGTGAGAAAAATTTAGATCAAGTTACCAATCCAGTTTGACTAAAGTAACTTTTCTCCTGCTGATGTTCAATCTGATAATGGGAACCCTCTCCATGCATTTCATTGGACAGCTATCAGTCCGTATATTTGCTGATGATTATTCCAAATATGCATGGTTGTGTTTAATCAAATCCAGAGGTGAAGTTCCTTGAATAATGAATATGTTTTCATGATGTGGTTCATTCTCAGTTTGAAAAGCAGATTAAGATCTTTCCCACTACAGTGCTTGAAAATAGTTATGCATCTACTTCAGGGCATTGGGAATTACCCATCGAACTACTGGGACATACACTCCAAAACATAATATTAATTGAAGGACAAGGACAAACAAACAATTATTGGATGTTGGTCGCACCATCATATTGATCACGAACCACTCCAAAATGTTTTTGGGCTGAAGCAGGCTGTTGAGAATACAATATTACTTACTGTTGAGATTACAATATTATGTACTGTTTTAATTTCCAATAAAAAAGAAAACTCATATTACCTATGGTTTTAATGCCTCTGTCCCGTGTCTTTAACTAAAATCTTCAATCCAGCTATAGTATCACTTGCAGTCCCTCTTCTGAGTTCTTCTGCATGTCTTTGGTTGTTTTTCTTCACTCATGCTATGAGCCACATTGGACAAAGTTAGATACTCTAAACATGGGGTGTCTTGGGTATTCCTCTAGAACCTGTAACCATAAGGTTTCTAAACATTTTGATCCCATGACAGGGAAAAATGTTGTCATTACAAATTCTCACCTTCTTTAAACATGTCTATTTCTCATTTCTTGTGCTTTGTTTAAATCAAGATGAGCAGATATGAGGGGTAGTTATCAAGTTCTAGAAAGAGAGACTTCCATACCCTTAAGAAATTGATTTGTTCTATATTGGTTTTTGTGAAATTCCTTGGATCCTCACTTGGTGCAGCAGCACTCAACTGCAATAAGACACTTCTTGAAAAATCATCATTCCATAGATGAAACTTTGGATAACCAATTCAGATATAAAAGAAATGGAAACATAATTAAAAACTGACTGGTAAGGCAAATTAAATTATTTCAAGTCAAATGGAAGAGGCAAAAAGGGCTATCAGAAAAATTAAACATAAAACAACAATTTTGTTGATCATCTGTTTGAATTGCAAGTCAAAATCAAATGTATGAATGATAATAACTGTTTGAGTCTGAGCATCATCACCAATCACAATGTTCCCCACAGTCCTAAGAGCAGGTATAAGAACCGTTGGTGATGGATGACTGGAGAAAACACAAAACATGATCAGAAATAATAGTCTAATAAGTCCAGAACGAAACAGGGAGCAGCAGAGGACCCATGCTAACAGAGAGATGCTTGCTAGAGTTCAGAGTATGCCAAAAGGCTGCAGAGAACAATGAGGGCTCCTTGCAAGGAGAAATAAATTTGAGATGTAATCAATTTCAGGTGAAACTGACTTTAATTGGAATAGATTTCAGTGAGAAATCAATTTTGAGCCATCTTAGATGTCCAAAAGGGATGCAGTGATGCCAACTAAAGTGAGAAGGAATAACGGCGGATTATATTGTGTGTATGTCCCAAATATTGCCTTATGATACAATCTTAACAAGTCGGGCCACTTAGAGACAAAGGTTTAAAGTAGATAAAATGGCTAGTGCAATGGAGGAGGACTATAGAATGCCATCATTGTGTCAACAACCTCCTTTGCTCCAATGCCATCAGTGTGGAGGTAGAAATTGGCGATCAGAGTAGAATCAACAGAATGAGAGGTGAAATTGTTGGTACCATGGGGAAGGAGCTAGAGAGACGACAGACTTTATGAAGCAGATTGTGTGCCTATATTGTGCATGTAAGTGTATGTTTGTGATTGTGCTTGTTCTTGTTCTTCTGCTTGTCTGGCCGTGCATTGAACTATTTGTACAAGTACAGTTGAGTGTCTATGCAAGAGAAACAAAGTAGGTCATAACAGTTTTACAGCTTTCTTTTGAAACTGGATTCTCAGCTTTTAATGGGGAAACAGAGTGCCAGCTTTTTTATGAAATTGATTCACTCTGTAAATTGATTTACATGGAAATCAACCAATCCAAACGAGTCCATTATTTTGCAGAAGTTGAGTCGCAAGGAAATAGACTGCAGTGCAAATGACAACTAAAAAGTGATGCCTACGGAATTAGTGTTCGTAAGAAATTGTAAATTTAGACAAGGGCAGGCCAAGATTTAGCATTTTACAGAAGAAGCTCTTTGAGTCTTGGACATACACCAGCCTTAATAACAGTCAGTATTTTGTCATTTTTTCCATCAAAAGGATAAGATAGGGCCCAGCAAGCATCTGTTAGAACTTCTTCATCAGCCGAGTGTAAGACGTTGAAAACCTGGTAATGTAGGTTTCGTCTGATAGGACCAACCAAAGTAGCAAATTAGACATTAGCCAGCCAATGTCGCTTCCTGCTTGTCGTGGATAAACTTACGTGGATGCTTGTCGAACAATAATATATATCTCCTATCAGACTCCTATTATTTCAATAGATTGCTTGAGAATATTGAAGGCTTTTCACTATTTCAGTTGTGTTCTTGTCTTCTTCTTCTTCTCCCCACAACATTGAGCATAAACCACACAACAGCTTGATTTAAAATTTGAAATAAAAGCAATCTAGGAACTAGTGAAAATTTGACTTCTGGTACAAGGGCACATGTTGGCCTTCGGTTCAAAAGAAGATACGAGGTGCCCAATTATTAGAAGTCAAAAGCCAAATACATGACCAGACACTGATGTGCCTTGAACACAAATCGGGATGCAAATATCTCATAATCAAAGCATGTGTTACCAGGATCTCAATTTTTACTCATGCAAATTTAATACGTTATCAGGATCTCAATTTTTACTCATGCAAATTTAATACGTTATCAGGATCTCACTTTTCATGAATATTTAATGTGTTAAGCATACGTTCCCTTGTCCACGCCATGAATTCTGCAGTTTCCACATCTTATTGGACTTGACAATCTTTCAGAAAAATCATTTTGACACAAACTAAACATATATCAGGGCAGCAAAAATCACTGACTTGCCTTGGAATTTGGAACTCGATCAAAGTCTCGGCAGTTTTGAAACTCCACTTCGACTACAAGACTTATGCATACCAGGATTCCGCCTTAAGCACCTTCTAGACCATCCTGTGTTAATATCGTTTAGGGATAAAAATGAAGAAGCAAAGTTTTTAAGTGTAGACCTGACAACCAGCACTTTTTCCGTATTAGCCAGGTTCTTCCCACCATCAAGCCACGTAAAACTCATTTTGGCTTTGGCGGCCTTTTGTCCCCATTTTACCTTTTTCGACCTTGCCGTACATGCATCTGTGTGTCTCTTATAAAAATAATTCGGTTACATTCTTCAACTAGTTTAAGCCGCAGACCTTTTTTTATTATATATTTTAACCTAATAGGAAGAAACTCAATAATTTTCCAACAAAGCAATATGGCCACCTTAAGTCCAGGAGACATCTATACTGTACAGAGAACCATCCCGATATAATAGACGTATGCAATGGGAGTTCTTCGCGAAATAGATCCAGTTGTCTCTACCCCCTTTCCTACTAACATGCTTGGCTTGGAGTCTCAATCCAGTAACTGAGATGAGTTCCCTGCAAGTCTCGTAAATGCATAACATGTATTAGGTCATTAGGTGTCATAATAAGATTCTAGGTCCCATTTGAGTCTAGAACTCTAGGCTTGCATGGATCAGAAAACTATATCTTCTACATTGAACACCTCGAATCCCTGTGTCCGGGTGTTCTGGAAATATTACTAGAAAGGATACTAGTGATGTCGTCTTATCACCAAATAACCACACCTAGTTGTGTGTGAAAACCAACATATAATTTTTAGCTGTCCCGAATGTTATTGGAGACCTGAGGCCCTAATGCAGGATGTCTTATGGCAGCCTCCCCCGGCCCACCAAAGGGTTACAATGCAATGGCAGTACTCCCCACGCATGGATTAGGGGAATTTTCGTCCAATAAATTTCGTAGATTTTCCCTTTATGTTGCAACTCGTACAAATAGAGAGTTTAGGGATGGAAAAACGCATCTTGAGCATCAAGTTAGACTTTGGGACTTCGTTTGTACTCGCTTCTCATATTGAAGCTTCTATTCCTAGCTTTTACTGAACCATGTAAATCTCTCTCTCTCTCTCTCTCTCTCTCTCTCTCTCTCTCTCTCTCTCTCTCTCTCTCTCTCGTGCTGGGGGTGGAGGGGTGGATTTAGCTTTATTTTGACTATTTTCTTTCTTTGTGTTTTGTATTGTAATTTCAAGTTTGTCATAACATATAACATGCCTCTAATAGACAAGACAATGTAAACACACAAACATTGGAAATGCACAAGTTGCTGATTATGTGAATGACTTCTGAGGGCTTTGTACTCTGCCACTTATAGAACCATCATCAAAAGTCATCATAAATTAGCAAGGAGATTTGGTTTATTTGCACTAATTGGGCACCCAAAATGCATCAACTTCAATATCAAGAGTCAACAACTATAATCACTGGCATTGATAGTCCATCCACAAAAGTTCCTCTAAAAAGGAAGTCTTTACAAACGATAATACAAGAAAATTTTTTTTAATGTTAATCCAATACCAATTGTACTTAACATTGTCAAAATCCAAACTCCTGACTTCAAAACAGAAGTTTCTAGGAACTATGTTAAGTACCACTTTGGCTATGACAGGATGGGAGTAAAGAAGATCAATTAAAGTCTTTTGAGGGGCTAACACCTTTGCATCAACTTAAATTTAGAAAATATCCAAAAGAATGACTAAGAGACATTTTTGGAACGTGCAACAATCTTTGGACTAGTAGCGCAGATTAGAGGAACAAAGTCATTGTAGATGACACCTACATATATGCGATATCTTGCAATTACTTTTACCAACAGACTTTGGATGACATCTAAGTACTTAAAGAGTGACTTGAAGAATATATTTGAGAGGAGCCATCACAAGCATCTTTTAGTTCTATTAGTAGATAAGGGGTGTGTTTATCAATTAGGAGTCTCGTTTTATGCTTTGTTAAGTCTTTAGTTGTGGGAACTACATTTTAAGTTGTTTAATGTTTCATAAGTTGAGGGCCAAGTTCAAATTTAAGGGAAAGATAAAAGAGTTTTTTGTTATGCGCTTAGGTGTTGAGTAATAGATTACTTATGAGTTAAACTAACTCTTAAGACTATAGAAGGGAATGGTTTTCTCAATTGCATTCAATTTTAAAGATGGCACAAATAAAGTTTTGGCTGTCAGCCCTTGCATAAATAAATTCTCTTTTCTTTTCTTGGTATGATTTCAAGAAACTCTTGATGAGATTTCAAAAGCTCTTCAATGTGACTCAAAGAGAAATCCCAATAGAGTGACTCCACTGGTAGATAGTTGCTGATTGTAATGTGTTTCTTTGTAACATATAGGTGTGACTCCTATATTTATGTCATCTTTTGCTTTCTATCTTTCCATCTAGTTGTTTCTTGTCAATTTACAACTTTTTAAATTGTATGACATATCATGTATCAAAGCCTTGACTCCATAGTCACTAGTCCTAGTGTTAGATCCTTAGGATAGCGAAAGAAAAAGGAATAAAATGCACTTGTGGCTCTTATCAAGCCAAAGGGAGATGCACAGGAGACAAACCAAACTTAGTGTCCAAAGAAGCCAAGATCAAGCAAGAATGTAAAGAAAGTTGATCCAATGAGATAGTACCATGTCCTTTCATTATTGGAGTCAAAGATTTCCTAGCTAGGGAGAAAGAATGATGTGAACCTTCACATGCATCTTTCAATATTCCTTAGTAAAGCAAAGTCATTATCAATTAGGAATTTTATGTCATGCCTTATTTAATTGATTAGCTATGAGTCTTCTGTCCTAAGTTGTTAAATATTTTATTTAAGTTGTGGGCCATGTTTATAGTTTAGTGAAACAACATAAGAGTCTTTGTTATGTTGCTTAGGCGTTAAGTAATAGGTTACTTATGAGTTAAACTAAGACTAAGTTTATAAAAGGGAATGTAATTAGTTTTAAAGATGGAAGAACAAATTTGGTAGTGGCCTCTTATAGAGAAACTCTCTTTCTTTTCTTAATGTGACTTTAAGAACTCTTTCTTTTGTGGCTCCTAAAGGAAATCTTAATGGTGCTAATGATGGTAGTTGATGACACTTCAAGATGTTTCTAACATAACATATAGGTACAACTCTTCTATTAACCCTATCCTTGACTTTCTATCTTTAGTTCTAGTTATTTATCATTAATTTGAAGCTTTTTGAATCATCCCACAATAGAGTTCTTCCTATGGGAACCTTGTCCGGGAGTAAGATAAAGAGAAAGAAAGCACATAAACATTACTTTCACATACCTCACAACTTGTTCATTGGGTAAGAAAGAAAACAAGGTTGATAAATAATACCAGAAAAATCAAGTACCTAGTCTATATCACAACAAACTTCTTTTTTCTTTTCTTTACTTTTATGCTTTCTCTTTTCTATTTGAAAATAGTTGGAAGCATTTTGCTCCAAAAGGACAATTCACATATAATCTCCTTTGTATCAAGCCCCTCCAAAACTTAAGTATCCACACATCTATTTATGATTCATTATTTAGTATTTTTTACTTAAGCATGACCTCTTATATTATCACTAACCATAATCTCACTAAAACATTCTAAACATTGAAATAGATAAGATGGACAAATTCTCAGGGAAATAGGAATGAAATTTCTAGAAGAAAAACGTGGTATATTAACTTCTTGAACTTCTCCGTCCCTAATATTTTGTAGGGTTTGCAACTTCATTAACACTTTTTAGCTAATCAATATGAATTCTTTTAAGAATGTTAACTCTTATGTTATACAACATAACTTAAAAAAATAGAACATTGCCACTAAGGAGCCTTTGTACCTTTATGATACTTTCCTTAAAACTTTAGAAGATATTTCATTGAGCCTCTTTCTTTTGAAGTTAGACAACAACCCATCCTATAATATCTTGAATTTTTGCAACTATTTATACTTCTAATGAAATCTGAAATATCTTTTTTTGACTATTAGAATGTGAATTTTGATAAATAAAGATGAACATGAGAGCATAATAGTCACCACATATAGAATGAAACTCCATACACTTAAAATCGAACATTGGAGAGCTTATGACCCAAACTAGTATAGAACACCTCTTAATTCAAAATCTGGGTAAATAATTGGACCTACCGATGATGCTAAGTGGGTTGGGGATGTTATCAAGCAAGGACCATGAGTTATAGTCAAGACTTGGTGCCCAAGAAACCTAAGTAGTTGGAACTAGAAGTATAGCATGAGACATTTAGGCTAGAGATAGAATTAGGAATTAAGTTAATGGCATATTAGGCTAGGAGGAATCTAGAGGGAATAAACCACCTTGGTAGTGAGGAAGCTAATTAGGAATGAGCTGCTTATGGAACAAGGGAGTTTATTAGAAATATTACAAATGAGGACATCTAAGCCTTGGCTATTTTGCAACAAGATGTCTTAGAGGAAAAGGAGAGAAAGGAATAAGGAGAAAAAGGAGAGAAGGATAGAAAGGAAAAGGAGAAGAAGGAGTGGACATTAGGCATCCACAACAGTCCAAAACTAGAGGAGAAAATGTAGGAGTGAGAAGAAAAGCTTAAGGAAAAACCGTTAAGTTACACGTAGATTTCTTCAGCGAGGTAGGTGACTCTAAACCTACAAAGTTTTTACTCTTTTCCCAAAAGTTTTTGGAGGTTTTTTGGATGATGGTTTATCAAAGATTAAGTAGATAAGCGTTACAAGTGATATGGTTGAGATTTTTATCATGAAAAACCATGCTTAAAAAGTCTTATCTCATTTGAAGAAATTTTTGGTTTATGTGAATATTTTGAACTATGATCAAGCTATGTTAAGGACATTTAACATAGGCTTTTAAGCTTAAGATTGAGCACTTTTATATGGGTAATAAGCACTAATAAAACATCAAGTTTTATGATTCAAGTGCAAGTGCTTTTTAGAATCACTTCAATGTTTTATTTGCTCACTGCAAGTGATGTTTTGAGCTTGAAAGTATAACTTATTTGGTTACTATTTTTGCTTAATTTTTCATGAATATTAGCAATGAGTTAAAGCATGATTATATGACTAGGTTAGTAGATTTTCTATCATGAAAAATATGGACAATAAAAATGTTAAATGTTTAGAGTTTTATAGATGAATTCTCTACCTAATCTTTAGCTTGATAGTACACTTTTTTTAGCAAGTTTTTAAATAACCATAAGTAAGGTGTTTTTGTAGGTTGAAAGAGATGCATAAACTCATGTTTTCAAACATTGTAGCAAGTGACTATACACATTTTGTTTATGGTTTTAAATTAAATAATATCTTACTAGTTTGACATAAAATATATGCTTCTTTTGGTTTATTTTTCTCAATTTAAATGTCTAGAAAATTATAGTTCTTTGTAAGCATTTTGTATGCATAAAAATAACGATGTCATCATAAAGTTTTTGGAAATGCATTAGATGTTTTAATTTATTGTTTTTGGGCTGAAAACCTTACCATGAAGTTACTATTTTGGGATGTAAATTATACCATAGAATCATGTTTTGAAACTCTAAAGTTGAATGTTTACCAATGTTTGCTGAACTATAAAAAATGGGATCTTTTAAGAATCTATAATGAGATGATTTTGCGCATGCTTTTAGACTAGAAAATTTCCTAAGTTTAGAACATTATTTAAATTTATGTCATATCTATTTTTAGCAAAAAATGCTATGGGTTTGATGTTTTGAATGTGGTTTGAACCCAGGAATCTTAAAGCTAAATAATGCTTGAGTTATGGCCTAGGTTGTGCCATGATACTATGCTTTAAAAGTTATTTTTAAAATGAGATATTGACACTAGTTTTAGCTCAAGAGTGAGGTATACTTGTATACTTGTGAATTGTTTAGAAGGCCAATTTTACATATATGAATTTGATAAATATATGGATGAATTTATGCTTAAGGTTTTGCAAAATATAAGAGGGTGTAGTGAATACCTGAAGTTTTTCTCTATAATGTGAGATAGGCTATTGAGCCTATTGGGAACTATTCTAAGAAAACGTTATGGTTTGGATTCCTGTCCTCTAACCAAGAGTAGTGGAATGGTATGAAATGCTAAAAGGTGGCAATTTCTCAACTGGTGATAGGAATTACAATAGGTAATTACAGTAGCCTTTTGAGACAACTATAGGCACCATGAGGATGCAATTGGAGTCCCTCTAGGATACCAACAAGCACATGTGTAGCAAAGCTAATGTTAGCATAGTTGAGGCCATAAGTTTTTAATGTTTTGAGCTCTTAGGGAGCATGATTATGGTTCAATAGATGAACCTGGATGAGTAATTGAGATAGTATTAACAGACGTGCCAATAATAGTTTAATGAACTCTGTAGGTAGTAGAGTGTGCCTGATTGATTATATTACTATTGTTACTTTAATGATTTTACTACATTATAAATATTCTTGATGTGCCAAGTTGATTGTATGTTCTCTATATTGGTAGAGATGTATATTTGCATGTTGATGCTTATAAGGTGCCATGATGCATTACATTGATTGACTATGAGAATTTAGCCATGAAGTTTATTTGCATAAAAACCTGATTGAGTTCATGTGTGTTGTATACTGTAGTTTTAATTCTATAGTTTTGGCTTCATCTATTGGGTATCGTCGTATACTCAAGCCACCATAACCCCTACAGATTCACAAGAAAAGGCTAAAGTTGCAGACTAGGAGATCAGAGAGTTAGAGACCTAAAGTACTTGCCAAACTGAGACATTAATGGCAGAAAAACTACTATTTCATTATGTTTTAAACTATTGATGTAATGAAACACTATGTGCCAAACATTTATCATTGTGAGCCGTTACATTTATAGTTGTGTGGTGGATTGAGAATGCCTTGGAGTGTTCTAAATTAAATGTTATGTATGGGACTCAGACATGAGTCTAGATTTTTGTAATTGCATTTAATACTTTGGAGTTTTTGAAATTCTTAAAAATGATTCTAGATTGAAAAAGAGATTAAAAAAAGAAAAAAGGTACCCACCTTTCAAAAAGAATTTTCTAAAAATATATTTGTGTTTCAAAAACCGGAGGTGTCACACAACCCAAGCCACCCCATGTACAGCCTTGAACCCTGGTCACCGAACTGAGAGATTCCTCCTTGCTCAACTATCCTAGAAGGAAATGATGCCTAGGGAGCCTCTCTCAGTCCCTATTAGGCATAAGCATAATAGCAAGGGATAAGATTACCCATGAACAATGATCTTATAACCCTACAACATGGATTCAAACCGAAACTGTGGTAAAATTTGAAACTGCTTGTTCCTAAACATTTAGGCAGTTCTTCCAGGCTTCGAATGGCAGGGTAGCATATCACTATTCATGGTTAAAAATTATACATGGTTTATAATACTCATGCTAAATAGTCCATTAATCCCAGAATTAGATTCTAAAAGAAAAATACACCAAAAATGTTTTGTATGTAACATGTTTTCCACTTAAAAAACAACTCATTATTTAGAATCCCATTTAAGCTACAACATTTTCCTACATAAGCACATGATTAACAAAAAGAATCACAAAAAAAATCTTATTAACAATTAAAGTTAAGAAAAGGAGAAAAAGCAAAGTAAGAAAATACCTTCCTTTTGATCAAAGAAGGACCTTGCAAATTCTTAAGTGATTGTTAAGATTGCAAAAGCCCTTCTCTTTGTTTATTGAGAAAATTATCTTCTCTTTTACTCTTCCCTGATCTTGGCCACATTATCTTATCTCCTTATTTGAGCTTCATCCACTTCACCTCCAGTTTTGTACGATTTCTTACAGACTTTTGTCTGAGAAGTGGGTCGAAGAGACATTGTTCCTTTTTTTCTCTCTTAGTCTCTCTACTTCTTATGAATGAATGTGTTTGCAAAAATGCCTCTAAGAAGAAATGAGATCGAATAGAGAGTGCCAAGAAATTGTGCTTTGGAGTGTGAAGAAGGAAGGAGCAACAATTGATTGAGGGATGAATTGATTTGAGAGAATATAAAAGGCTAATCCTTCCCCCACCCATCATCATTTACTAGTTTGGAAATGTAAATTGCGTGAATGACCTTGTTGAGCTAGATTTGGCTTCATGGGCCGCTTTTTTTGTTTGGTAAATAGAGAAATAACATTGCAGACTACTCAATTCTCTTTTGAAATATACTTAGGTCACAGTTCGAGTCACCACCTTTGCCTTTCATTGGGGATTTGATTTAAGAGTGTGATTGAGTGAGGGTGATTTGCTTTTATAATTCTTCATTTGTAAATAAAAATAAATAAAATAAAAGATAGCTACTCTAGGTTTCTTTGAAGAAGTCATATGTTTTTGTTTTATTGGTATGTGCTTTACAAGGGGTGATATTATTTATGTAAAATCTTATTATGTAGATATTTAAAATTTAAAATTGATACCAAGATGATTTATTGAGTGACATCTAGAGTCCCCTTTTTAATAGGGCTAGTGGATCCCCTTCTTCAAAAAATTATAGCTACAACTAGATCCACAGTTGGAAAAATCCAAACCATTCACAATTTTGTTCACATCATTAGATGCATTGTGCACTAAAAATCTTATCTATTGGAGTCATCAAAGCATATGCTTCTTTAAGATGAAAAATAGATAGTGGTTTTTTTTTAAGTGAAGGTGTAGATACCAAAATTTGACCCCACCTCGATCATCACAAGTCAAAACCAAAGTGCCTTGATGATGATTTAATTTTACTCATGAGCATCTCATTTATTTATAATTTTAAAGGAAATTTGGCCAAAAGGCATTGTAATATCAAGAACATGAAAATAAAAAGAAAGGACAAGAAAGTCATGCTATTGCAAGACAAGAGACTTGTGTCTACATGACCATTTCTTTATCTCATATAATAGGAACATATGTCCCCCTTTTGGAATAGCCTAATACTCACTTGCATGACCTCATATGACAAGCTATGACTACATACCCCCAAGGCCTTGGACATGAGCTCCCTTTTAAAAGTTGATGGAAGCATTTGGTTGATGATGTGTGATGTGACCGCATAATCCATCGCATGACCAAAGTTTGTGGAGTTGCATGACCAAGACAGGTGTAAAAAAAATTAATTGTTGAAATATGAGTACCTAAAAGTATTGCTTGGAATGTTATAAAGAAAGGGTGTCTTCCCAAGAGCAAAAGCAAGCATTCCTCATTATAAGGTACTTCACTCACGAAACCTTCTTTAAAGAAGGTTTAAGAGCTCTAGAAGCTTGGGAACATGGTAGAGAGTCAAATAGTGATTATCTTACTTGGCTAATACCTGAGAAAATTTTAACAAAAGTTTTTTATTGTTTAAGGAATAAATTATAGCATTCTTTAGAGTTATTGAGCTTTACCTAGAGTATTGATTGGCCTTTTGGGTTTCCTATTATTTTCACCTCTGCTCAGTTTGGTATAATCACTTTCTCTCATTTAATTTTTTATTTCTTACATTTTAGAATAGCCATGCATATAGAATATGATCATAGATGTCCTATATTTTGGTTTATATAGTTTCACTAGAATAGTTTAAATTTCCCAAAGGAAAGGGCAATAGGATGAGTTATGCTCTCTCCTTACCCAAGGACCCTTTGTCCCAAGAGCATATTTCTAAAAGATTCTAAGATTTCTCAAGTTATTTACAACAATTCTCTTAACCTTTCCTCATTTAGCTCCCTTAGCCTTGGATGAAAGGACCACTCGATGTTCATGGTATTACCTAAGTGACATTATCTTAGACACTTCACAATCAAATGGTTTTACCATTCACTACTACACACAAGGCTTTTAAAGTCAGCATAAAGAAGTCACTATATTAAATGCTGACTTTGTTAATATTTTACAAGTTGATTAGAAATAAATGACTTTAAAAATATAGACTTAAGAAGTTGTTTAATTGTAAGCAACTTTAGTCATAAACAACTTTAAAAGTCAGTTATTTTTTAAGTCGCTTGAGTCAAACAAATTTAAAAGCCCATTCTTGTGAATACTTTTAAAGTCATTTAGTACTAAACAACTTCAAAATTTTGTGTTTTTTAAAGTCGTTTAGTACTAACCCACTTCTAAAGTCCTTGTTCATTTATAAATAGCAGACTGTATATCATTTTTTCTTGTATCCTCTTCTTCTCATGGGTGGCATGATGGCTTCCTCCTTAGTTCTTATGTGCCTCTCTTTTTCCCTTCTTACTTTCCATTTTGGATATTTTGACTATTGGTGTCATGAAAAAACAGTAAGTAACAAATTGCTTTCTTGTTACTAACTCTCTCTGTTTTCATTTCGTATATCATGTGGGTTTTCTCACAGCAGATGATGGGGTTAAGAAGTCTATTAGATCATCCTGATTTGGTGAAAATCATATGATTTCATTGCAAATGACAACTACTTTCTAACCCTCACCATTAGAGAAAGGGAGAACATTACAATTTGTGGTTCTCACCCAAAAATAGGGTTTCATGAAGAGTGGTAGCTATACCATCAACTTTTGGCCAAGAAAATTGCAACACACTCTCTCTTGTTCCATAGAATGGGTGTCACCTAAATACTAGGCCAAATTTTTATGAAAAAGAGCAGATTCGTTCTTTGATCTTGTATTAATAAGATCTAACACTATGTAGTATTGGATGTAATAAAAAAATAATTGGATTTCCTTGTTGACGTATTTGTTTATGTATATATATTATATATATTTGTGTGTGTAATTATGTATTTATGTAAGGTATTGTAATGTACAAAAAGTAAATAAATATATATTTAGTGTGAAAATTTGAAAATTTTTAGAGTCGTTTGTTGTAAACAACTTTAATTGTATGTTTGTTTTAAGAGTTATTTCGTCGACTCCCACCATGCGTTTTCAAAATGTGTTCATGATCTATACACAAAAGCTAAGCCCGATTTTTGTTTCAATACCTTGAACCAAATCCTACCTGTTAATTGGAACTACATTCACAAATTTGAGGTCAATATTATTTTTTGAGTGTTGATTAGTATCTCTTTGTTTGCCTCATATGTATTATCAATATGTGAAGATTTTTTACAAGGTTATAGGTTAGAAAATTTTCTTTTAAAAGTTATTTTTATTCTTGAATGTGTCTGTCATATTATGCTTTTTTTCAATTTTAATTGAAATTTTCCATGAAATGTGGTTATTTCAAATACTTCTAATTCTTGTATAACTAGTGTTTAGTAAAATTTCTAACCTAATCTTTTCACATCTGACAAGTCTCAACATAGATTTGCTTCAATTTCTTGTAATAATGGATAAATATGCTTGGACGACTGTGACAAGAACATCAAAAGAATATGAGGAGGGAACAGAAAATTTCATAGAGTTTGCACTTAAGGTAGGTGTTGATCATAATCGCATGCATTGTCCATGTTCAAAATGTGAAAACTTAAAAAAAGTAATTGTAGGGATGTTGAGAGAACACTCGTGCTTCAATGGAATTAATGAAAGCTACCACCCATGGATTTAACATGGAGTATAACTTCCGCATACGCCCTTGATAAGGTTTGAAAGATATGATCAAGGCACTGTAGGAAGTGTTGGAGATAGTACAGTTGTATTAATATTTCGAGATGCATATGATGACTTCTAAGATGACCCTGAACAATTTCATACTACATTAGAGGAAGCCGATGAGTCATTGTACCCTGAGTGTAAAGATTTTACCAAGCTATCCGTAATGGTAGAACTTTACAACGTGAAATCAAGATTTGGTTTTTCATATCAAAGATGCTATTTAAGGATAATAAATTTCCACATGAGAGGTAAAGAAAACACTGGCTGCAATAGGGTTGAAGTATGAGAAGCTACATTCATGTCTCAATGATTACAACTTATATAGGAAGGAGCACAAGGATAAAACTACATGCCCAACTTATGGACAGCTAAGATGGAAGTTAAAGAAGAATTCAATTGAGACAATTACAGATGTTTCTGCAAAGGTTCTATGGTACTTACCCCTATTCCAAGGTTCAAAAGAATGTTCTATATAATAGAAACAGTAAAGAAATTTGGATGGCATGTCAAGGATAGAGTAGCTGATACCGTTTCACACTAGCCAATAGATAGCCTAGCATGGAAGCTCGTAGACTTGCTGTGACCTAATTTTGGTGAAGAACCTAGAAACCTACGACTTGCATTATCTACAGATAGGATTAAGCCTCATTGTGTTATGAGCAGCAAGTATAGTTGTTGGCCTATTATATTAGTTTGTTAAAACCTCCCACCATCTCTATGCATGAAGAGGAAGTTCATGATGTTAACTATGTTGATATCAAGTCTAAAGTAGCTAGGGAATGACATTGACATGTACTTGTCTCCCTTGATCTATGATCTTAAGACATTATGGGATGTAGGCATTGAAGCATATGACGCATACAGAAAGAGTAATTTATCCTAAAGGCTATACTATTGTGGACAATAAGTGACTTCCCTGCATATGATAATTTGTCTGGATGCACCATGAAGAGATACAATGCTTGTCCTATCTGTAGTGATTTGCTGTACGACTTAAACATGGTAGGAAAATGGCATTCCTTGAGCACAGAAGATGGTTCCGCAAAGACCATCCATATCATTTTAAGAAGGGTGAATTTAATGGAAATGTAGAAATAAGGACACCTCCAAAGATGTTGACAGGATGACAAGCATTGGAGCAAGTTGAAAACATTAAAGTCTTGTGAAGAAGAAATCAAATAAACATACAGATGAAAGTAATTGTAGAAGTTGTTGGAAGAAGAAATCAATATTCTTTTAGCTGGCGTATTGGAAATCACTGCATCTATGCCTTGTGCTTCATGTCATGCACATTAGGAAGAATGTCTATGAAAGCTTGATCGATACCTTGCTTAATATGCTAGGAAAAATAAAGGATGGACTAGCAACTCCAGCGGATCTTATGAACATGGGTTCGAAGAGGAGGTTGCATTCAAAGGATAGGGGCAGTCAAAGAACATACCTACCTAAGGCAAATTATCTACTCGCTAGAGAGGAGAGGAGAATAATGTGTAAAACCCTATTCGAGTGCAAAGTCCCAGATGACTACTCTTCAAACTTTAAAAACATTGTCTCCATGGAAGAGCTGAAATTATTAGGGATGAAGTTCCATGATTGCCATGCATTGATGTAACAACTACTGTCCTTAGCAATACGTTCGATGTTACCGGACAAAGTTAGTGGAGCTATTACAAAATTTTGCTACTTCTTTCATGCTTTGTGCAATAAGGTGGTGGATGTTTCAAAATCACAGGAAATTTAAAGTCATTTAGTGATAACTTTATGTGAGCTCAAGACAATCTTCCCACCATCCTTCTTTAACATCATGGTACACTTAACAGTGCACCTCATTGATGAGGTCAGACTCTATGGGCCAGTTTACTTGTGATGGATGTACCCATTTGAGAGGTACATAAAATTTTTTAAAGGGTATGTACGTAATCACAACCAACAAGAGGGGTGTAAAGCCAAATGTTATATTGTAGAGGAAGCAATGGAGTTTTGCATAGAGTACTTTTCAGGAGTGGATTCGATTGGAATCTCAAGAAAGAAATAACCAATTGCATTTCATGATTCCAAGGTTGGAAAACCTTTATCCAATGGTCGTGTATTGATTATTGACTATAAAGAACAAGATTAGACACAACTTTATGTGTTGCAAAATGTTGATGAACTCCAACCATACATTAAGTTCATCATGCATGTACTTATGTAAAATTTAATTGTTGAAGGTCATATTTTCTATGATTACTTTATTAATTTGTGTGTGTTGTACATAGTGAACACATAGATGTACTTAAGGCAAAGAATCTAAGTTACGCAAAGAAATAGAAGTGGCTACAATTTGAGCTTTGTCGCACTTTCAATAATTGAATGTGTAAGAAGGTAAAATGAAAGAATTCTCATTTAATATTAATTAATAAACTACATTCTATGTGTGTGTGTGTGTGTGTGTGTGTGTGTGTGTGTGTGTGTGTGTGTGTGTGTGTGTATAATCTTACTTAAGCCTACTTAATATGTGTATGCATAGATTCAAGATCAATAAGAAGTAGCAGGCAATGGTATATCAGAAACCTTGGGCTGGATGGCGATGGGACCACAACCAGAAGTAATAAAATATGCTACATATGCCATCAATGGTTATCATTTTTACACAAAAGACCATGATAGCTCAAGAGTGCAACAAAATAGTGGAGTTGGCTTAGTTGCCAATGCTACATTCTTTTCTAGTTCAAAGTATAACAGGCCAATAGTGGCAAATGATATTTATTATGGGGTTATAAGACATATATGGGCCTTGGATTATACTTTTAGAACAGTGGTTGTATTTAAATGCGATTGGGTGGAACACAACAAATACAACATCAAAACTGATTCCCTTGGATTGATATCAGTTGACCTCAATAGGATCGGCTATAAAAATGATCAATTTATTTTGACATCTCAAGCAAAACAAGTATTAAGATGAATGTGATAAGAGATGGTCAACTATTTTATCATCTTGTTCGGTGGATTTTTATGATGAAGACAACTTAGGAGATACTAAAATAGATTACCCTTCTATTACCAAAACAATCCCATCAATCGAAGTAGTACTTGCTGAGAATGAGTGTTATGTGATAATGGTGCGGAAAGTGCTTAGGTTTGAAAATTATATGTAGTTGGGGGTATGTAGATTGAATTAGTGACTTGCAATATATATATATATATATATATATATTCATATTTATAATTAGCTCTTTTCTCATGAGCTATATGGATTGATAAGTGAGCTATATGTGTGTACAAAGAATGCATGAATCAATGTTGACTATCATTAAAAATTAGTTTCATTGTGTATTAATTGTTAGATATTGTAAAGTACTAATATAAAATATATATTTTTTGAATTAAAAGTAATTTTTAAAAGTAGACATTATTAAAGTCATTTACACTAAACGACTTCGTTATGTACAACTAAATTTAGCATGAAAAATGATCAATCAAATTTACACTAATCATTATGTAACTTCTTTGATTTTTAAATAATAATTTCCAAAAATTTTAATTATTTGAAATCAAAGTCAAAAGAAAATAATTTTTAAATTCTTAATTTTTGGACTTATAGAAAGTGAAAATTTTATAGACTTCAAGTCTGATGTTAATACCTCGATAGTGTGATTATACTCAAAAAAATGATTCCAACAAAACTAAGTTTGCTATAATTGAAATTCGAATGAATACGTTTTAATTTTCTTAAAAATGGCAATTTGGTAATTTCACATAGTCGGCCCCACAGGAAAAAATTTGAGAATTGAGTAGCTCTCATCTATTTTTTTTACTGTAATTATATAACTAAACAATTAAGTAGTAAAACAATATAATTTTCAAGTGTAAAATTTTCCAAAATTAAATTTATTAAATAAATTAAAGGAGGGACTATTTTGATATTGGCACCCCCTCCCTCTTAAAAAAATATTTTTTATTTAAAAATAATTTTTAAAGTCATTTATAAATAAACGACTTTAAAATATGTTACTTTTAAAGTCATTTATTTGTAAACAACTTTTATAATGGCACCCCCCTCCCTCTTATCTTAGTTGATGAAAACAACAAACCCAAGTCTATTCTCAAAAGCCCGACATAGAGGAAAAACCCAAGCAAAGCTAATCAGAGAGAAGAAAGGAGAGGAGGAGAGGAAGAGAGGACCGACTGACACTGACGATGCCCAAATTGACATACGATGTAGATCAGTGGTGAGAAGAGAAGGGAGAGAAGAAAGAGGGGAAGTAAAAGAGGAAGAAGAAGAAGAAGAAGAAGAAGAAGAAGAGGAAGAAGGAGAAAAAGAGAGGACCAACCGATGTTGATGCCTAGGTTGACATATGACACAAATTGATGGTGAGAAGAGAAGGGCGAGAAGAAAGAGGGGAAGAAAAAGAGGAAGAAGGAGAGGAAGAGAGGACCGACCAGGAGCCATCCTAACAAGCACTATCCGACCAGTCCGCTGCCCACTGTCAGTGCCGATGACACCCAAATAGGTGTACGCAAGTGAGAAAAAACCAGGCAGTGGGAAGGGGGAGAAGAAAAAGAGGAAGAGAGGACTGACCAGGCGCCGTCCGACTAGGTCACCACCCATTGTTGATGCTGACGACGCCCACGTAAGTGTGGACAGGAGAGAAAAAAACCTAACAGTGAGAAGGGCAGGAAGAAAAAGAGGAACAAGAAGAAGGAGAGGAAGAGAGAAGGGGAGAAGAAAGAGGAGGAAAGGGCCCAAAAAAAAAAAAGCTTTTCCAAGTAGATATTCCTAATCTAGTTCATTGAGCATGGATGAGTATGATTGAATATTTCTGATTTCTTTTGGATCTATAAACATGATTTGAGTAGATGAGATGTGATTTTGTTAGGATGAGATGCATGTTTTATTAGGACTAGCTAAAAAGGACATTGAATAAGCTGTCCTAGCATGTTTTATTACGATAAATGGTATAACTGCAAAAAATGGATGATATATAAGCAAACCTGACATGATGCATGATTTAAACTTGGAAATTACATTAAATAAAGTAACCTAAAGTGCATGAATTAAGCATGAAAGTATGCATGAGCTAAGATGTAAACTAACCAAACATTGAATGCATGAAATTAATCGACTAATGCATGGAAACCTAAACTAAACAAGAAAAATAAAGTATTAAGAGCCAACTAATATGCACTAATCTGAAGTGGAATGTGAATGATTCATTACAAGTAAGAATGGAAAGCATGGTGCACATGATTATGAGATCTAAAAGCATGGAATAAGTTGCAAACTAACCTAGATAGAATACATGAATGGAATGCATGGATAACTAACCAAGACAAACTAAAATTTTAAGAAGAAACACTTTAAAACTACGTGCATGAATCATGAGAAGTGCATGAATTAAGCATGAAAGTATGTATGAACCAAGATGTAAACTAACCAAACATGGAATGCATGAAATTAATCAACTAACACATGGAAACCTAAACTAAACAAGTAAAATAAAGTATTAAGAGCCAACTAATATGAACTAATCCACAGTAGAATGTGAATGATTTATTACAATGATAATGCATGAATTAAAAAGTAAGAATGGAGAGCATGATTATGAGATCTAAGAGCATGGAATAAGTTGCAAACTCGCCTAGATAAAATACATGAATGGAATGCATGGACAACTAACCAAAACAAACTAAAAGTTTATGGAGAAACACTTCAAAACTGTACATAAACCATGTGTTTGTGTTCATGGTTCAAGTGTCTCCACTGTATGAGATTCAATTGTAACATACTTAATTTAAGAACTACGCTCTCTTTCTCTCTCTCTTTCACACACACACACACACACCTATGTTCATAGACTTAATGTGGGATGCTTCATTCCCACTGAGAGATGTGAACTTGAAGCAGTGGACTTAAAGACTAGTGAAAGGTCTATGGGATCTATATCCCTTTTACAAATATCTATACTAAATAGGCTTATATTTTCATGCATCCTTTATCCAGTTTGCTTGTCATTTGTTTGCCACATAAGTTAGATATTGTATGTTTATGTGAATGGATGGAGATGGAGTCTCCATTATTTTATTTTTTTTCCTTCAAGTTTATCACGTACATTACATTCGCATATGTAAAATGAGTAACTCTGGAAAAAAAAGAAAGAAAAAGAAACAGATTGTGAATTTTTGGCAAAAATGTAGGGATAATTTCTCTAAAAAATTTTATTTCTAGAAAAGAAACACGACACTCGAGATTTTTAAATGACAATTCATCTAACCGTATTTAAGAACAAAAGATGGGTGTGTGTATGTGCTAGAGGACATGCGGTCATAGTATACACTTGATCATTTTGATAAGAATGACTTATAACACATGTTTAGAAATGGGCATGAACAAGACGCAATAGGACATAAATGCAAGCTTACTAGTAAATTCTTTAAGATGTATCTCTTGCTTATCAAATAAGAATTGTAGTTGCTTACATAAAGCCAAATTGTTGTAGTCATGTTTATATGAGTGCAAATGAATGTGTATATAAATGTGTTATGTGAGTGTTAGAATCATGCAAGTTAACATTGCTTTAATTATATCTTATTTACTTAGAATCATGCATGTTAACATTGCTCTACTTATAATCATTCAAATTAGTTTCTAGGTTTAGTTTTAAGAAAGTTTAATTTTTGAAATATCTATTCTTTAAAAAGTTTCTATTTTCATGCATGTTTTATCTAATTTGCTCTCAATCTGTTTGCTGCATATGTCATTTCAATTTGGTTTCTTTAAATGAATTACTGGCATTTTTTTTTTCATTGTTCAAATATCATTGTGTTCTTCTTTATAGTAATGATGAAACAAGAAGAACATCAAACTGAAGATTACGGCTACAATGAGGAGCATGAACAAGAGGCCAACATGAGCACTCCAAAGAGACAGGACAGAGGGTGAATAACAATGGAAAAGGTTATCAAGAGAAAGTTTAAGGGAATTAAAGAAATTGTCCATAGTAAGAAGCATGATTTCTATCACATTTAAGGATTAGATATTTGTGCCATCCTCGACAAAAGATTCAATATGGGAAATGGTGAAGGTAAATAAACATTAAGTACATGTATTATCTAATTTATAACTTACCTCATTAATATAGTAATTTGATGTGTACTTTGCATATTGCCTTTGATGTGCATAGTGATAAGAAGATGCATGCTTTACAAGGGGGAATTGAGCAATGAAGAAATTGAAAGAACTACCTTGTTCTCAATTACAGAGCTCCAAATATCAACGATCCATCAAGGCTGTACATGATGCCTGCCATTTACTCTAATATCTTTAACCAGGAGGTTTGGAATGCATTTGTACAAAACTGCACCTTCGTCGAATTTGAAGTTTGTGCAAAAAAGATGTTTCATTTAATTAATTACATGTAACATTCGATTATTACACTTGATCATGCATGTACGAATGTGCATGCAAAGAGTGCAAGGGTAAGAAAGGTACATAAAACAAATATGCAGCACCACCTGTCTAGGTTGGGCTACATTAGTTTAGAAGAGTGCGAAGTAAGCATCTGTCACAATTTATCCCTTTCAATTTAATGCTACTATAGTTATAAACATGTTATTCTCTAACTATAGTGTCTTTACTTGACAGCAAAAGAAAGCTAAGACTACAGAACACATTGATCACTCCATCCTCTGGAAGATGGCACATTTGATGAGCCTTTCTAGCAACAAGTTCTCAGATAAAAGTACATCACAAATTGCTTCTTACATAGTAAGTAGTTCCACTTATATATAAGTTTTATACAATTAATTAGAAGACATGATCATGTCTTTCTAATTAAATTTTGCAGCACATTCTTACCCAAGAAAGCACAACTACAGGAACTCTAAGCAGCACTGCTACCAATGAGAACATCATGTATTGGTCTATGGGCAATAAGAAGGACCACCTTGGTCGAGTTAGGGGCATGTGTCAAGGTGTTGTTCCTTCCAAATTCTTTGGTAAAGGACATTTACCTAAAGTTCAAGATGATGAGGAAGCCTACAATGAGCTTGTTGAGAAAATAAAGACTAATATATTTAGTTAGTTGCATGAGGGAGGTTTGATGATTGTTACTCCATCCCCTACATATAATTTTCATAGTGCCCATGTACCTCCATTGAATGCGAGCTACAATTTCCCAACTGAAGAAGATAATGAAGGACATCAGGCGCCCCTCATAAAGGAAATTCCCACTTAGGAGGTGTATATATAGACAAAACTAGAAATTTTCATTATCCTTTTATAATAATTCTTTATCTTAATCTCTCTATTGTATATTTGATTTGTAGGTGGGTCAATGCATGTTAGCCCTGGATTTTTGTCAAAACATAGTGGCAGTTGATTCATGATATGAGCACAAGTCAAACATTTTGCACAGAATTAGTATGTCACCACATACTATGCGGGTGTCCATTATCATGGCTTTGAATGCTAATGCCCGCTTACCATTCCCATTAGAAATGAAAAGTATTATAACTGTTGGGCAGGCAGTTGCATATCATGTCACTTGGCCGCAGGCACTAGTCATTCTCATAGTGTCCATGATATGTATCTTATCATTCTACCTTCCTCATCAATATTTTTTAACTAGAGACCTCAATTAATTATTTAATAACTTTATATGGTTAATCAGCAATGACATGCAGCACCAAGGTGGGCCACCTTTACAGTATCACCTATTGCTGCTGCACCAATGGAATAGGTACTTGTATATATTTTTGTTTTTTTTTCATCATAAATTAGGTCATCTTCATTTATTAATATTATTTAGCTAAACAATTTTACATCTTTTACAGCAGCCATTCGAGGAGTGTGTGGAAGTCTCACCTAGCACGCCTCGATCCCTAAGGTTACTCTACAGTCTCATCAACAATGATATGGCAATCAACCTTGTACGAATCAAGTAGGGAGTGCTTGTTGAGGATATTGTTGAAGTGCCACTTATGGTAGAGGACCTATTACGAGTTTGCCTATGGGGTCAACTGGAGCACCCTCACATTGTCTCCTACATGGGGTATATGCACATACTTGCTTATAAAATATTTGACGTTTACATGTTATATTTTCATGGTGTAGGTAATAATTATTTCTTTTATGCAGCTTCTTGAATGATGTGACTAGGCTTTTTGAGGGTGAGAGAACACTTTACCAATTCCTTGACCTTGGCATAATTTCTTGAGCAACAGAGCAATGACCAACAAAAAGGCATGTTCAGGATATTTAACCATGATTCTTTTGTTGCTCTTAAGGACAAGGCTTAATGATTCCATACAATAGTGGGTAGATTTTAATATTCTTATTTTCTTGCCAACTTATTCTATACTTAAGGATTTCCAACTTCCATTACAATTCATATGACTATCTATGTAAGTCTCATTGGATGTTGCTTGTTTTGGATGTGCACAGTGAGCATGCTTTTTTTTAATCTTGTAGATCGTACATTCGTCCTACCCTCATAAAAATTATAAATAAGTAAGAAATTTTTTTTTTCATGTGTTATGAGTAGATAAGTAATTTGTTATTCATATATAATGCATTCGAAATTTAAATTTGTAGAGTTTGGTTTGAATGGGCTAATATCACCTCGACTATACAAACACCAAAATTCACTTAGAAGAATGTCAAGTTATAGGAAATAGTTAATTACTCTAAGTTACCACTAATTAAATCTAAAATATTACAAATGATATTTATCGGTTCTTTTTTATTATCCTTATTGCATAGTGCCCTAAACAATAGTCAGATTAGGAGTGTGGGTATTATGTCCTAAGATACATGAGGACCCTCATATTTAATAGTATTCCTATCTCCCATTTAAAAAAGGTAGAATATTTTTTTACTTTTCATAATCTTATATTTTTCTATAGTTTTTATGGATCTAGGTAAAAAGTGTGATCTTAATTAAATATGTTGTATTTTAGTCTACTAGCCTTTTTGAGTGGGCCAATAAGAAGAGTTACTTCAGAGTAAATCTCAATGAAATACAAGATGAATAAGTTGAGTATGTAATGAGTTTTAATTAGGTCACTTGGAGTAACTACATGAACTTGAAATACATAATAAAGTATTTTTTTTCATTCACTTGTGTGTGTTCCTTTAATTTTTATTTTTATTTTAAATATATATATATATATATATACATATATGTATTTTAAGCGATGAATGAGTGGAAATTTGCAGTGTGGGAATAAATGAGTATGGATGAAGTGAATTTGGAGCTTGTACATGAAGTGAATATGTGGCAGTTGATTTTTAATATATTTATTGAATTATATAACTTTTATGAGATGATGAAAAGAGGGTTACTTAGAGTGTGAAAGTAAATGCGAATGTGTATAGATTTACAAATGAAGTGAATGTGGATGTTATAGAAAATGCATGTGTGGTAGTTTCTTTTATAAATTATTTTCAAGATAGATGTGGATGGATAATGATGAGTTTGTATGTTTTGTACCCATTATGGATGTATTAGGTGTTATAGTGTAAGAACTATTTGGTGTATCAAAAAAGATGCGGATGCATGTTGTATTAGATTTTATTTTTTCACATTTATAAAGATTGTTTGAAGTATCAGGTGTATATAACGTTTATTATTCAATGTATACACAAGTGGTAGCATATCAAGAAAGATGTGGATGCATTGTAGTGGAAGTTGGTTTTTCATGTTTGTGGAGATTGAAGTATTAGGTGTATATGATGTTTGGTTTTTCATGTTTATAAAGATTGTTTGAAGTATCAGGTGCATAGAATGTTTGTTATTCCATATATACATAGTAGTAGTGTATTAAGAAAGATGTGGATGCATTGTAGTAGATGTTGGTTTTTCATGTTTGTGGAGACTAAAGTATTAGGTATATATGATGTTTGGTTTTTCATATTTATAAAGATTGTTTGATGTATCAGGTGTATAAAATATTTTTTATTCAATGTATACACAGGTGGTAGTGTATTAAGAAAGATGTGGATTCATTGTAGTGGATGTTGGTTTTTCATGTTTGTGGAAATTGAAGTATTAGGTGGTATGATATTTGTTATCCAATGTATACAAGTGGTATTGTATCAAGAAGTGGATGCATGTTGTATTGGAACAAGTTTTGAATGTTTATAAAGATTGTTTGAAGTATCAAGTGTACATAGGATGTTTGTTATTCAATTGTATGCAAGTGTTAGTGCTTAGATATAAAATTGAAAAAAAAATACTTTTGAAGTTGTTTAGCCCTAAAGGACTTCAAAAGTATAGACTTTTAAAGCCTTTTAGGCTACACGACTTCAAAAGTTGTGACTTTTGAAGTCATTTAGGGATAACCAGCTTCAAAAGATGCAACTTTTGAAGTCATTTGTAAATAAGCAACTTCAAAAGTCCATAAAAAAGTTGGGCTTTTGAAGTCGCTTAGATAAAAATGACATCAAAAGTTGGTGACTTTTGAAGTCGTTTAGTGTAAGTGACTTTAAAAGTCCACCACAAAGTTGGGCTTTTGAAGTCTCTTAAGTAAAAATGACTTCAAAAGTCACCAACTTTTGAAGTCATTTAGGACAAACAACTTCAAAAGTCACATATATTTGAAGTCGATTAGACTAAATGACTTCAAAAGTTGGTGATGACTTCAAAAGTACTTGATTTTTAAAGTCATTTACCTAAATGAATTTAAAAGTTTTTTACTTTCCAAGTTGGCTTGATAGAAGTCACTTCGTAAGCGAATTCGATTATCCTTTTTAACTGACTTTAAAAGCCCCCTGTCTAGTAGTGATTATATCTCAAGGAAGACACCTTACCCTTCATGACATCACCCAAGTGACATCATCCTAGATATCACACGACCAAATGATATTACTACTCTAGTCTCAAGGAAGATACCTCACCCTTTCTAATCACCCAAGTGACATCATCTTAGTGCAATGTTCCAAAAAAATTGTAAACTTTTTATGATTAATGAGATTTAAGTTTTACCCAAAATGTGAAAATTAGATTTTTATAAACTAAATAATTGAATAATAAGAATTCAATAGTTGATTAGTGCTAGAAAAGAGATTTCCAAGATATAAAGATGTCACAAATTATAGCATTAGAGGTCTATAACCTATAAGTATTATAATTTGGTTTAGACGTTTTTAATAGGTCCACACATCACCTAAAATCCTACCTTAGTAGTCAAGCAACACAAGGACATTAGGATGTGTTAGGAATGGGCTAGGAGGTGGAAACATGTCTAGAATGATGTCTAGGATGCTGGATGTGCTAAGGAAATAGATTAGGCGAATAAGTGGAGATGTCTATATGTATGATTGGATGGTTAAGGAAAGAAAGAAAGAAATGAAGAAGGAAGGAAAACAAGAAAAACATGGGCGGGCAGGTAGTGTTATGACATTTATGAAATGTTTTGAATGATTGAAGTCTCAATAAGTTATTCACATTTATATGGGTGTTAGCAAGCATGTTAGTATGATTTCACATTCTAACATGTTTACTTTAGAGTGATCATATTTCCATATGAATGACTTTTATTTTTTTAGATTTTCTAGTGACGTTGGATGATTGGTTTAATCATGCCATTGTGCTCTTGAAATTGACATTTTTTATTACCATGATTTTTAATGAGTTTTAGCTATTAGATTTCTTGCTTGGGTGCACTCTATGATGTTAGAGTCAAGCATGATTTTTAAGCCCTCTAATGTTTCGTTTTTAATAAGAATAATAAGTATGCATATGATTGTTTTTCTTAGCATGAATACTTTGCTATTATGGTATGGTTAAGAAATTATATCTTTAATCCATGTGATTTTTACTCAAAAAGTGCCTTGAAAAAGATGGCATTTAGGAGTCTTACAAAGGCACATAGAACGAATGTTTTTTTTAGGGTGTTGATGTAATGGTCATGCATCCAACACCTTATTTTGGATTTTGATATGCACAATTTTAGCATGTTGTTGAGCTTATTTTGTCTTATTTATGATCCAAATAGATGTTTGTTGATTAGCATTGTAAGACTCAAAATATGTAATTAGTTAACATTTTTTTAAACATGTTGCTATTTGGAAAATTTGGCCACCCTTTTAGGATGGTTTTTGAGTTGTAACATGCCTTGTAAAAGATAGTTTTTGATAACCCAATATTAACATTTAACAAGATGGTTTTTAGCACATTTCTATACTCTGTAAATCACAATTTTGAAAGCCTAAAATTAGTTGGCTTCTAATACATTGTTATGCCTTGTAAACTATGACTTTAAAGTCCCAAAAGTAATGTTTTGGTCACTAGTTTTTAGCATGTTAATATACGTGAGAAATGGTGAGTTTTATACTTTGATTTGATGCTTGACAAGTTTAATTTGGGCATGAAATTGTACCATAAATTTGATGTGTTTTAATAAGTTCTCAAATATTGCATCAACATTTGATTTAGCTTGAAAGTAAGCTATTATGTGATTCATGTTTAAATATTTATTGTAGCTTGAATGGGATCTTTTATGCAATGTACATTTTGAATTGCATCATGGGTTTTGCCTAAGATTTTGCAAAATGTATAAGGGCATAATGATACTCAAGTTTTCATATTTGAGATAGGCAAATGAGCCTAGAAGAAGCTATGTTAGGAGATTAGTACAAGTTGGTCCTCTGATCTCCAACTGTAATATCCCTAATTTTTAATTTTTACTTCTTGTAATTTTACTCAATATTCAAATAAAATGAGAACTTAGAATTTCACATTTTGAGATTCCACATTTTGAGATTCTATGAAAGTGTGCTTTTGAAAAACACTTGATTTGACCTTCAAGATCTAAAAATATGGAATGTATTCAATAAAAGCATTCCAACAATACTATGAACATTGAAATCAAAGATCAAATGAAAATGTTTAAAATAACGTGAACACCCAATGAGACCCATTCATAAAAACTCGAAAGAGGCATTTGTGAGACTGAGATATGTTGACAATAATGCTTTAAATGATGCCAAAAATTAAGCACACATCCATTATTTCTAAGATTCAATTATTTGATTTAATAAACATATATAAATAGATAACAAATGTAAATTTATTTATCAGGAAAGGAAAATATTGGCTAACTTAAGCCAGTCAACACTACTTTTGAAAGATGGAGGAGGAAGAGGAGGAGGAGAAGAAGGAAAAGGAGAAAAGAAAGAAAAGACTTGTTACCCCGTCCACGAGTGCACCAGCAAAGGAAGAAAAATCCTTCGCTATCTTTGTTTGTCTCACCAATCTATAGTTGATCAATGACTCAAAAATGTTGGATCTACTATTTTTCATCAAGAACTCAACAACCCTATTCGTTGATCCAAAGGTAGATAGATCAGTGAATGTTATGCTAAATCTTAATGATCTAATCATTGATCTACAATCAAGAGTGTTCAATCAACATTGAAATCACCCACATGTCCAATTCGACAAATCTAAATTATAAATTTGTAACAATGTGCATTGACCTCAACGTATTTTTCTAGATTTCTCATCCTCACACACTATCATTGATAGATTTGACTGTTCATGTATAGATTAGAGTCGCAAACCTGTGATCAATGACAAGAATTTATGAATGCATAATATTAAGACTAAATTTGACCAAAATAGATCAAATTGATTGCCAACATCACACTAATTACAATGGTCTGAAAGTGAGATCTGACCCTCGATCTATGGATCTTAACACTTAGATGCTCAGATCCTTATGATTCAGGGAATGATCAATAAATCAGGTAGCATCTAATTGTTCATTTAGGAATTTAATATATTGATTTCGATTCAGGAGAGTCATTAATGATTTTGATTATACATGAATGACAAATCAATAATATACATTTGCTTAGAGGTATAGAAATGCAACCCAATTATTGATCAATGATAGTATCAAGAGTTGATACGCCATGGAAAATCTGAAGTGTCAAATCCAAGTAGGTGGTTTAAGATTGCATACTTCCTTTCTATAATTTATGGTGGAACACTTGATTTTGATATGAAAAGCCAATTTGATTCAATATGCATTATACAAAACATTTTAGTAAATTTAATTATCAGTATAATGCATTGATTTACCAAGCTTATTAACTCTGATCATGCTTTTAGTGATTTTATTAGAGATGGTCATGTTGATTAATTTATGAAAGGAGTTTGAAAACTTTTAAACATGATTAAACATGTTATTCCATCTTTGAAAGGTCAATCATGAATTCGGTATTTGAAGTTTAAATTATATTATATATGGAATGCATGTGTTTATCCATGGTTTGATTTGTGAATGAGGAAAATGAGATTATTGAACCATCCAGAGTAAATGAACACCCAAATATATTCCATAAGTTTTTCATGGATTTGTTTTATATAGGCAAGTTGCCTGGTGGATGTTGCGCTAGAGGGTTGTAAGGTTGGCCACCTGCCCTTTGAGATTGTGATATGATAGGTACCTTGCCTGAAGAGTGGTTAAACCTCGGGTGTGACAATCATGGGAGGGCCACAATGCGCAATGCATCTCTCCCCATTTGGGACAATGACTAGTGCCTCACAGTCGGTGTCAGCAAGAGCATGGTAGTAGATCCAAGTAAGATTGATGCCGTAGCATAGTAGTCCATGTTTTTTGGTTTTATGACAGGCTAATGGTTCCTGGGCCATTCTAGTGTAATGATGCTAGTATTGTTGTGGTATGAGTACTCATGACTAAATTGATGTGAACCCTTGTATGATTAGGATGAAGTCACTGAAGTTGAGATTTTATGACATTTACGAGTTTACGATGATGATTAGGATGAAGTCATTAAGTTGAGATTTTATGAAATTTATGAATTTACTATGGTTTTAAACTCATGTTATTATCTAGCATATTTTACAAATATTATTGACTTTTATTAATATGTCATGTATTGTAATTTTTGAACTTATAAAGTATTACAATTGGATTTATTCATGATATCAACATGAATGTATTTCAATTTATGAATTTGATATTGAATACAGTTTTAGATGACATGTTCTAATATAATATGACATCATTCTATTTTCTTGATGTGAGTTATGGACTCCTTGATTTTGTAATAACCCCAATTTTTGTAATTGATAGAGAAAATCAATAAAGTTTAAGTTTCAGAAATTTTGGGCTAGAATATTAGGGTTATTTAGAATGTACTTCTTATAAAAGTATAATCAAGGGATGCAACATGTATAATTGAAATTGAACTCAGCAAATCTTTCAGAATGACTATAAGCACAACAAATTCTAAATTCGAATGAAAAATCCTTAATTTTCTTTATTTTATGGACAAAAGGGTAAAATAGTAATTTTACCCATAATCGAGATTTAGACATCAAAATTTAGAATGTTCTAAGAAATACGAATCCAACGCCACTAAGTACGTTCAATTCTGAGATCATGGGAATAAACCCTAATTTTTTTTATACATAAAGGGCAAAATGGTCTTTTTACACTATGTGGGGCCCACAAGGGACCTAACCACGTGAAAGCTGAGTCAAACCACTACCAACTGGTCTTGGAGAAAAATATGGAGGCGGAGAATCCAATGCTAATTAAATAATAAAAAAATAAACCATAATCATTACACATAATCATGAAAAAAAGACCCAAAATACTTATAAATACACCCCCAAAAAATCCTCTAAAAATTTTCATAAAATTCTCACAAAATTATCTTGATTTTCCCTACAAAACGAGACATAGATCCATTCCCAAAATCCCAAAACTCCCAAAAGATCTCTCTCTTTCATTTTCTCTCTCCTCTCTCTAGATTGGAACAAGAGACCTAAATTCAATTAGGCACTCTATTCCAGAACAAATATCACAGATCTCACCATATAAAATTTCCTATCATACCTTAGCTACAAAATGCCCAAAGAAATTTCAAGATCCAACGGTTCAAACAACAAAAATCACAAGACATATTCATCAAAACTAGCATTCTCTTAAATTGGACTATATAACTAATGTTTTTCTCCAATCAGGTAGGTGGAACTACTTCCTAGACATATTTATTGTTGTTTAATAAAAAAATTATTTTACTGTAATTTGATTTGGGTGAAAAATTGTAAAAATAAAGTAAATATCAGAACCTTCAATTAATGATGATTGAGGGCTCAAATAGAAAATCTGACCCTACCAATCGATCCAGAAGGGTCCAAAACCCCTAAGGTAAAAGTTTCACGATATTCTATGAAGTTTTGGGCCCTCAATTGAAAGGGATTGATTGGACGGTCCAGAATGGACTATCCGATCCCCCGATTGGATCGGGATCCCTTTGGATGGCATGTGAAACACCGAACAGAAACCCTGCAAGCGGTAGCATTTTCGCGAGTGCGCGACGTCATCCCAATGGGACAACCGCGCGTAAGCGACAGTCTCGAGCAGGAGCATTTGTCTTCCATCCCGAGGACCGGCGCATGACGACCAAAGCATTCCTCCCAGATGTTCCACCCGAACGATTTGGGCCATCCATTCTGATGGGCCCATATCATATCTAGGCCCTAGGAATGGACTATGAACTTTCAGACTCAATTTAGGAGTCATATGGACTCCAAATTAAGATCGAAAAGATCCTATGGAAAGCTTACAACCTTTAGTTTCTTATGAAATGATAAAATGGAGAAGATATCTTATGAAACTTTCTATATTTAGGAAATAAGTTTTCAATTTCCAAGACCTTCAAGATATGCAGATCTTGGTAATCTATTTTAATAATGATATACTATTGAAATAAAGTGATATCCATGGTTTATTTGGACATATATGAGATATATTAAGAGATCTACCCGTTATGGTAGAAAAATCCTAAAAATACAAAGGGACCCACTTGATCAATGAGATCAAGTGTGATCAGATCCTTGGGATAGATTGAATGAATGTTAAAATGATGAAATCCAAGGAGATCATGGATTGAATATGGTAAAAACAAAGCAATATGATCTTTGGACCTTAATGACGAAAAACCCCTAAATGTAATTAAAACCCTTGATTAAAAGAAAAAGATCTAAGATCTAATGGTTGGATCATAAGTAAAGATTTCTAAAAATATTTATGTAATTAGTTTCATTTTCTATTAATTGATAATAAGCATTTTAAATGTGATTTATGTTATAAAGCATGCTAAGTGCAACTTTTAGACTTTAGCATGATATGTGATTAGATTGTTATAATAGGTTGCTATATTTAATTATCTTAGGGGCATGTTAGTATGATTTTATGCAAGTGTAACTTAGGACCAAGTTAGTATGATTTCATGACATTGTAACATAGGACCATGTTAGTTTAAATTGAGTTATTAAGGTATATTAGTTGAAAATCATGCTAGTGTAATTTTAAGTACCTTGTATCATTATCATTAAGTTGTTCAATTATGTAGTTTTATGCTCTAAATTTATAATTCATTTATGATCTACTTGTTATGAGATAAAGAGCATAAAACACCAAAAAGGGAATCTAATGAGAAAGTAGAGTTTCATGACACAAATAAGAGTGGATTATTTTGGGACTTAATTAGTAAGGGCTATAGTTAGTAGGACAATATAAGGATTATCAAATCCTTGGCCCAAATTAGGAGAATAATAAACCCCATGAATGACCTTGTAAATGTTCATGGACTTAATCAAAATCAATTAGAAAGTGTACTTAGGGTCAACATGCTTATATGAACCTTATGAAAGGTTGAGCTAAGGTCACTCTAGTGAATGTTGAACATAGTGGTTAAGGGGGTTGTTTAATAGAGCCTCGCCCTTCCCCTACCTTTCGTTGACGTTTGTGAGGTCTAAACGCCTCCTTGCATGAGAATTGAAGTAACCACTTTGTGTTCACCCATTCAGCTAGTAAGCCTTAGCCAATTGGAAATAAGAGGAGCAGTCTAGACTTAGGCTGAAATAAGTTACCTTCAACCAGCAAAACATTAACTGGTTGTTGAATGGTAATAGTAAGAGCATAAAAGGTTAGTAAATTATCTAACCCTAATAAAAACTGTAAGTAAGATACGGATGATCAAACGAGATCCATTAGATCTTGAATGATCAAGAACAATAAGAATAAGAATATTGTATTGTATCTAGTATGCATGTTATAGATCAAATATAGTTCATTAGATTAGATAATCTAGACCCTTGATCTAAGATTATTCAAGGAAGAAAACTAAGATCATCCTCCTTAGGGATGATCCAATAACTGAACTTAGATCAAAGAAGACCTAGATGATAAAAGATCTAGGACCTTGATCTTTATCAACAAGTATAGATTATCGCTCAAAAGGATCTATGAAAGATCAAGATCAAGGAGATGGACACACAAAGACTTAAAGATAGAAAATATTTAGATACGAATGATTTAAAGATCATTCTGAACATTAGATATAGTGATCAATAGGATTGTTCATAATTTATATATATTGACAGTATGTGTGGATGTACAGATTACATACATCAGTCAGGATCATGGAAGATCTGGGAAAAGGGATCACTACTTGAAGGTAGGAGGATTTGATGAATGCATTTACATGGGATATACATGATTGAACCCATGACCTTATGTTGACAAGAATAATGTTAATACTTGTATTAAATCCCCTGAAACCCTTATGATTCAACCAAACGCATATAAAATGGTTAAGGACTAGACTCTAAGTGAATAGGGAACTAGAAGATATTTTAGCCCCAAGAAAACAGATAGATTGTCTGATATGTATGAAATCTATTTTACATACAAGATTGGAGGCTTGTGATTTTGTTTTAATAGGCATAAGCTTAGAGGATGCTATGCTATAGGAGTTATGAGGGTTTGGCCACCCGCTTCTTGAAATTTGATGATACCTTGCCCTATGAGAGGCTAAAAGTCAGGTGGGGCAATTATAGGAATGCCACTACTATGAAAGTCCTATCTCCTCATATGGGCAGTGACATAATATTTTCCACCGTGGTACCAGTGGTGAATAGGGCAGTTATCCGAGCGCGCTAGTACGGATCAAACTGCAGCATGGTAGCCCTTTGATTATTTTACACTATGATGCATATGAGAGTAGGCATAGTGAAATGCCTTATGTTCTAGCATAATGAAATGCTAGGTAATTGCATATTACCAATATTTTCCAAGAAGAAAAATTTTCAGTGTATGATTAACTGAAATACTAAATTCTCATAATGAAGAGAATTGATCAGCTTAGTTGGGAATGATATTTGACTACTTTCATAAATTTAACTGATTTACCCATGTATAGCATGTATGAATATGGATATACATATATTACAAAGTAAAGAATAGAGACATGAATATGTTTAGGGATAACAGGATTATGAAGTATTAGCATTATACTGTCAATTATTATGCTTCTTGAATCCCCTACCAAGCATCGCTTGCTGAGATATTGTAAATGTTGCAATGTTTACAATATCTCAGATACAGGAAATGAGAATTAAGAGCTCAAGATGATAGAAGACTTGAAGAGAATAATCTTCAAGGTATACCCCTTGAAGACATGTATTTTTCTTTGTTTGAGAGTATTGTATTGTAATGAGAGTTTCATTGTATGGTGAGCTTTGAGTTTTGGATATGTAATTTGGACAAGTATTGTAATGGATTTGGCTATACTATGAACCACTGGATGGATTCTAGAATTTTAAAAAAAGTATATTCCTTTAATGGAATTTTATCTTGTACAAAGTTCTACTTATGTTATGTATAAAGTGATGACTTGGGTTTTACAAAATAAGTTCTAAAGAAAAGAATTTTTTCTGTTTTGTTTTGCGAAATTTTTTTACTATTAAGGACTATGCCTTTCAAAATGTATTGCAAAACGTGTTGCAAAAACCCAAGTCGTCACAGATATATTCTTTGATCCATTACGTTTTGTTTTCAAATTAATTTGAGAAATAGAATGACCTAGTTTTAACCACTAAAAACACGTTAAAGTGATTCTTATCGTGCGAAAAATAATTCACTTTTTCTAAATGCAATCTTATTCCACCTACGGAAGCATTTCTTGCTAATATATTGTAATTGTTAATTTACATTATCTCATATTTGAAGGAATAGAACAAGAAGAGACATAGGAGACAAAGTGAAGAGCTGCAGAAGGGATCAGAAGGACATTGTTAAAGTGGGTTAAAGTTCTAGTCCTATTTATCTTTAGTCGTTGTTTAAGTTATTATATTAAGACTTACATTCATTTGAATGTTTGGACATGAAATTGTAATTATGGACATGTGGCTATGACTGGATAGATTTTGGTAAACTAGTTGTGTTTCATACCTATCTTTTATTTTGATAAATCTTTGGTTTTCGAATATGTATTTAAAGGTGATTGAGTGGAGACTAAGTCTCCCATATTGTCTTATACATTATAATGTGGTTTATCAGGGATAACACGTCGCATACCAAAAATGGGATTATCTGAAAAATAAAGGAAAATTTACCAGATTTTCGGTATTAATGGAATGATCATTTTACCATTAGATCCATGTTTTAAAATGACAATTGGGGTTTTGTAAATTCTTTTTGTAGAAATGATTTTTTTGTTGTTTGTCAACTAATGTAATTTTCAAAAATTTGGACCCATATTAGAAAAGAACTGTGAAAACATCATATAAAACCCGGATCATTATACCAAACATAAAAGGTGGTAAGAACCTACACCTAAAGAATTGTGGTGGTCACAACCCACTTTCGATGAATATTCATAGGCCCCATGATGGATATGGTGGAAGACCCTTTCGATACTGGTGGGCACACGATTCACCCGAATTGTTTGTGAGCATAGTTGAATCTCATGATATTTTTGTTTTTGCACTCTTAGGGAGTAGGATGATGATTCGATTGATGAACCTGGACTATGGTTGCTAGATGAGTACTCATGATGAGGAGTGTCTAGATTGTTATTTTGATATTATTATTTTACTATTTTGATGCATCATAATTTTACTTGAAATTATCAAGTTATGATATTTATTCTCTATAGATAGAGATTTACATAGATCCATGCGTATGAAAATGAATGGCTACAATGCAATGCATGAAACAACTAATGAGAAGTTAGTTGTGTGGTTTTCTGATATTAGACACATGAATTGGTAGAGGTTCTAGCTGTAATTTTTCATCTTCATTCGGTGGTAGTAAGCACGGATTGGTTTGCAAATCCATTCCAAGCTTTTTCTTAAGGCATGAGACATGAAAGACATTATGAATATTTGTTCTTTGTGGTAATTCTAGTTTGTAGGCCATAGATCCAATCTGCTCCAACAATTTGAATGGTCCAAAAATCTGGCTGATAATTTAAGTAACCTCCGAACTGACATGGTGGATTGTAGATAAGGTTGTAATAAGAGAAATTCCCAATCTCCCACCTCAAATTCTTGTTCAGTGCGGTGAAGGTTAGCAAACAATTTCATCCATTCTTGTGCGACCAACACATGAGCCTTAAGTTGGCCCATGATTATATCTCTACTACGAATCTCAATATCAAAACTGTTTTGACTTTAGTGGTGCCATGCTCATACGACAACAATGTCAGGAGTTGAACTCCATATATAGCCTCATACAGAGTCATGTGAGTGCTAGAGTGAAAAGTGGTATTATACCATCATTGGACCCAATGTAGTGACTGGATCCATTTCTTTGGTTCAGAACAGTGAAGCGCCTTAAATAGTTCCAAGGCATCTATTTACCACCTCCGTTTGACCATCCGATTGTGGTGACAAGCTGAACTCATTTGCAAATGGGTACCTAGCAGCCGAAACAACTGCTTCCAAAAAGCACTTGTAAAAATAACATCCCAATCACTTATGATAGAAGTTGGAACTCCATGCAGTTTAAAAATATTTTTCGTAAGTATGCTAGCAACCGTAACAAGACCTATGAGGGTGAGATGGTGGTAAAATACGTGCATACTTTGATAACCGATCAACCACTAATCAAATCACGGTCTTACCATGAGACAACGAAGCCCATCAATGAAGTCCATAGAACTGTCACACCTTATCCAATCTGGAATTGGCGGTGGTTGTAGTAGTCTTGGTGGTGCTACATTTTATGCTTTGTGAAATTGGCAGATGTCAGATTCACGAACCCATTGCTTGATGTCTTTTTGCATGCCAGCCCAATAAAATATCAGTGTTCCACTATATTGTTTTATGGTAGCCAGAGTGGCCCACTTTAAGTGAGTTATGCAGCTAAGGAATATGAGATCTCATAAAGGAGATGTAGGGACTGGCCATTAACCGTCGATTTCTGTAGAGGATGCATCTCTGAACTAATAGTCGTCTTCATGGAGTGTCATCATCATCTCCGTTTTGAGTGTTATTGAGGATCTTGAGAGATCTCTTCTCGACTTGTTTAATCCATGTTAGAAGTACCTTAGATAGAGCGAATAGCTCACAATCTTCATCTTTCGGTGATGAGGAATGAGCTACCTTATTCTCTTAGCTGCTTTTGTACTCAATTTGACACAAGAGTGCCCTAAGATTTCAAAATCGATGGTAGATCAAAGAAGATCACGGATGATCAAGTTATAGATAGTCAAGATCATCATCAGACCCTCTATGACACCCTAGATTTTCAAAAGATAATTTTAAGAAGAATAAATATATTTTTGCAAGGCTGGGAATTCCCTATTTTAAAATTCTTTTCAAAACATTGCTTCCAAAATACTTGAGGGTCAATTACTCGTATCAAAATCGACTCACGTTTGAGTCATACTGTACATCAATTTAAAAATGAGTCCACAGGTCAGCCATTTATAAATAAACACTCATCAATAGTTTAGTATCCATTTGAGCTTTACAATCAATAGCAAAAAATAGTTGAAGTAAACTAGCTTCCTTTCCCGTGAAGCTGGTCCTTACAATGACTACACCAAGTATCCCAAAACTTTGTCCTCGAATACTCGAGCCGATCTTCCTTCAGTTTCTTATTCTTCAAATATGAGATATTATAGACCAAATACAATATATCAGTAAGCTTGTACTTGTGTAGGTAAAACAAGATGCATTTACAAATAAAATTATAATTTTACAGCTCTAGCATAATTTTACTAATGTATCTCTAGAGTCATAAAACTTATAAAACAAATCATATCAGTAGTGCTAAAAATGAAATAAATAGCAGGACACACTCAAGTGCCCATGGAGATTTATTGACTTCACTTAGCGTACTTGTGCAACATCTCATGTACCTCTGCAGCTCACCTGTAGAGCCATAATAACACTTCCAAAGAGTACAAAAATATAAAATCTCATGAAACACCTATGCTCACGGTAGCTATACTTTCATGTGCCCTTTGGTGTCTTATAGAGAGACTCCCCCTGCATTCTCATAGGGCCTACGCCTGTCTCGGAAGGGTGCCTTGAGTTACCTATAGTGAAATGCACCACCATCCGAGAATCATGTCACTCTTGGCATCGGATATACCCTTCCACCTGTAGTGAGCAGAGGTCGCGAGGCCAACTCATACAAACTCTTAACAAGTGCCTATAGGCTTAATAGCCTATCATATAAGTAATAAAAACATGGGCATATCTGTACCCATATATTATTTGCAAGTCACTTATGCAAAGTAAATAATTTCATAACTTTCTATCGGCTCTTTTCATGCCTTTAGAAACAAAAGTATAACAGCCATTTCCTGGGGCTTTGTTTTACCGTCAAACAATATCCAAACATTGATACATAGCAGTTCATAACGATAGAAAAACATGATGGAATGATAGTCCATACTAGTAACTTCAGCTCAATGAATAATAGTCTAAGTAGCTAAAAACATGTTTTTTACCATTCCACAACAGTGGCTAAAATATATAGTTTACTAGTCCGTAATAGTGGACAAGTACATGGTAATAACAATAGCTAAATCATGATGTTTAGAAGTCCAAACAGTAGCTAGAACATGTTGTTTATAAGACCAAACAGTCAATAATAGTGACTACAATAGTGGTGTTTAGTAATCTAATCTCAGTCTCTAATTTAGGTGTTTAGCAGTCCAAAATAGTCCATAGCAGTGACTACAACAAGGGTGTCTAGCATTCCATTCTCAACCTCTAAATGAGGTGTTTAGTAGTCCAACACAATACATAGCAGTGACTACAGCAGGGGTGTCTAGCATTCCAATCTCAACATCTAACTGCAGTGTTTAGCAGTCCAAAACAGTCTATAGCACTGACTACTATAGGGGTGTCTAGCAGTCCCGAAAACAGTGGTTGAACACAAACAGTGCGTAACAGTCACTAAACGTGACTAGCACTCCCAAATCAGTACCAAAACATGGTGATTTGCAGTCTATAACAGTTACTAGAAATGGTAAGTAGTAGTCTTATATCAGTACCAAAACATGGTGATTGGCAGTCCCTAAACAGTAGTTTAAACATGGTGATTTAGCAATCTATAACGGTAACTAAAACAGATGTGTTAACTCACAAAACCATTTTTAGAACAGATGGAGAACATGTAGCAGCTAATTATTGTTCTCAACCATCTGCTACACACTTAAAAACCATAGCAAACAAAAGAGAGAACAAGTAGCAGTCAATTGTTGTTCTCAACCATCTACTATGTACATCAAACCGTATCAAAACAGATGGGAAGTAGGTAACAGTCAACTGTCAATCTTAGCCATCTATTTTGTTCTTAAAATTGAAGCAAAACAGATGGGAAATATAGCAATTGATAGTCCAACTGACAGGCATAGAAGCAATGATTTGCAAATGCATACTTTATACCAAAAATGTCCCAAGACACTGATAAAACATGATGCTAAAACATAGCCAATAGACGTATATATCTTACTGACATACAAAACCGTGACTTGTAGTCTCAAACAAATAATGAAACACGATGACTTCAATCATCCAAAACTATTCTAAAAACTAGCCAAACAATGGTATCTTACAGACATACAAAACCATGATTTGTAGTCTCAAACCAATTGTGAAACACGATGATTTCCATCATACAAAACTATGCTAAAACATAGCTAAACGGGGGTATCACGCTGGCATACAAAAACTGTGATTCGCAGTCTCACTTCACCTACCTTTTGTCGACTTCCTAGTAACGTTTTTTCGCTTGTTAACAGGAACAGGCATCCTACCTTTCCTCTCTTCCTATCTCTCTTTCTCATTTCTTCTCCTTCTCTAGCTCTCTCTCTCTCCTCCTCTCTTCTGAGTGATTTCTTTTCTTTTTCTGCTGTAGTCCAACACGTCTTCTAGTTATATACGTGTTGGAGCCGGAAAATTGGAAGCGATATGCTTATGTTATCACACACTTAGCTGGACTAAACGTAAGTGCCTTGTTTCAATAAAAATCAATCTTGCTTTTCCCATGATGAATCATGTTCCCTGCTACTTTCAAACATCATGCTTGATTAGATCTCAATCGTCCATCTTTCCTTTTGATGAGAAACGTCCTTAATCATTGCAACCCTTCATCCATTCTTTTGATCACTCATCTTAGCCATTGTTTAGATATATAATCTACTTGATGTTGATAATCTGATTTTAACTGTTAAATCACTCTTAATTTATTAAGATCTGAACGTCTATTTATATGCTACAATTTTCCAAATAAAAGTCGTTTAGTGATAAAGGTTTGGTAAAAGAATAGAGTTGATGAAGGAACTCTTGTATATTCTCATTGATACAGTATGAATATATACATGAATGGATCTTCTCCATGAGTACATGATCCATAATCATGGCCTAACAATCAGCCAGTCAACTATACAAATATGGATAATAAAATCAAAGATATATACTAAATATTTCCTTTCCTAATATGCCCCTGCAAGATGGTGCTCCTATCGGAGACACCAATCTTGGAACGAAGAAGGAAAAACTATTGATGAGAATGTGGTTTGGTAAGTTCATCAGCAAGTTGATCAGTGGAAGCAACATGGGAAACACGAAGGTCGCCTAGCTGGACCTTAGTACAAACAAAGTGAAAATCAATTTCAATATGCTTCATTTTGGAGTGGAGGATGGGATTGGCACAAAGGTAAGTTGTGCCAATATTGTCACAGTAAACTACAGGTTGGCCTTCAAGTTGTGTATGGAGTTCTTTGAGCAGTGACTGTAACCAATATACTTCAATGGTTGTAGAAGCAATAGCTCTATATTCAGCTTTAGTGGATGAATGAGCAATTGATCTTTGCTTTTTGGAACTCCAAGAAATGGGATTGTGACCTAGAAAAACAACATAGGCGCTTGTGGAACTTCGATCGTCTTTGTTGCCAGCCTAATCAGCATCAGAAAAAGCATGAAGTGATAAGGATGCACTTTTTTGAAGAAAGAGACCATGGCTAATAGAGCCTTTGAGATAGCGCAAAACTCATTTGACAGCAAACCAATGATTGGTAGTGGGTTGATGCATGAATTAAGAGGGGTGATTAACGGCAAAGGCTATGTCTAGAATTGTAAAATAGAGATATTGTAGGCTACCAACCACTCTCTGATATTTAGTGTAGTCATTAAGATGGGGACTATTAGCAATGGAGTGCGAAGCACTGGAAGACATCGGAGTGGAAATTGGTTTGGCTTCGTGCATATGAGTCCATTGAAGTAGATCAGCAATGTACATCTTTTGCCATAGAAATATATCAGTTGGTGTATGAAGAACTTCTACAGCAAGGAAATAGTGAAGAGAGCTTAAATCCTTGATTGAAAACTGATCACCCAACTGTTTGATAAATTGAGCAACAACATGAGCATGACTTCTAGTAATTATCAAATCATCAACATATAAGAGTAAATATATAATAGTTCCATCATGAGAGTAAAAGAAGAGAAAGATCATATTGAGAGTTAGTGAAGCCAATAGAAACAAGATAATCCTGCATTTCATGATGCCAAGCACGTGGTGCTTGCTTGAGACCATACAATGCTTTACGGAGTTTGCACACATGATCAGGAAAATGTTCATTGATGAATCGAGAGGCTGAACCATAAAGACATCTTCAGAGAGGTGGCCATAAAGAAATGCATTATTGACATCGAGTTGGCGAAGAGACCAATTTCTTGATAGGGCGAGACAAAGAAAGACATGCACAGTTGTTGGTTTAATGACTGGACTAAATGTGTCATTGAAATCAAGGCCTAGTCATTGATGGAATCCTTTTGGCGATAAGACGAGCCTTGTACTTATTTATTGAACCATTAGGATTTTGTTTGATACAAAAACCATTTGCAACTAACAAGATTTTGATTGCGTTGTCCTGGGACAAGATCCCAAGTTCCATTTTTAATCAAGGCATCATCTCATCATATATGGCTACCAACCACTCAGGGATTTTTAAAGCTTGATTGACAATAGTTGGCTCTCGAGCAGAATCAGAGGAGGACTACAGCAAAATAAAGGTGTGTTTCAATGGTTTAAACAAATTATTTTTTGAGCGTGTTATCATGGGGTGATGAGAGATGGGATTGGGTTGATTTTGGAATGTAATTGAGGTATTGGGGAGGATATATGGGTGACTGAGTGAGAAGAATCATATGTGCTTTTTGTATTTTTGTGGATGGGAGAGTGTAACATCTTGTGAAAAATAAAAATAAAAATAACGAAAAGCCTAAATAGAAGGGGGGCCAGATTTGATATTGGCACCCCCTCCCATTAAGTAAACCTAACAGACATTGGGTCTATCTTTCCCACACTTGACAGACCAAAAAAAAAACCCAATAAAGAGGGAAACCTAGCGGGGAAGGAAGAGGAGGAGAGGAGAAGAAGGGGAAGAAGAGGAGAAGAAGGAGAAGAGAGAGGGGGAGAACGCCAAGCTACCAGAGAAGATTGGCAGGCCGGCAAAGGAGGAGAAATACCGAGTTTTAGGGTTTGTTGGAGTTGCAGTGAGTCACTGGAGAAGATGACCCCTCGGATCGACGATCTGAGCTAGTTAGTTTGTTCAACCTAGAGAGGTGAGAAAACCCCTAAGTTTAAGGGGAAATCCGAGATGATTTGGACTATAGATCGAAGAGGAGATCATTGCACGCCTAGGGTTGGAGGATTTTTGACAAATCGGAGCCAATCCAACCCATTCCAGAGGGGGGGAAACATGAAAATGTGTCTTGAAGGTAAGATCTACAAAACCCAACTTCGGATTTGTGGAATTTTGTTAAATCCATGCGTTTTATGCTAGATTTAAGATTTGGTGATGATCTAGCCATTAATTCTTCAATCCATGCTTAGATAAGCATAATATAGGTATGAACTATCTTTGATTTAGCAGAGAATTCTTAATTTTGGGTAAATTGAATAGACAATCTCAGCTGTCCGATTGGGTACTGTTCACACATTAACTTTGTGATGTCTGATCGATGATCAGACACCACAGATGAGTTCCTTATCCTTAAAAATGATAGGATGACTAGAATTATATGAATTTGAAGTGAAACAGATCAGATGATATAGGCCATCCGATCTGCCACTATTTAAAGAGATATCTTGTGATGTCAAATTAATGATTAGTGGTTACAGCTGGATTCATGAATGTTAAATCAGCTTATATATGATATAAAGTATGGAATTTGGATAAAATTATATCAAAAATTGGGTGACATGAACTGTTCATGATGCTCATTATAGTAATCTGATTTAGGAATACAATTATAGGTTGTATTGAGGACTGTAGTATGGAAAATAACATCTAGCTCCAACCCAAGAGTTGATATGGATAGGAATCAAGGGTTAAGACCACTGAACAGTGATAGTGACTTGCAGTCACTTAAGAAGAGTAGTGGATAGCCAATCTAGGGCCAATGGCGTGGATTGGAAATCCAATAACTGTTTGTCACTCAACTAGCTATCAATCAATAGCTAATGAAGCACCCTTAGCATAGAAATAAGCACTGTCACTTCGCCTTGTGACGAATAGTACCAGGAGCTAACTTAGTAGAAACTTCCATGCTATGGAAGCTAAGAGATGTCCTAGAATTGTATATCTAAATGCATGTTTGTTTGTATTGTTACAGAGGTGTGATTGATCAGGAGCGCGTATGCAAACTAAAGAGATTATTTGCTTCAGAGAACCTGAAGATCTCCATTTGAGGTAGGTGGAATTAAGATTGCTACAATTTTCACTATAGATGCATGTGTATATGAATTTCAAGCATCAAAATGAATCTTTTCTGTTTATACGAAAGATAAGATGAATGTGCATGCTGAAATTGAAGTATTATTAAACTATTTATACATAAGCTATGCATTATTTTTAACCATGTGAGAGAAATGTAAGACTGATACTAGGAAATTGTGAAATGGCTTGTCTGAGCAAAAGGGGTCGTTATGATGTGGGCGGGCCATGGAGTTGTTATGATGTAGGCAGGCCTTCGAGCTAGACAAGCTACCGATTCCTGGCTGGACAAGCTATCAGTCCCTAAACCCCATTGTTTGGGGAGTTTGACGTATTCTGAGGGGGGGTGGGCCTTCGGGTTGGACAAGCTACTGGTCTCTCATGAGTAAAACCTTGAGGTGTGTCTTTGGGTTTAACCCACTACGCTAAAGAGGATAATATTGTTTGTTGTGTACTTGATACACACAACAATACGTTGGTATTTTATATGTGAAATGGCTTGTAAGAGTGAAGACTGGTATTAGGAAATGTAAATGAGTTGTAAGTTTGACATGTGACTGCATTCTTTGCGTTTCAAAGAATGTGTTTTGTACTAATGCATTAGTATTCCTTCCATTTTGGCATGAATTCATGATTTTGATAAACTTTGAATGATTTCAAGTTAAATGATAATTGAATTATTGTTTGCATGATTCAGCATGGCTAAATTGATCTATATATAATTATCATGATTTATGTTTGTATAGAAATTGCATCTTATTCCACCTACGCAAGTGATTGTTTGCTGAGGCATTGCTTTGGTTTGCGATGCCTCAAATACAGAGAATAGTAGTATGTTTGGTATGTTGATAGTGTCTCAGAACAAGGGGCTTCCAAAAATAGGAGTAGCCTACTGACAGGAGCGTACCAACGGATGCTTTGGAAGAGGATAGGTAAGAATTGGTCTTTGAATTGAAGTTATCACATTATAAATAAGAAAGAGACTTCATTGTATGTAATTATTGGAATTAGAAAGAATTATGTGATTGGATTGTGCTGTGGAGGTTCTGGGTGTGTTATGTTGATGTAAATTGTTTTTGTTTTGTTAAAAGTATGAAAAGGAGACAGAGTCAGGTACTTCACAATGACATGTGTTAAATGTCATATGTCCAAAAAACAAAGGAAACTCTACCAAATTTTCAATCGAAATGAGTGCTCATTTCACCAAGAATCCTTGTTTTTTAGAAAAGAAAAATGACACTTGGGATTTTTCAAAGTGAATTTAAAAGAAAAGATTTTTTGCTACATTGCATTATTTTTTACAAAAATTATTTGAAATTGGATTGATCCTGCATTAGAAATTAGTTTGTATTTAAAATTACATTTGAAAACATGGGTCTCCATAGTGTAATGACCTGGGTTTTTCAACCCTATATATGAAAAAATTTGAAAGGTGGGGCCCCATTTTTTTCAAAAACCCAAAACAGTGAAAAATAATTTAAATCGAATTTCATTTTCAGAAAAATCCCGAGTCAGCCATTGACACAAAACAAGATTTTATTTTTATTTTTATTTTCCAAGTAAACATGTTTAAAATAGATTTGCTATTCCAGGATCATCCAGTCATCAGCCACATTCCCATAACAGTATAATCAAGACCAATAACATATGTACATACACAGTCCATGTGAAATTTGAACATACCTCTAAATGAGACTTCTCGATCACTATTCTTCTAACTCCTCATGTGTCCTGTCTTTCTTTAATATCTGAGGCATTGCAACAAACGCAATGCCTCAGCAAGCAAGGCTTGGTAGGTACATAGACATTTAATGTATATCAATGGAACAAAATCGAATAATTGTATTGATACAGTGAGTAAATTAATTTTTACAAGAATATAATTATTTTAAGCAATGCTAATAAAATCTCAAAACATCATATACGATAAAACATGCATCTCATGGATTTAAAACATGATATAATCTCATGTAAATGAGCATACAATAACAACAAGGCACCCTAAGGTATATGGGTCCCACGAGTGTCCCATACACTCGTATCACAGATCATGAGTACTCATATCAAACCTCTGAGTGTCGTCACACTCAGGCATACCATCACATCTTCATGCTCATCATGCATGCACACCAAATAAGAGTATGGATCGTCATGCCGTAGTGGCAACCCTCCATGGGTCTCAACCATCGCCGCTCCCCATCGACACCATAATGGGAGACTTAGCGTCTATCCCCATGGAAAGGCCCAGACCGGTAGTGTGGACTATCCATGTTACCAAACCCCTACCGAATGCCATCTACGGGCAGGTGTCTATCATATCAAAATCTCATCACATCACAAATCTCAGAGGGTGGGTGGCCGGCCCTCTCCCTCCTAGCATGACATCCACCGGGTGAGAGCACCCGTCATAAAACTCAAAATACGAAAATCCTGTATGTCGAAACCAAGAGCACTTGTGGCTCACAATCCCTAAGGCACGCTCCTCATCCTGGAGTTAGCCTCTAAAAAGACCAGCCACCAAGCCTCTACTTTTCTTTCTCATAAAACCTCATCAATTTCAATGATGCAATAAGGAAAGATAATTTTCTAAGTGTGTATAAGTATATAATCTCAATCTCATAAAACCATCGATCATAGTCCATTCAATACATGATTGAAATCAAACAAAGAATCATAGCATAAAACTCTAAATCTCACTAAATCATCGATTAATAATAAGTGCAATTTAAATCACCATCAATCATAATGCCATGATAATACAAGGTTTTAAAATCAAAACGAAACATTAAATGTCGTCACCTACCTCAATTGTCGTTACTTAGCTCGTGTCCCTCCTTCAGTCGAGTCCGAGAATACCTTGGTAAAGTCCTGAATGATGTTCAAACATAAGAGCTAGACGTTATTTCTAGGTTCACAGGGTAAGGTTAGATCTATATGATTTGTTGGTTTCTAGGGGTTACTCTCTGATATTTTTAGGTTGATCTTTATCTAAGAATGTCCTGCATTTTATTGTATAATTGGGTCTGTGTCAAAATTACGGACGCAACGGTCCTTTTGGCTTTTCAAGCGGAGTTATATAGGCTCCGAAATTGGATTTTACAAGGTCGCGCCTTAATGGACGACCCAATTGTAGTGCCTAGGGTCCTGCGCGCCACGATTCTGAATGCGCGCTATGATTTCTAGGATACGTGTGCACCCTAGTTGCACCGTAACCAGGCTCATGTGCGTACGTCCGAATAGTGTGCCAGGGGTGTGCGCTATTGCGCGGATGTGTCTTAGGCGCGGCTATGGTGTGCCTCAGCTCCCAGGACGTCCCATGCGTCCCTGTCGAGCTAAGACAACTATCCGCATGTGACGCGTGCGTGAGGACAGCCCCTAGGGAGCTTGGCATGGGTGTGCGTCAAGCCAGGCTCCTGGACTGCGCCGTGCACCCTAGGACGTTCGTGCTCCCCTGGGAGGCACTCTCTCTCTCTCTCTCTCTCTTGACGGGTTTTTACCCGTCTGGTTTTTTGTTCACAGAAAGCCGGTGATTCCGGCCGGAAAAGCACCCAGATCCGGCGTGGATCTAGGCTGTGAAGGAAAGGGGAACGAGGGTCTAGTTTGGGCAGCCTGGAACGGCGCCCTGGTCGACGGGTTTTGGAAAGGAACCCGTCTTCTCTAATGGGTTCTCCGACCAGGAAACTTGGCTAGAAACGGCTGGGGAAGGACCGGATTCGGCGTGGATCTGGCCTGGGAAAAGCAAAATGGAGAGGGAAAAGGGAAGAACGGTTTACCTGTAGCCTGGGGACGCCCTTTTTTTGGGTGGTGCGGCTCCTCCTTTCCGCCTGTCCAAACCCTTGTTGCCGGATAAACTCGATGAAGGTGGAAACTCCTATTGCCAGACTGGAACGGAGAAGGGCACGGGGAGATGGCCGGCCCGACTAGGGCTTGGCCGTTGCCGGAGATTGCAGAGAGATGGGTTTCTGATTTTTGCCAAAAACCCCAGTCTCAAACGACTGGAAAAGACGCCGGAAAACGGGGTTTTTGGAGAGGGAAGATGGGGTTTTTATAGCCCTGCTATGGCGGTGCTTGCCAATGGCGGTGCCGCCATTGTCGGTGGCAGAAATCTCTGGAAACTAGGGTTTCCGGAGAAATCGAGAGGAAGAAGAAGACGGGGTGCCGTTATCAAAACGGCCCCCTGCGTTTTCTGTCTTTTTCGTTTTTAATTTAAATTACAGAAATACCCCTATCTTTAAACGGCCATAACTTCTTCATACGGACTCCGTTTTGGGTGATTTTGGTCTCGGTGGATTCCTTTTTCCGAGACGCATCTAATGGTACCATTTTCAGGACCAAGTTTCTGGGTTTAGTTAAGGCGACTAGTGAAATGACCAAAATGCCCTTATCTTCAAAATTGAACTTTTCATGGGCTTTTAATATTACAAAAAATTGGGGTCATTACATTATTACCCCCTTAAAAGAATTTCGTCCTCGAAATTCCATAACTTATTATCTTCCAGTTATTTGTCTCTTAGATGATTTCTTGGTGAATGCCTTCCCCCTTAGGAATCAAATCTAGGGTCATCCTCAATTTATCATTTTTATTGTTCCTCCTATAAGGCCTCACCTATAAGGGCCATTTTTGCTGCGTACTCTGATGCTTACTCTCATACGTGCCAGTTTAACAATACCGGTCTCTAGCTGTAATGCATTTATCTCAAAATCCTCAGATGCTTATACTTTTCTCATTGTGTATAGGATAATCTCCTTGTAGGATCATGCTTCTTTATTCATATATAAATTACTCCTTTTAAGATCATATTATCTTACTTCTCCTATTTCATTTCGAATATCATAGGATAATCTTCTTTTTTTTTCTCTCTTGTCTTCCATCTAATGATCTCTTCATCATCCACATCTCCTTCTAAAACATCATATTGATCCTTGATCACACCCGAGTTGCTGAAAAACAAAATGGACTAGTCGTTGTCCTATCTTGTTTCCTTTTTCAATAGAACTTTATTTAAGCAGATAGCGGCAAGGTAGGATATCATCAACTTTCCCTTTTATGGATTACATCCACTGGTGTTTCTCAGAAGCTAATGGACCCGATAAGATTCTACTTGCAACAATTGATATAGACACCAAACTACTTTCATCTCTAGCTGGTCACCCTTCTTCTTCGAAAATTTCTTGCAGCATAATGTCCGTAATTTTGATACTCTACTCAAAGTCTTAAATCCCATATGCTTTATCTCTATTACACTAAAATCATCACCAACTCAACTATTATTATTCCTTCGAATTTGATTGGTTTATCTTCCCAGATGATTCAAGATGAAAGATTTGTATGGATCTATTCTTTCCTCAATAAAGTCATGACCTTTTTCTATTCACCCATTACTTATAGTTGTATCTCTATCTCGTTCTCTTTTTTCTTCTTAATTGGTCAAAATCAATGTCTCCATTTGAGTGATTGCATATACTCGATCTTCTTGTCAGACAGGAGAAACTTAATACTTCCTGGAAATGTTGAAGTTTTCTAATATCATCGAAATCCTTAATTGTCTATAGCCTCAAGAAAATTCATACAATGTCTTAATAATGTCATTGATCTTTTGGTCATGCTATACTTTTACTCAAGTTATCATTATTAGATATCACCTTACTCTTCATAATACTCCAATTAAGTTATCCAACATTGCTCTAAGTCCTTCAGATCCATACCATTGTGATCTATTACTAGTCACAGTTATCTCCTAGTATCATCTTGTATTCTTATCCTTATTAGACTATCATCAAAATCTTCTAATGACTCTCTTGTATTCAAATTCTTTGTCACTCTTCTCAAAGTCTGCCTTTTACATCCCCTATGATACTCATGTTATATCCCTTTTGATAATATACTCATATTACAGGTCAGATAGCCATCTGGGTTCTTCAATTTTCTCACCTTTGATGAGATCAATCTATTACAGGTCAGAACTATCTACTAATAAGTTTACTAACATCTTCATTCATCATTCTCATCCTAATCTGATCCATATATGAGTTTCCCTGTTTGCACCTTAATCCTTAAGTCGTCTTAGACTAGATTTTTGGACAAGGGTTGCACTATCCTCTGCCTAATTATTTGTTAAACCAAGCTATGTTTCACCTATTTATTGATGGTGTGCCTCTTTGTGATTTGATATTATTCGTGTTCTAGTCATCTCTACTACTTCTATTTATACTATAATTTATTCCTCAACTAAATCCACTTCACGTTTAGATGAATATAATACTTCCTTAAAATTCTCCAGTTCTCATTTGTTGTAACCATCACTGATCTTGCTCAATTGCAGTTATACTAGCCTTTATACTTTTCAAAATTTATAAGCATAGTCCAAGTTATAACTTGAATTCTTAAAAGTAATTTATATACACATATCTTCTATCATATAGTAAAGTTTTCACCCAGAGAACTGATTCACAATCTTTATTCTGAATCTTTACTCACCATTAACAATTGTACCCTCTAAAGCGTCATACCTACTGTTCTCACATTAGATATTATATTCACAGTATGGTTTCTCCATTAGCAATCATCTATTAACATGAATATTCTCAGCTAGAGACACTAACTCACGCATGCCATGTAGCGATTTCTTACCCTTAGGAGCTTCATTATTCTCATAAGAATTTACTTTTCCTTTAGTTGATCGTTTTTCTTTTTCCATCACTATTCATGTCTCCCACTTGAATCATTGTCTATTAATGATATGATTCATCTCTATATATGATTTTCACTCTATCCTTCCACTTACTAGTTCAACTCCTAGCATCATTAAATGGTGTTTATTCTAGTTTCGTAATTTACTAAATGATTTACTCATTTAGCTCCTACTAGTTCTAATTCTCACCTTGGACTGTCATCTTTATTCGTAATTTACTAAATGATTTACTCATTTAGCTCCTACTAGTTCTAATTCTCACCTTAGACTGTCATCTTTCATATGGACTTTTGGGATTGGCTGTGAGTGGATGAACCTGCTCTGATACCAACTGTAACGACCCGGGTTTTTCAACCCTATATATGAAAAAATTAGAAAGGTGGGGCCCCATTTTTTTCAAAAACCCAAAACAGTGAAAAATAATTTAAATCGAATTTCATTTTCAGAAAAATCCCGAGTCAGCCATTGACACAAAACAAGATTTTATTTTTATTTTTATTTTTATTTTCCAAGTAAACATGTTTAAAATAGATTTGCTATTCCAGGATCATCCAGTCATCAGCCACATTCCCATAACAGTATAATCAAGTCCAATAACATATGTACATACACAGTCCATGTGAAATTTGAACATACCTCTAAATGAGACTTCTCGATCACTATTCTTCTAACTCCTCATGTGTCCTGTCTTTCTTTAATATCTGAGGCATTGCAACAAACGCAATGCCTCAGCAAGCAAGGCTTGGTAGGTACATAGACATTTAATGTATATCAATGGAACAAAATTGAATAATTGTATTGATACAGTGAGTAAATTAATTTTTACAAGAATATAATTATTTTAAGCAATGCTAATAAAATCTCAAAACATCATATACGATAAAACATGCATCTCATGGATTTAAAACATGATATAATCTCATGTAAATGAGCATACAATAACAACAAGGCACCCTAAGGTATATGGGTCCCACGAGTGTGCCATACACTCGTATCATAGATCATGAGTACTCATATCAAACCTCTGAGTGTCGTCACACCCAGGCATACCATCACATCTTCATGCTCATCATGCATGCACACCAAATAAGAGTATGGATCGTCATGCCGTAGTGGCAACCCTCCATGGGTCTCAACCACCGCCGCTCCCCGTCGACACCATAATGGGAGACTTAGCATCTATCCCCATGGAAAGGCCCAGACCGGTAGTGTGGACTATCCATGTTACCAAACCCCTACCGAATGCCATCTACGGGCAGGTGTCTATCATATCAAAATCTCATCACATCACAAATCTCAGAGGGTGGGTGGCCGGCCCTCTCCCTCCTAACATGACATCCACCGGGTGAGAGCACCCGTCATAAAACTCAAAATACGAAAATCCTGTATGTCGAAACCAAGAGCACTTGTGGCTCACAATCCCTAAGGCACGCTCCTCATCCTGGAGTTAGCCTCTAAAAAGACCAGCCACCAAGCCTCTACTTTTCTTTCTCATAAAACCTCATCAATTTCAATGATGCAATAAGGAAAGATAATTTTCTAAGTGTGTATAAGTATATAATCTCAATCTCATAAAACCATCGATCATAGTCCATTCAATACATGATTGAAATCAAACAGCAATCATAGCATAAAACTCTAAATCTCACTAAATCATCGATTAATAATAAGTGCAATTTAAATCACCATCAATCATAATGCCATGATAATACAAGGTTTTAAAATCAAAACGAAACATTAAATGTCGTCACCTACCTCAATTGTCGTTACTTAGCTCGTGTCCCTCCTTCAGTCGAGTCCGAGAATACCTTGGTAAAGTCCTGAATGATGTTCAAACATAAGAGCTAGACGTTATTTCTAGGTTCACAGGGTAAGGTTAGATCTATATGATTTGTTGGTTTCTAGGGGTTACTCTGATATTTTTAGGTTGATCTTTATCTAAGAATGTCCTGCATTTTATTGTATAATTGGGTCTGTGTCAAAATTACGGACGCAACGGTCCTTTTGGCTTTTCAAGCGGAGTTATATAGGCTCCGAAATTGGATTTTACAAGGTCGCGCCTTAATGGACGACCCAATTGTAGTGCCTAGGGTCCTGCGCGCCACGATTCTGAATGCGCGCTATGATTTCTAGGATACGTGTGCACCCTAGTTGCACCGTAACCAGGCTCATGTGCGTACGTCCGAATAGTGTGCCAGGGGTGTGCGCTATTGCGCGGATGTGTCTTAGGCGCGGCTATGGTGTGCCTCAGCTCCCAGGACGTCCCATGCGTCCCTGTCGAGCTAAGACAACTATCCGCATGTGACGCGTGCGTGAGGACAGCCCCTAGGGAGCTTGGCATGGGTGTGCGTCAAGCCAAGCGCCCTGGACTGCGCCGTGCACCCTAGGACGTTCGTGCGCCCCTGGGAGGCACTCTCTCTCTCTCTCTCTCTTGACGGGTTTTCACCCGTCTGGTTTTTTGTTCACGGAAAGCCGGTGATTCCGGCCGGAAAAGCACCCAGATCCGGCGTGGATCTAGGCTGGGAAGGAAAGGGGAACGAGGGTCTAGTTTGGGCAGCCTGGAACGGCGCCCTGGTCGACGGGTTTTGGAAAGGAACCCGTCTTCTCTAATGGGTTCTCCGGCCAGGAAACTTGGCTAGAAACGGCTGGGGAAGGACCGGATTCGGCGTGGATCTGGCCTGGGAAAAGCAAAATGGAGAGGGAAAAGGGAAGAACGGTTTACCTGTAGCCTGGGGACGCCCTTTTTCCGGGTGGTGCGGCTCCTCCTTTCCGCCTGTCCAAACCCTTGTTGCCGGATAAACTCGATGAAGGTGGAAACTCCTATTGCCAGACTGGAACGGAGAAGGGCACGGGGAGATGGCCGGCCCGACTAGGGCTTGGCCGTTGCCGGAGATTGCAGAGAGATGGGTTTCTGATTTTTGCCAAAAACCCCAGTCTCAAACGACTGGAAAAGACGCCGGAAAACGGGGTTTTTGGAGAGGGAAGATGGGGTTTTTATAGCCCTGCTATGGCGGTGCTTGCCAATGGCGGTGCCGCCATTGTCGGTGGCAGAAATCTCTGGAAACTAGGGTTTCCGGAGAAATCGAGAGGAAGAAGAAGACGGGGTGCCGTTATCAAAACGGCCCCCTGCGTTTTCTGTCTTTTTCGTTTTTAATTTAAATTACAGAAATACCCCTATCTTTAAACGGCCATAACTTCTTCATACGGACTCCGTTTTGGGTGATTTTGGTCTCGGTGGATTCCTTTTTCCGAGACGCATCTAATGGTACCATTTTCAGGACCAAGTTTCTGGGTTTAGTTAAGGCGACTAGTGAAATGACCAAAATGCCCTTATCTTCAAAATTGAACTTTTCATGGGCTTTTAATATTACAAAAAATTGGGGTCATTACATTATTACCCCCTTAAAAGAATTTCGTCCTCGAAATTCCATAACTTATTATCTTCCAGTTATTTGTCTCTTAGATGATTTCTTGGTGAATGCCTTCCCCCTTAGGAATCAAATCTAGGGTCATCCTCAATTTATCATTTTTATTGTTCCTCCTATAAGGCCTCACCTATAAGGGCCATTTTTGCTGCGTACTCTGATGCTTACTCTCATACGTGCCAGTTTAACAATACCGGTCTCTAGCTGTAATGCATTTATCTCAAAATCCTCAGATGCTTATACTTTTCTCATTGTGTATAGGATAATCTCCTTGTAGGATCATGCTTCTTTATTCATATATAAATTACTCCTTTTAAGATCATATTATCTTACTTCTCCTATTTCATTTCGAATATCATAGGATAATCTTCTTTTTTTTTTCCTCTTGTCTTCCATCTAATGATCTCTTCATCATCCACATCTCCTTCTAAAACATCATATTGATCCTTGATCACACCCGAGTTGCTGAAAAACAAAATGGACTAGTCGTTGTCCTATCTTGTTTCCTTTTTCAATAGAACTTTATTTAAGCAGATAGCGGCAAGGTAGGATATCATCAACTTTCCCTTTTATGGATTACATCCACTGGTGTTTCTCAGAAGCTAATGGACCCGATAAGATTCTACTTGCAACAATTGATATAGACACCAAACTACTTTCATCTCTAGCTGGTCACCCTTCTTCTTCGAAAATTTCTTGCAGCATAATGTCCGTAATTTTGATACTCTACTCAAAGTCTTAAATCCCATATGCTTTATCTCTATTACACTAAAATCATCACCAACTCAACTATTATTATTCCTTCGAATTTGATTGGTTTATCTTCCCAGATGATTCAAGATGAAAGATTTGTATGGATCTATTCTTTCCTCAATAAAGTCATGACCTTTTTCTATTCACCCATTACTTATAGTTGTATCTCTATCTCGTTCTCTTTTTTCTTCTTAATTGGTCAAAATCAATGTCTCCATTTGAGTGATTGCATATACTCGATCTTCTTGTCAGACAGGAGAAACTTAATACTTCCTGGAAATGTTGAAGTTTTCTAATATCATCGAAATCCTTAATTGTCTATAGCCTCAAGAAAATTCATACAATGTCTTAATAATGTCATTGATCTTTTGGTCATGCTATACTTTTACTCAAGTTATCATTATTAGATATCACCTTACTCTTCATAATACTCCAATTAAGTTATCCAACATTGCTCTAAGTCCTTCAGGATCCATACCATTGTGATCTATTACTAGTCACAGTTATCTCCTAGTATCATCTTGTATTCTTATCCTTATTAGACTATCATCAAAATCTTCTAATGACTCTCTTGTATTCAAATTCTTTGTCACTCTTCTCAAAGTCTGCCTTTTACATCCCCTATGATACTCATGTTATATCCCTTTTGATAATATACTCATATTACAGGTCAGATAGCCATCTGGGTTCTTCAATTTTCTCACCTTTGATGAGATCAATCTATTACAGGTCAGAACTATCTACTAATAAGTTTACTAACATCTTCATTCATCATTCTCATCCTAATCTGATCCATATATGAGTTTCCCTGTTTGCACCTTAATCCTTAAGTCGTCTTAGACTAGATTTTTGGACAAGGGTTGCACTATCCTCTGCCTAATTATTTGTTAAACCAAGCTATGTTTCACCTATTTATTGATGGTGTGCCTCTTTGTGATTTGATATTATTCGTGTTCTAGTCATCTCTACTACTTCTATTTATACTATAATTTATTCCTCAACTAAATCCACTTCACGTTTAGATGAATATAATACTTCCTTAAAATTCTCCAGTTCTCATTTGTTGTAACCATCACTGATCTTGCTCAATTGCAGTTATACTAGCCTTTATACTTTTCAAAATTTATAAGCATAGTCCAAGTTATAACTTGAATTCTTAAAAGTAATTTATATACACATATCTTCTATCATATAGTAAAGTTTTCACCCAGAAAACTGATTCACAATCTTTATTCTGAATCTTTACTCACCATTAACAATTGTACCCTCTAAAGCGTCATACCTACTGTTCTCACATTAGATATTATATTCACAGTATGGTTTCTCCATTAGCAATCATCTATTAACATGAATATTCTCAGCTAGAGACACTAACTCACGCATGCCATGTAGCGATTTCTTACCCTTAGGAGCTTCATTATTCTCATAAGAATTTACTTTTCCTTTAGTTGATCGTTTTTCTTTTTCCATCACTATTCATGTCTCCCACTTGAATCATTGTCTATTAATGATATGATTCATCTCTATATATGATTTTCACTCTATCCTTCCACTTACTAGTTCAACTCCTAGCATCATTAAATGGTGTTTATTCTAGTTTCGTAATTTACTAAATGATTTACTCATTTAGCTCCTACTAGTTCTAATTCTCACCTTGGACTGTCATCTTTATTCGTAATTTACTAAATGATTTACTCATTTAGCTCCTACTAGTTCTAATTCTCACCTTAGACTGTCATCTTTCATATGGACTTTTGGGATTGGCTGTGAGTGGATGAACCTGCTCTGATACCAACTGTAACGACCCGGGTTTTTCAACCCTATATATGAAAAAATTAGAAAGGTGGGGCCCCATTTTTTTCAAAAACCCAAAACAGTGAAAAATAATTTAAATCGAATTTCATTTTCAGAAAAATCCCGAGTCAGCCATTGACACAAAACAAGATTTTATTTTTATTTTTATTTTTATTTTCCAAGTAAACATGTTTAAAATAGATTTACTATTCCAGGATCATCCAGTCATCAGCCACATTCCCATAACAGTATAATCAAGTCCAATAACATATGTACATACACAGTCCATGTGAAATTTGAACATACCTCTAAATGAGACTTCTCGATCACTATTCTTCTAACTCCTCATGTGTCCTGTCTTTCTTTAATATCTGAGGCATTGCAACAAACGCAATGCCTCAGCAAGCAAGGCTTGGTAGGTACATAGACATTTAATGTATATCAATGGAACAAAATTGAATAATTGTATTGATACAGTGAGTAAATTAATTTTTACAAGAATATAATTATTTTAAGCAATGCTAATAAAATCTCAAAACATCATATACGATAAAACATGCATCTCATGGATTTAAAACATGATATAATCTCATGTAAATGAGCATACAATAACAACAAGGCACCCTAAGGTATATGGGTCCCACGAGTGTGCCATACACTCGTATCATAGATCATGAGTACTCATATCAAACCTCTGAGTGTCGTCACACCTGTGCATACCATCACATCTTCATGCTCATCATGCATGCACACCAAATAAGAGTATGGATCGTCATGCCGTAGTGGCAACCCTCCATGGGTCTCAACCACCGCCGCTCCCCGTCGACACCATAATGGGAGACTTAGCATCTATCCCCATGGAAAGGCCCAGACCGGTAGTGTGGACTATCCATGTTACCAAACCCCTACCGAATGCCATCTACGGGCAGGTGTCTATCATATCAAAATCTCATCACATCACAAATCTCAGAGGGTGGGTGGCCGGCCCTCTCCCTCCTAACATGACATCCACCGGGTGAGAGCACCCGTCATAAAACTCAAAATACGAAAATCCTGTATGTCGAAACCAAGAGCACTTGTGGCTCACAATCCCTAAGGCACGCTCCTCATCCCGGGAGTTAGCCTCTAAAAAGACCAGCCACCAAGCCTCTACTTTTCTTTCTCATAAAACCTCATCAATTTCAATGATGCAATAAGGAAAGATAATTTTCTAAGTGTGTATAAGTATATAATCTCAATCTCATAAAACCATCGATCATAGTCCATTCAATACATGATTGAAATCAAACAGCAATCATAGCATAAAACTCTAAATCTCACTAAATCATCGATTAATAATAAGTGCAATTTAAATCACCATCAATCATAATGCCATGATAATACAAGGTTTTAAAATCAAAACGAAACATTAAATGTCGTCACCTACCTCAATTGTCGTTACTTAGCTCGTGTCCCTCCTTCAGTCGAGTCCGAGAATACCTTGGTAAAGTCCTGAATGATGTTCAAACATAAGAGCTAGACGTTATTTCTAGGTTCACAGGGTAAGGTTAGATCTATATGATTTGTTGGTTTCTAGGGGTTACTCTCTGATATTTTTAGGTTGATCTTTATCTAAGAATGTCCTGCATTTTATTGTATAATTGGGTCCGTGTCAAAATTACGGACGCAACGGTCCTTTTGGCTTTTCAAGCGGAGTTATATAGGCTCCGAAATTGGATTTTACAAGGTCGCGCCTTAATGGACGACCCAATTGTAGTGCCTAGGGTCCTGCGCGCCACGATTCTGAATGCGCGCTATGATTTCTAGGATACGTGTGCACCCTAGTTGCACCGTAACCAGGCTCATGTGCGTACGTCCGAATAGTGTGCCAGGGGTGTGCGCTATTGCGCGGATGTGTCTTAGGCGCGGCTATGGTGTGCCTCAGCTCCCAGGACGTCCCATGCGTCCCTGTCGAGCTAAGACAACTATCCGCATGTGACGCGTGCGTGAGGACAGCCCCTAGGGAGCTTGGCATGGGTGTGCGTCAAGCCAGGCTCCTGGACTGCGCCGTGCACCCTAGGACGTTCGTGCTCCCCTGGGAGGCACTCTCTCTCTCTCTCTTGACGGGTTTTTACCCGTCTGGTTTTTTGTTCACAGAAAGCCGGTGATTCCGGCCGGAAAAGCACCCAGATCCGGCGTGGATCTAGGCTGTGAAGGAAAGGGGAACGAGGGTCTAGTTTGGGCAGCCTGGAACGGCGCCCTGGTCGACGGGTTTTGGAAAGGAACCCGTCTTCTCTAATGGGTTCTCCGACCAGGAAACTTGGCTAGAAACGGCTGGGGAAGGACCGGATTCGGCGTGGATCTGGCCTGGGAAAAGCAAAATGGAGAGGGAAAAGGGAAGAACGGTTTACCTGTAGCCTGGGGACGCCCTTTTTTTGGGTGGTGCGGCTCCTCCTTTCCGCCTGTCCAAACCCTTGTTGCCGGATAAACTCGATGAAGGTGGAAACTCCTATTGCCAGACTGGAACGGAGAAGGGCACGGGGAGATGGCCGGCCCGACTAGGGCTTGGCCATTGCCGGAGATTGCAGAGAGACGGGTTTCCGGTTTTTTCCGGAAACCCCAGTCTCAAACGACTAGAAAAGACGCCGGAAAACGGGGGTTTTGGAGAGGGAAGATGGGGTTTTTATAACCCTGCTATGGCGGTGCTTGCCAATGGCGGTGCCGCCATTGTCGGTGGCAGAAATCTCTGGAAACTAGGGTTTCCGGAGAAATCGAGAGGAAGAAGAAGATGGGGTGCCGTTATCAAAACGGCCCTCTGCGTTTTCTGTCTTTTTCGTTTTTAATTTAAATTACAGAAATACCCCTATCTTTAAACGGCCGTAACTTCCTCATACGGACTCCGTTTTGGGTAATTTTGGTCTCGGTGGATTCCTTTTTCCGAGACGCATCTAATGGTACCATTTTCAGGACCCAAGTTTCTGGGTTTAGTTGAGGCAACTAGTGAAATGACCAAAATGCCCTTATCTTCAAAATTGAACTTTTCATGGGCTTTTAATATTACAAAAAATAGTGGTCATTACACATAGAGAGTTAGCATGTGATTAATTAAAGTCATCAAAGACACCTATAGTTGAACGAGATGGTAAAGATGAAGATATTGAAGGCTCGCATACCAATTTGGGAGAAGTAATTGAGGAAGAATTAGAAAAAGGAACATGAACTAAGGGTGGGTGACAAGAGTATTCTTTGGAAGGGGGAATGACGATTTTTGTGAGATTAGATTATGGAAATATGGAATGTGATAATGGTGGGGTCAGGGATGTTGAAAAATGAGTCATTAAAGCATCTTGTCTAATTGATGGAAAGTGGGTATTAAGGGATTGGAAAGGAAAGATTGATTCAAAAAAATTGACGTGGCAAGAGATGAAGATAGGGTTGCAGGTAGGATCAAGACATTTGAATGCACTTTGATTGGTACAATAACCACCAAAAACACATGGTCGTGAATGTGGTTCAAGTTTAGTAGGGGCATATGGTTTGAGTCAAGGATAACACAAACAATCAAAGATGCACAGCTTCCCATAATTAGGTGTGATGCCAAATAATTTTTGAAATAGAGATTCCATATTCAAAAGGGGAGTAGGCATGCGATTAATTAGATAAGTAGCTATGAGAAAAGATGAGACCAATATTTTTTGAGGTAGGGAAACTTGACTAAGGAGAGTCAAGCTAGTTTGAACGACATGTTGATGATGACGCTCTGCAGTAACATTATGTTCCAGGGTGTACAGAGGTGTTAAAAGATGAGAAATGCCATTGCTTTGAAAAAATTTGCAAAGCTTAAGAAATTCACCATCATTATTCAAGTAAAAGGAAATTATGGAACATTGGAAGAATTTTTCTACAGCAATTTTGAATATTGAAAAAATTAAATAGGCTTTAGACTTTTGTTTCATTGGAAATAACCACATATACTTAGTGTAATGATCAACAAAAAGTAGATAATAGTTAAATCCATCATGAGATTGAATAGGTGATGGACCCCAAACGTCGGAATAAATAAACTCAAGAAGAGAATCGCTAGTGAGAGTGGAAGTTAAAAAAGGTAATTTATGCATTTTATTGCATTTGCATGAATTACAAGAAAATTGGCTAAGAGGAGATGGAGACATTGGTAAATTAAAGGAACAAACAATGTGTCTTAAAATTTTCAAAGAGAGATGGCCTAAATGATTATGCCAATCTTGAAATGAAGCCTTTATGGATGCAAGTACAAGCATGGATGGAGACAACTTGGAAGTGGAAATTGGTGATGTTGGCCATTCATAAACTCCATCTCTATTCACCCCTTCTGCCAGAGGTGCCCTTGTACGAAGATCCTTCACCACAAAAGAAGAGGGTAAGAATTCAATATAGACATTATTGGATGAGCAAAATTTAGAAACTGAAATAAGATTCTTTTTCACATTGGGTACACAAAGAATGTCAGAAAGTAAAAATGGTTTGGTGGGAGAAGGGACACTTGTAGAGCCACTGTGAGTAATTTGAAGACCTTTACCATCACTTATCATAATATCGTCTAAACCATCATAATCAAAATGAAGAGATACATTATTTAGATCAAATGTCACATGATGTGATGCACCAGAATCTACTAGCCATTTTTGGGAAAATTGTGAAGGTTGAGCAGCAAAATGAGCTCTGAGCAATGGATAATGCGGCGTGGCATGGTGGGTTGTGATCCAAATGATGAGAATGGTTGTTGAAACATCAATGGCATGGCAGCTTGCAAGCGACAACATCTCATGGCAACATGACTAGGAATATTGCAAATTTGACAGACAACCTTGTTGGATTGTTGGACAGATTTATTACTGTTGCGATAAGTATTGAAATTCTGACCTTGACGATGTTGTTGATGATTGCCTGATTGATAGCCTAGTTTGCATTTGTTTGATTGTTGATATACTTATGATTTTGACTATATTTATTTGCAAAGTTGGACATGATTGGAGTGGTTTCAACTTGTGTATTACACTGGAGGTAGACTGCATAAACAACACTATCACGGACACGAATAGCTGCATCAATCTCCTTGTACTCATTGCCAAGACCATTGAGGACATGGAATACCACTTCATCATCGTCAAGTGGTGCTCCAACAATAGCCATTGAATCAACCAATGCTTTTATTTTTTGCATATATGTTGATATGATGTCTGTTCCTTTGATGGCTTTGCTTAAGGCTTCTCGAATACCCCTTATATGCCTAGGAGTTGGCTTGGTGTAAATAGTTTCAAGTTTAGACCATACTTCTTGGGAGCTCTTTATTCTTGCAACAAATAAGATAACTGATGGTGAAACAGAGGCAATAAGAGCACTATGTAAGAGATGATCTTGGTGAACCCAAAAGGAATATTAGGGATTAGCTGTTTCAATATTATTTTCCTTGATTGTTTCAAGAGGACATGCAAAGGTACCATCAATATAACAATAAAGATAATATCCAATGAGAAGTGAAAACCACTGTGTGTGCCTAGAAATGTAATTATCGAAACTAAGTTTAAGAGGAGCTTGGTCTGTGACATGGATAGATATGAGATTGTTTTGAAGAGAGAGAGAGGGTTGGTAATGGTAAAGGTTTGGTTACTACTGGAAACGTTTTCTTTTGGGTGACTGGTAGAAGAGTTTTCTTCATCCATTAGAAAAAAAAAATGCAGTGGAGAGGAATAGCACAAAAGAAGAGAAAAAGAAAGGGGGAAACACATGTTTATGTAGGGATGGTTGTGGTTTGGAGTGCTCAAGGGGGACGATCGAGATGACAGAACTTCTGTCACTGATGATTGCACTGGGAGATTGGCAACTAGGGAGAAAAACCAGCAATGAAGAGGACTCACCATTTTTAAGCCTAGAACTATGGAGATCAGCAGTGATTGGATGGAGTAATGAGCAGCAGATTGAAGATTCAACAATGGAGAAAAGAAAAAGAAAAAGAAAAGAGGATATGAGATTGGCGATTTTGCAATCGACAAGATAAAAGATCAAATTTGTTTTGATACCATGATAAAGATTTGGTAAAAGAATATAGTTGATGAAGAAACTCTTGTATATTCTCATTTATACAATATGAATATATACATGAATGGATCTTCTCCATGAGTACACGATCCATAATTATGGCCTAACAATCAGCCTGTCAACAATACAAATATGGATAATAAAATTAAAGATATATACTAAATATTTCCTTTCCTAATATTTAGTTGTTAGCATGGTGCTTTGAACACTAGTATAAAAGTTAATAATCTTAGTACACAAGCACCAAAGATAACATTGTCTTATTGATGAATCTCTATAAAATAATATACTTATACAACAAAAAATCTAGGCCATTACATTTGCATTGTAGAACATTGAACATGATAGGTCATGGTGGAATAGATGTCTTAAACATTGAATGTTTCAATGGTTTAAATAATCTAGAAAAGGCATTTTGGTGTCTAAATGAAAGAAGCTTAAAACTATCAATAAATGGACTGTTGTTGTTTTAATTAAAACTAGCAAGTGCACAAATCAATGTCGTATTCTCATGCAAGCAAGGTCGATCTCACGAGACTACCTGGGTTTTTGTAACACATTTTGTAATATATTTTTGAAAGGCAAGGCCCTTAATAGTAAAAACAAATTGCAAAACAAAGCAACGAAAATTCTTTTCTTTAAAACTTGTTTTGTAAAACCCAAATCATCACTTCATGCATAACATAAGTAGAATTTTGTACAAGATAAAATTCCATTGAAGGAATATACTTTTATTAAATTCAAGAATCCATCCAGTGGTTCACAGTACAGCCAAATCTATTACAATACTTGTCCAAATTACATAATCCAAAACTCAAAGCTCACCATACAATGAAACTCTCATTACAATACAATACTCTCAAACAAAGCAAAATACATGTCTTCATGAGGTACACCTTGAAGATTATTCTCTTCAAGTCTTCTATCATCTTGAGCTCCTAACTCTCCTTCCCTGTATCTAAGATATTGTAAACATTGCAACATTTACAATATCTCAGCAAGCAATGCTTGGTAGGAGACTCAAGAAGCATAATAATTGACAATATAATTCTAATACTTCATAATCCTTTTATCCCTAAACATATTCATGTCTCTACTCTTTACTTTATAATATATGTACATCCATATACATGCATTCTATACATGGGTAAATCATTTAAATTTATGAAAGTAGTCAAATATCATTCGCAACTAAGCTAGTCAATTCTCTCCATTATGAGAATTCAGTATTTCAGCTAATCCTACACTGGAAATTTCCCTTGTTGGGAAATATTGGCAATATACAATTTCCTAGCATTTCATTATATTAAAACATAAGGCATTTCACTATGCCTACTCTCATATGCATCATAGTGAAAAATAATCAAAGGGCTACCATGCTGTAGTCTGATCCGTACTAGCGCGCTCAGATAACTGTCCTGTTCACCACTGGTACCACGGTGGAAAATATTATGTCACTGCCCATATGGGGAGATAGGACTTTCATAGTAGTGGCATTTCGATAATTGCCCCACCCGACTTTTAGCCTCTCATAGGGCAAGGTATCATCAAATTTCAAGAAGCGGGTCGCCAAACCCTCATAACTCCTCTAGCGTAGCATCCCCCAGGCTTATGCCTATTAAAATAAAATCACAAGTCTCCAAGCTTGCATGTAAAATAGATTTCATACATATCAAATAATCTGTCTATTTACTTAGGGCTAAAATATCTTCTAGTTCCCTAATCACTTAGAGTCTAGTCCTTAACCATTTTATATATGTTTGGTTGGATCATAAGGGTTTTAGGGGATTTAATACAAGCATTAACATTACTCTTATCAACATAAGGTCATGGGTTCAATCATGTACATCCCATGTAAATGCATTCATCAAATCCTCCTACCTTCAAGTAGTGATCCCTTTTCCCAGATCTTCCATAATCCTGACTTATGTATATAATCTGTACATCCATACATACTGTCAATATATATAAATTATGAACAATCCTATTGATCACTAGATCTGATGTTTAGAATGATCTTTAATTCATTCATATCTAAGTATTTTCTATCTCTAAGTCTTTGTGTGTCCATCTCCTTGATCTTGATTTTTCATAGAACCTTTGATCGACAATCTACACTTGTTGATAAAGATCAAGGTCCTAGATCTTTTATCATCTAGTTCTTCTTTTATCTAAGTTCAGTTATTGGATCATCCCTAAGGAGGATGATCTTGGTTTTCTTCCTTGAATCATCTTTGATCAAGGGTTTGGATTATCTAATCTAATGAACTAGATTTGATCTATAACATGCATACTAAATACAATGCAATATTCTTATTCTAATTATTCTTGATCATTTAAGATCTAATGGATCTTGTTTGATCATCCTTATCTTACTTATAATTTTTATTAGGGTTAGATAATTTACTAACCTTTTATGCTCTTACTATTATTATTCAACCAGTTAATGTTTTGCTGGTTGAAGGTAACTTATTCCAGCCTAAGTCTAGACTGCTCCTATTATTTCCAATTGGCTAAGGCTTACTAGCTGAATAGGTGAATACAAAGTGATTAATTCAATCCTCATGTAAGGAGGCGTTAAGACCTCACAAATGTCAACAGAAGGTAGGGGAAGAGCGGGGCTCTATTAGACAACCCCCTTAACCACTATTTTCAACATTCACTAGAGTGACCTTAGCTCAACCTTTCATAAGGTTCCTATAAGCATGTTGACTCTAAGTACTCTTTCTAATTGATTTTAATTAAGTCCATGAACATTTACAATGTCATTCATGGAGTTTATTATTCTCCTAGTTTGGGCCAAGGATTTGATAATCCTTATATTGTCCTACTAACTATAGCCCTTACTAATTAAGTCCCAAAATAATCCACTCTTATTTGTGTCATGAAACTCTACTTTCTTATTAGATTCCATTTTTGGTGTTTTATGCTTTTTATCTCATAACAAGTAGATCTACTAATGAAATTTAACCATAAATGAATTATAAATTCAAAGCATAAAACTACATAATTGAACAACTTAATGATAATGATACAAGGTTCTTAAAATTACACTAGCATGATTTTCAACTAATATACCTTAATAACTCAATTTAAGCTAACATGGACCTAAGGTACAATCTAATACTATAGTTGTGACATCCCGGGTTTTTATAACACTTTTTCATAAATCTTTTGCTTTGTGGGGCCCCAATACTTTTATAAAACTGTTCAAAACCAAATAGCAGAAGAATAACTTTGAAAAGAATACCTTAAAAATCCCGAGTGTCTCTTATATATATATATATATATATTAAAAACAATGATTTTCAGAGGAATGAACATCACATTCCTACTAAAAATTTGGCAAAGTCTCCCCTGTATTTCTGACCTCGTGCATTTAACGCATACAATGCGACACCTAATAATCATCATGTACATATAAATATCCATGATAGAGACTCTGTCTCCCTCCAAATACCAGCATACACATTTTCGTTTAATTTAAATAAATGAAACATTTTGGTAATGCCAAAAAGGCTAGGTAATTGACCTGTATACCCAGGATCACTCCAGTCATAGCCATTTGTGTCAAACAGTAATGAATACACATTCACATGTCCATTTATAATAGTCATGAAATAATTTTTATTACATAAGAGTTGTAAGAACCTTCAGAAATCTTTACCTATACCTCATAGCTTCCTTGTAGCTTCCAAGTCAAAACTATGTGCCTTTCCCTTTGCTGTAGTCCTTCAAACCTAAGATATTGTAAACAAGTACAATATCTCATCAAGCTTTCACTTGTGTAGGTAGTTTCATCATCAACACACAAGTTTATGTAGTTCTAACTTTAAAAGGAATAATTTATCATACTTTGTGAAATTTTGTGTCATTTGATGCCAAATAAGTAGTATAATATATTCCGAAATTCATACCATGCCATTTCAAATAGTTTCCATGTCCAATCAGTTTGAATCGTCAATTTAACATCCATGCTTACTGTTTCCAAATAATGATAATAACCTTAGTAAAACATTTAGATGATATGGAAGATGGTCACGACTCTTCACATACATCAAAACCAATAGAGAAATGCATTTAAACCAGGAAATGCTTAAATGTAAATAAAGAGTATTTCAACCAGCGTATACGCACACTTATACACACACACACATACTCTAAATCTTATCAAGATTTTACGAGTATAAAACCACTCAAATTCGGCCACCTGCCATTGGTCATGAGTACTCATTATTGACCTGAAATACCATGGTGCCCTGCACTTGCGCTATTGCGCAATATACATATAAACCCGAAAATAATGGAACCTCTGTGCAATGGACAAGAACCAATAAAGTCCGTGGCTATCACGTTGATACCAAACAGATAGACTCCTTTGCAGCGTGTTCATGAAAAACACAGCACACAAGCCATGACCTGTCCATGATGACATGAGCTTGCATTAGGCCCCTCTGGCTAGATATCCACCATACATATATAATTTCAGAAGAAAGAGGATGATCAGTCCTCAATCTTCCTAGCACAGAGTCCACCAGCCCCAATATGTCCGTCATAGTATAATAATACTAAGCAGCATTCCATGCCTATAAAACTAATAAAACCATATAATTTCATGCATTTGTTTTTCAACCTGATAGTAAAGTAAACCTGACATTTTAAATAAATTGCATGAATATACCCTTTTGATAGATGCATAAACTAAAAAGATCAAAATCTCAAGTTTCAAGTAAATTCCAAGCATGTTGATGTCCAAACTACCTACCTCCCTTTTTGTGCTCCACAATTTTGCTATATCCTTCCTTTAATCACTTATCGATCACCTAACCAAATCAAATTTTGAATTCATTATCAATACAAATCCATATGTTCATAATTTCAAGTAAATTTACACATTTCCAAATCAAGATAGCTAGTTCATCCATCCATTCCCAATTTTTGTCATATCCTAGCTAATTTAAGGTCTTAAGATTCATCGGTGATGTCTGATCATCAATTAGACATCAAGGATTTACTGTGCAAACAGTACCCGATCGGATGGCCTAGATTGTCCGATCGATTTCCTACCTAGATCTATCAATCTAGAGTGATTTAGACTACATCAAGTCTTTAATTTTTCATCCCTACCCTTAGATTAGGGATTGGACGGTTGGATCATCCCTAATTATAGATCTAGGTTAAAAATGCATAAATTTTGCAAACTACCAAAATTCAAGAGATGGGTATCCTAGATCTTACCCTTAAGGAGTGTCTTCAACCTCCAATCGTCACCGAAGAACAAGATTGCCATTGATTTTCCCGTTGTCGGAAAATCCCGTCGTGGGTACTATTTTCCCCCCTTTTCCCCCACCAAAACTTGCTAAATCAACGAGCAACTATAGGGCTTTTGCTCGTGGTAGCGAGGGGAAGACAATGAACAGCACCGATCATCGATCAATGACGCCGTTCACTCTGTCTTTTCCGGCAACTGTCAACTCTTCTCCACCATCAATCTCCTCCTCCCTTAGTTGATGGGAGAAATGGAGGGTGGAGGATAGGTAGTTTCCTCCCCTCCTTTCTCCTCTTTCCTTCTCCCCCACTCTCTCTTCCTCTTTTCTTCTCCCTCTCTCAATCGCATGGAGAACAGACCTAACGGTCTGTTCAAAATCATACTAACTTAGTCCGAAGTTACACTTGCATAAAATCACACTAACATGCCCCTAAGATAATTAAATCTAGCAACCTATTACAACAATCTAATCACATATCATGCTAAAGTCTAAAAGTTGCACTAGCATGCTTTATAACATAAATCACATTTAAAATGCTATTATCAATTAATAGAAAATAAAACTAATTACATTAATATTTTTAAAAACCTTTACTTATGATCCAACCATTTGATCTTAGATCTTTTCCTTTTAATCAAGGATTTTAATTACATATAGGGGTTTTTCTTTATTAAGGTCCAAGGATCATATTGCTTTGTTTTTATCATATTCAATCCATGATCTCCCTGGATTTCATCATATTAACATTCATTCAATCCATCCCAAGGATCTGATCACACTTGATCTCATTGATCAAGTGGGTCCCTTTGTATTTTTAGGGTTTTTTTACCATAATGGATAGATCCCTTAATATATCTTAGATATATCCAAATAAACCATAGATATCACTTTATTTCAATAGTATATCATTATTAAGATAGATTACCAAGATCTGATCACCTCAGATCTTGAAGATCTTGGAAATTGGAAACTTATTTCCTAAATTCAGAAAGTTTCATAAGATATTTTCTCCATTTTATCATTTCATAAGAAACTAGAGGTTGTGAGATGTCCATAGCTTCTTTCCGATCTCAATTTGGAGTTCATAGGACTCCCGAATTGAGTCTGGAAGTTCACAGTCCTTTCCTAAGGTCTAGATATGATCTGAGCCCATCGGAATGGACGACCTAGATCATTCGAGCCGGTCAGGCTGGTCGGGCGGCGCCTTTGTCACGAGGACGAATGCATGACATGCTCGCCCAATAACCGGCGCTCGAGCACTGTCATCCCATTGGGACAATGTCCCATGCACGGGCCATGCGCGAAAACGCTGCCACGTGCCGCATTTTCATGCGGCATTTCGCATGCTATCCTAAGGAACCCAATCCGATCGAGAGATCGGACAATCCATTCTAGACCGTCCAATTAATCCCTCTCAATTGAGGGGTCCAAAACTTAATATAATTTCGTGAAACTTTTACTCTAGGGGTTTTGCACCCTTCTGGATCGATTGGAAAGGTCAGATTTTCCATCTGAGCCCTCAATCATCATGAATTGAAGGTTCTGATCTTTACTTTATTTTTACAATTTTTCACCCAAATCAAATTACAGTAAAATAAAAATTTTATTAAACAACAATAAATATGTCTAAGAAGTAGTTCCACCTACCTGATTGGAGAAAAACATTGCTTATATAGTCCAAATTAAGAGAATACCAGTTTGATGCTAAGATAGCCCAAGATCCACTTGTCCTGTGATTTCTGTTGTTTGAGTCGTTGGATCTTGAAATTTCTTTGGGCGTTTTGTAGCTAAAGTATGGTAGGAAATTTTATATGGTACAATATGTGATATTTGATCTAGAACAAAGTGCTTAATTGAATTTAGGTCTCTTGTTCCAATCTAAAGAGAGGAGAGAGAAAATGAAAGAAAGAGATCTTTTGGGAGTTTTGGGATTTTGGGAATGGATCTATGTCTGGTTTTGCAGGGGAAGTTAAGATAATTTCATGAAAATTTTATGAATATTTTTAGAGGATTTTTTGGGGTGTATTTATAGGCATTTTGGGTATTTTTCATGATTATGTGTAATGATTATGGTTTATTCTTTTTATTATTTAATTAGCATTGGATTCTCCACCACCACCTTTTTCTCCACTACCACCTAGTAGTGGTTTGACCCATGATTTCACGTGGGCTGGTCATTGGATTCCTTTTTAGGTCCCTTGTGGGCCCTATGTGGGCCCCACATAGTATAAAAAGACCATTTTTGCCCTTTTTGTATAAAAATTAGGGTTTATTCTCATGATCTCGAAATTGAGCGTACTTAGTGGCATTGGATTTGTATTTCTCAGCACATTCTAGATTTTGATGTCTTAGATCTAAATTATGGGTAAAATTACTACTTTACCCTTTTGTCCATAAAATAAAGAAAATTAAGGATTTTTCATCCGAATTCAGAATTTGTTGTGCTTACAGTCATTCTGAAGGGTTCACTGAGTTCAATTTTAATTATACATGTCTTATCCCTTAATTATACTTCTATAAGAGGTACATTCTAAATAACCCTAATATTCCAGCCCAAAATTTCTAAAATTCAAACTTTATTGATTTTCTCAATCAATTACAAATATTGAGATTATTACAATGATACTAGTGGTTCTACTTTAAACTATTTAACCTACCTAAAATTCAAATGAATTTTTTTTAACATAAATTAAGAATGAAAATTAAAACATGAAATTATAAACTAAGTAAAAATAAGAAATAGAAACTAAAAAAAATTAAGAAATGAAAACTAAGCAAAAACAAGAAACATGGAAAATTTAAAAAAAATTCCTAAAACATGCACTTTCTAAAATTAAAACTTTTCTAAATTAACACTTCCCTAAATTAGAATTAGAAACTTTCTAAAGTTAGAACATTCTAAAACCAATTTAGGAAACTTGCTACCACTAAAATAATATGAAAAAACAAAGAAATAATGAAATTGAACTAACTTTAATAAGAAATTAGAAACATGCATGTGAATGAAAACTACAATTAAAGAGATTTTTCACTTCTTAAATCCTAAAACTTCCTAAAGATGGAACTTTCTAAAATTCAAAAAGGAAACTTTCTAAACCTAAAATGAGATGCAAGAAATGAATCAAGTACTTCTAAAACTAAATTAAGTAATTAAATTAACCAAGAATCGAGAAGGAATGGGATTTAGACCATTGCGCATGGTCTATGGACTTTGTACATGATTCTGGAGCCCTAAAGATGGTAAAATTTAATGCACCTACAGCGAGTTACTATGAAAAATAAATAAGGGATCTAATAAATAACATGAATATATAAATGGGTATCTAAGAATTCAGGAAAATAACATGTTTTGATGGCTGGAATTAAAGCACAAAGTTAAGGAAAAAACAATTTCCAGATTTCGATACTTAAAAACAGTCAATAAATCTTGCATTAGAAAGCTACTGAAACCATAAATTTTATGCAATAAAACAACCTAGATCTCAAGTACTTTGATGAAATAAAGAATCCATAACAAGAATTCCCAAATAACTTCATTGAACCATATTAATTTACATCAAATTTATGAGCATAGAACTGTCCAAATTTTCTGGAATTTGGGCACTTTTCTAAAGCCTAAAATCCCATCTAAACAGCAAGAAAATTCCAATATAATTCTCACACTTTAAAGTATAATGATATGCAAAGAAAACCCATAAAGGAATTTGAAAAAAACAAAGGCTAAGTGGGTGAACTAACTGGGGGAAATAGCTTAAAACTAAGAGAAAAAGATGGTAGAAAACATGGAATTCAGGTGGGGAAATCAAGGATTTAAGCTAGCTCTTCTCTTGGTTGTCACTATTAGAGAATAAATAACTTGAATCTTGATGGAATAACAAAGAAAAACTTATGGAATGGAGTGGAGAAGAAAGAGATTAAGAGCTGGAAAATAGCTTGAATTCTAAGGAGCAAAACAATGAAAACTTAAAGCAATGGAACAAAAGTAAAACATCTAAGTTACTAACCTAAATTAGAAAGAAAATAAGCAACAGAATAACAAGAAGACCAAAGGAAGGAAAGCACCAACAATATTCCAAAGTCCAGCAGCAAATAAAACCAAAGGAAAGCTTAATTTCAAGGTGTGTCACCCACCTCTACTTAGAAAATTCGTATGGACTATGGGGCTATATATAGATGAGTGGTTTCCTAACTTAGGAAGGGGAGAAAACATAAGGAAAGATTTTTCTTTTAGGTTGTACTTGAAGTGAATATCTCTTTCATATTTTTGTGTTTCTCTTTCAATTTATTTTTTTTTCACTTCTTTTTCTTTGGAAGAAAGACAATCAATTTTTCTCACTTCCTTGACTTTTTGTCCTATTTTTGAACTTTTTCTACTAACTCTACTCATTTTGACAATGGTGATAAGGTATTGAATGAGAAAGGTTAGGTGAAAGATAAATTTGCAAGATAATGTCATAAACATGACATAAGAGAGAGAGATAAGAAGTATGGGCTGGCTAGTTTCTAAATTTGAAAAGGATATAGGTGTCTTTTCTTTTAGAAGGAAAGTGGGGTGAGATGGGAAAATTGATTGGGTAAGTGGTTTTCTAGGGAGTGGGGATTGGTTGGATGGTTAGGAAGGGAGTTTAGGAAGGTGGAAGTGTTATAGAATGGTAGGACTCTTAAATAGAAAGTCAAACTCATGGTGGTCTTTGGTGATGAGGTGAAAAGTGATAATAATAATAATAATAATAATAATAATAATAATAATAATAATAATAATGTGGAAAAAATATCAAATTTTGAAGGCTCTCATCCCATTGGTCCATATGCTAACTTATCCTAATAAGATTTTCCATAATTATCTTCAAAATATCCCTTAAAATCTTATGGTTAATTCTCTTGAATCTCCTCCAATCCTAGCCTTCCATTTAGCTTAGCTTGATGGCTTACTTTGAAAGCTTCATTGGCTAAGCTTCATGGCTGGATTAGGAGGCTTTCTTGGATTGTTTTCTTAGCTTCACCCTTGTCTTGAATGTCTTGTATGATTTGGCTTGAATTCCTTATCTTTCCACCTTCTTTCATGGCTTATATGGCTAAGGTGGCTTAAGTAGCTTCCATGCAAAGGTGGTGGAAATACATGGCTTACTTCATGGGTCCACTTTGGCCATCTTTAACTACTTTAATCTCAACCATTGCTGCTCCATAATATGATCTTAGCCTTTGGTTTACATTGAAGTGATAAATTTGAGGTTTTGACTCGATCGTTTGATCTTGATCTTCAATTTCATCCCGATCAATTTCGGCCGATGAATCAACATCTTACTTCCTACAAAAAGTTTAAAATCCTAATTAAATCCTAAAAAAACTTGATTAATCACACACTTACCTTAGATTAGCTTCTGAACCTACAAAATAACCAACTCTTGCTTCAATAGGTCAAAAATGCATGTGTTATGAATTTTGGTCTAAAAGTCCTAATTTATCGTTATAAGTTGTAACACATGGGTACTAATTGGGTGGTTTTTATGCAAAATTAAATACTTATCACACCCCCAACCAGTATTTTGCTAGTCTTGAGCAAAATATGTGAAAAATCATTTTTTAATAAAACTAATATAAGGTGCCACTTTCATAAGTACTTACAATTGCATTTAGCACATGCAACACGCCCTTTAACCCCCAGGTTACCTCTAGTGGACAAGTTGTGCCTCATGAGGGTTTGTAATGAATATATCCACAAAATTCAATAAGGCTGAGTTTATTATTTTATCTTAGAGAATTCTCATTCATTAGCAATCTACTAGTTTTTCACAACTTAATGAAGAGGATTTGACAATTTTACACATCATACACATATTAAAGACATTTTATTTGAGTTATTTCTCAAAATGCATGTGTGTGTGTACAGCCACATAAATCATGAGTTCTAACCAAATATGCATAAATTCCATTGGCAATATGTCTTGACCTCAAATCCTCACAGATATACATGATCAAATATGAAACTCTCAAATAAGGGGTTAAACATATTTCTCTCATTATGTAACCAAATCCAACTAGCTAATGGTTCACTTAAATATTTGAATACTCATGAGACAAAGGAAAGTGATCCCTAAGAGTGAATGTTATCATCAAGAATATTAGGGGTTTTTTATCGTAATTCTTTCTTTTTATATCCTCTTTAAGGCTATGTTCTACCTAAGATCAATATATCTTTAACTGGGACAAAACATAGGCTTATGACAAGTTTAGAAAAAAAGGGTATAGGGGTTTCAAAGGTTCAAAATTGAGTAGAGGTCTTCAATGACTATTTGTTAGGACAACTTTTCTTTTAGGGTTATAGTTGACGTGAATGTCTCTTTTATATTTTTGTCTTTCTCTTTCATTTATCATTTTTTCTTTTCTTTTCCTTTTTTTGGCTTCTTTAGAAGAAAGGCAGTTAATTTTCTCACTTCTCTGGATTTTTGTCCTATTTTTGAATTTTGTCTACTAACTCTCCTCATTTTGACAATGGGTAATGGATATATGTTTTACTAGTTTATTTTGGGTTAAGGTAAATGGGTTAAGAAAGAAAAGGCTTAATAAAAGGCTCAAAGGGGCTAACTAGTGGTATGATATACTAGGTAGGCTTTATGTCTTTAAGCTCAGCAAGGATGACCTATATCATTTCCTAGGTTTCCTAAAGCCTATCAGATTTATTAAATTTTTTGGAAAATAAAGCTATTACTCCTATTTATTATTGATGTTTAACCAAAACAAGGATAACGAATCACACTAAATTATATAAACTGAAGACATTGTCGAATTGCTTTTAACTCTCTGAAAAAAGATAGTCTCTAAACCTTACTAGGTTATAGGTCTCCATAGAATTTTCTCAGGGTCTCTAAGTCATACCTCTATATTAGTCTTGATTATGTGATTTGTGTAAATGGCTCCTGAGAATTAACTTTTATAAAATGCTTCAACACATGAATAATATGCAAAACTAATCATATGCATTCCCTTTAAGAGGTGAAAACCGTGTAATTACTAAATTCTTAACATCCAATTCTCATCACAATTAGGGAACTCTACCTTAAAAACTTTTTTTTCATTTGTATTTTCTTCTTTTTTTCAAAAGAAATAAGAAAACTCAAGAAAATTTGAAATCCTTATATGCATCTACATCCTCCAACCTGAATGAAACATTGTCCTCAATGTTTGAAAACATAAGATCCTATATGGAAAGATTGAAGGATGTAGAAGATGGAGATTTGAAAAATGCCTAGGTTGCCTCCCAAGAAGTGTTAAGTTTTACATCTTCAGCCAGACCTGACCTAACCTAACTTTCTAAACCTATAGCTAACTAGGTCCGCTTATTTGTCCTAATCCTAACCCTATGATGAAATAGCAAGATTTCTCATGCCACTTTAGAATCTTGCATAATCCATATATATTGCCTCTATCTTAAAATTTTTGGTGGTGGAAATATTAAAACAACAAAGATCACCATGATTTTAATTTTGGGGAATCATATTGATAATCCCCCATCTTCAAAATTTCACAGTAGTCAATATAATTCCTCCACCACAATAATTGAGGTGATGGTAACACAATGGCTTCGTGTACTGCCTTGCATTTTGTTTGACCATTTGGGAGATGAATGGTCCTTTTCTTGACCAAATTGAGGGATAACAATGACCATTATACTTGAGTTAATTTTTTTTCTCTATTTCCCTGACATTGTCCAGAAATAGGGGTATAAGCTAACTCTGCCCTTCCCTAAAAGGTTGTTCTTGTATTACTGGAGGTGGGGACAAGGTTTGTCTTAAACCCTAGTTATTTTCCGACGTGTACCCTAAAGTAGGTTGATGTACATCAACTGACTTTTTTTCTTCCTATTTTATGTGCATAGGTAAGGTGTCAAATAGGCCTACATGACTATCTTGTGATTGTTCAAATAAGGTTGGTAAGTCATACTCAAGTACATCTTCTACATTAGAAGGTGTAATATGAATTTCAAGCTCTATAAGGGGATCTACTCTAGGTTGTCATTGAGAAGTGTCCATTAAATGCACAGTATCCAATTGCTCGTTCATCTCTTCAATGGATGTGTCTTCATCAAAGTCATAAAAATGAGCAAGAGGTTTTAGGTTGAATGTTTCTAAAGCTTTATTTTCTTCATCAATGGAAGTCTCTTCATCATGATCGTAAGGAGCAGGACATGGCTCAAGTAGATATAAGTTAAAGGTTTCTAAGGATGGTTGTAGACTTTGTGGCTCAGAAGGATTATAAGAATTTTCCATCCTATTATCAGTAATAAATGGCTCTTTATTATTCCTAATATGTTTTATTATCTCATTTGTTTTAGCAATGTTTCTATCAGTATTTTCCCATATTGGTTTCATTTCTGCAATCCATTCCTCCCTTTATCTGTCCATTTCCTCATGCTTCTTTTCATAGGTAGCTATGGTTTGTTTTATTCTCTCAAAAAGTTATTACATATCCTCTTTTAATGGTTGTTCTTCATATTGTGGAGGAAACAACTCATAGGTTTGGTATTGATGTGGCATGGGGGTATTGAAAAAGGGTTGAGCAACTTGAACCCATGATGGTTGACCCTGATATTCTTGATAATCATGGTAGTGTTGACTAGGGTGTGACCATTGTGGTTCATCCTAATATCAGTAATTCTGAGACCATGGTTATTGGTGATACCTAACCCATCCATTATAGTCTTGGTAATTTGTCTCAGGATAAAAATTACTAGGATATGTGAATGCATTAGGTGCATCCACTAGCTCCTGATAATAACTATTATATGTGGAGCTTAATGGGGGCCATGAAGGAGCAGAATAGGGATGCTTAGAATAGGTATAGTCATTATGGTATTGAGGTTGTGGTACAGCTTGCCTAGAAGCTATTATCCAAAGAAATTGACTTTCCATAATATCTAACCTATCCATCGATGCATCTAATCTATGAAATCTATCCCCTTCTCTATAGGCCATTGTTCTCAACTTTTTATACAACAAAATAAATCATTATATACAAAGTTAGTTTTTTTTTTTTTAAGAGGAAAAACTGACCTACATGATGCAACCTAACTTCTTAGAATGATGCACAAAAAAGGGCACAATTAAATATACCTTAGGTTAATAAGCAGCAATATTTTGATTTTCTTGAATTTGTGTGGGGACAATACTTTTAGATTAGCCTAATTTAGCACTCCTCCTCTCTTTCAGATTTGACTATTGCTTACCATTTAGGTTCTGTGCAAGGTGGTTAATACAATTCTCATGTAAGGAGGCATTTAGACCTCAACAAACATCAACAAAAGGCATGGAAAAATCACTTAGATTTTAAAACACTCACTATAACCATAGTGCTCAAAAGCTGCGGGAATGACAATAGATCATGTCTTAGTAAGAGGGTCCTATGAGCATGTGATGACCCTATGTGACACCTCGGGTTTTTATAACATTTTTTTTATAATACTAATAATAATAGTCATAGTCGGGATCCCAAAATCAGAAGATTCTATTGATTATTTTATTAGAACATTTATCGAAAAACCTCTAAGTGTTATATCCTTTTTCCAAAACATCACGACCACGATTTAAAAGATAAATGTAAGTACGCAGAAATAAATTTAAGACAATACCCATATGAAATCCAACATAAAATCGTCAGCGCCTTTATTTTTCAAAATAATAAATATCCAAAACATAATAATGTGGCCCAAGGTCTATCCATCATAACATCCCACCATACTAAAAGAAATGTCCATCATATGTATAACTGTTAGAATCAAATCCATATAATGAAAGTATACAGTCCATAAAGTAGTTCAAATTGTACTCCTTCTAATAACTCACGTCGATCTGTCTATCAGTGAAATTAAGTGATCCCCACTGCTATCATGGTCTCTCCACGACCTTGCCCTTCCTGTTATAGCGCTTGAGATTTGAGGCATTGCAAAACAAAGCAATGCCTCAGCAAGCTATTGCTTGTGTAGGTACATAGACATTTAATGTAATAATAATGAAAACAAAATCGAATAACAATGCTGATATAATGAGTAGATCGATTATCCAAGAAAATAAAATTATTGTAAGCAATGCCAATAAATCTTCAAACATCATATACGATAAAACATGCATCTCATGAATTTAAAACATGATATGATCTAATATAAATGAGCATGCAATAACAACAGGGCACTCCAAGGTACGTGGGTCCCACGAGTGTCCCATACACTCGTATAACAGATCATGAGTACTCATATCAAAACTTTGAGTGTCGTCACACCCAGGCATACAATAACATCTCCATGCTCATCATGCAAGATACAAAACAAGAATATGGATCATCATGCCGCAGTGGCAACCCCTCCAAGGTCTCAACCACTGCCGCTCCCCATCAACACCATAACGAGAGACTTAACGTCCGTCCTGAAAAGGTCCAGACCAGTGATGTGGACTATCCATGTTACCAAACCCCTACCAAAAGCCATCTATGGGCAAGTGTCTATCACATCACAATTTTGGAGCGTGGGTGGCCGGCGGCCCTACTCCCTCCTAGCATGACATCCACTAGGTGAGAGCACCCGTCATAAATCGCAAACACGAAAATCACATATCTCGTAAAACTAGGAGCACTCGTGACTCACCATCCCTGAGGCACGCCCCTCATCTTGGGGTTAGCCTCTCAAAGGACTAGCCACCAAGCCTCCACCATCATCCTTATGAAAACCTGCTAGTTTCAGTGGTGCAATAAGGAAATATGATTACTAATCACACATATGATACGCGGTATTAATCTCATAAAATAATCGATCATAAACCCATTCAATACATTATTGAAATCAAATATCGATCATAGCATAACTCTTTGAGTTTCACAAAATCACAGACTAAATAAACAAGTGCAATTAAATCATAATCAACCATGATGCTATGATAATGCAAGGTTTTAGAAATCAAAACATAACATTAAATGTCGTCACCTACCTTAATGTGAGATCACCCAATTCAAGCATGTAATCCTCTTAGCTTGCATGCTCAGATGTACCTGTCAGTACCACAGTACTATTTTGTGTTTCTTATTTCATCATAATGGAATTTATGGTGATCCAACCGTTGGATCATTCTCTACAATCTCTATTTATAATTTGGTCCTTAATCCCAACATTACTTGTTATCATTTAGTCCTATCTCATGCTCATCTGTTCATTTTTGTGTGTATCTAACATTTATACCTTAATCTGACGGTCAGATCATCCTTAGATCAACAATTTCCCATGATCTTGGTTAAATCAATAGTCTAAATCAATTTTTAGAGTAATTATACCTAATATAATTTTTAGGACCCTCAGTTAGTATCATACATTACCTAATTGTTCAAGTCCTGGAGCCTAATCACCCTTTGATCAGCCTGATCTAAGTTATTGAATAATATTTTATGATTTGACTAATTTAAAAGTAGTTAAATGTAAGTTTCTAAGTCAAATTTAGGTCTACATTGTTAAGACGATCGCAACGAATGTTTTCGATCATGATTTGGACCTCTATAGCTCCCAAAAAAAGCTTTTAGTGAAAAGACTTCATAAATTAATATATTAATTTATAGGGGTTGGGCAGTGTTTACACCGATTTACACCAGTGGCACGGTTTACACTGATTTATACCTGCGTCCCCAAGACGCCCCGCTCCCAAAACAGGCTGTGGGACGCACCATGTGCATCCTGGTCGCTAAGACGCTCCTCTGTGTGCGTCTTGGTCGCCAATATTCTAGGTGTTCTAACTTTCCATGACAATGCACGTGTGCATGACGATGCGTGCCCATGCACCATCTATGCTTAGGCGTCCCGCTCAGCATCCTGGCATCAGTGACAAGACACCGACGTGGTTTCCATTGCCAGAGACAACAATTGGACTCTAGTTGTCACCGGTGACTCCTAGAGTGCCCAAAATTTGCGATTTTTACACCCTTTTGTTTGGAATTTCATGTACATTCATTTTTTGACACTCCTTTTGATTGATTTTTCCAAAATCTAAGGTTTTTTCTCATTTTTTCTAACGTTCCTAAAATTATCCTACGTACTATTTTTCTTGATTTCTGGAGTCACTAGTCATTGGATTTCCCTAAATTTTGAAGGGTTTGTTCTTGGTTTCATTACGCACAAGATGAATGATTCGATCGTTGATTTGACAATGTTTCCTTAACTTATTCCCACGACTACAATAGGGTACACAGAGTCCCTGGGAGAACGATGAACCCTCGCCGTTTTTCGGCATATCCTAATGCAAAAACTATGTATACGTTGTAAAAGGAAAAAGGGAGAAGACCTACCTTAGTCAGTAGAGCTGTCGTTGACACTACCAGAGAGGATTTTTTCAAGCTTTCCGGCATTGTGATTCTGTTAAGGATCTCTAGAAAATCCTAATCTCTAGAGACAAGAGGGTTTGGATGGAGTGGTTGAACAGGAAGGTGGTGATTTTTATCGCTGGTGCTCCCTCTTTCTTATACACTGACCTATTTTTTTAGCAAAGGAGTCAGAGCTGATATGGGAGGATGCTATTATCAAAAACAGCCCCTGTATTTCGGGACTCTTAAAATTATTAAAATGCCCTTCCAACTTCAATGGTTCATAACTTCTCCATCTGAGCTGTGTTTTCTACGTTCTTTATACCATTCAATTCCTATTTACATGTACTTTCTAGTTTTTGTGTTTTCAAAACCAAATTCTATGTATAAAATTTTAATTTAATTATTTATTTTATTGCTAATTTAGGATTAAAAATTAAGGATGTTACACCCTATAGTCTCTTCTAATTGTTTTTGGATTAATTTGAAAGGTAGGGTTGCGCACTTATGGTGATTATCCTAAGTAAGCTGAGTAGTGATGAAATCCACCCTTGATCTTATGGGGGTTGGGTACCCTTACTAATTAATTTTCATACTCCATGGTAGTTCGATCAATATATATATATATATATATCACCTTAAAGAAGTAAATGTGCCCTAAGAATGTAATTAAAATAATAAACTAATGAAAAACCCTAAAAATGCAACAATTATCAAATATGCTTTCTATATGCAATTACACTACCAAACAATGCAAAATTATTCTAAATGCACCCTAATCTAGGAAATAAAAGAATAATGGATACTTATAGTGGGGTTTCTGATGAAGATCAAGTGTGGGCCATCTTATCCCACACTTGCGCTGTGTTATTACAACCCATTTAAAATTAAATAATAAATAAATTGTAATTTATAATGGACCTCATTACAAGTTTCACTCAATCCTAATCTAGGAAAGCAATAAAACCTAATCTAAGATGATGAAGTCATGGCCCATAGGATAGCTGCTGCTCCTTTGCCAATTTCCCTCGCACAGAAAATTAAAGAAATATGGTCAATATGAGGAAAACAAGGAAATAAATGTAAAAATATGCAAAAAAATTATGCAAAAAAAAAAAAAAACCCTAATCTAATGTAGCCAAACCTAGACTAGAGGAAAATAATCTAAAATATGAAACACGACACAAAATGTTGCAACTCCCTAGCAACGGTGCCAAAAACTTCTTGTTGTTTTAATTAAAACTCGCAAGTGCACAAATCAATGCAGTATTCTCACACAAACAACGTTGATCCCAGGAGGAGTTAACTATTGTGATGCTAGTGGTTTTTGCTTTAAACTATCTAACCTAACTAAAATTCAAGTGATTTTTTTTTACCTAAATTAAGAATAAAAATTAAAACATGAAATTATAAACTAAGTAAAAATAAGAAATGGAAACTTAAAAAATATATATGAAATGAAAACTAAGTAAAAATAAGCAACATGGAAAATGAAAAACTTTCCTAAAACATGCACTTTCTAAAATTAAAACTTTCCTAAATTAACACTTCCCTAAACAAGAATTAGAAACTTTCTAAAACCAATTTAGGAAACTTTCTAATACTAAAATAACATGCAAAAACAAATAAATAATGAGATCTAACTAACTTTAATAAGAAATTAGAAACATGCATGTGAATGAAAACTACAATTAAAGAGATTTTCAATTCTTAAATCCTAAAACTTCCTAAAGATGGAACTTTCTAAAATTCAAAAACAAAACTTTCTAAATGTAAAATAAGATGCAAAAAATGAATTAACTACTTCTAAAACTAAATTAAGAAATTAAATTAACCAAGAATCTAAAAGGAATGGTATTTAGACCATTGCACGTGGTTTATGAACTTTGTGCATGATTCTGGAGCCCTAAAGGTGGTAAATTTTAATACATCTACAGTGAGTTACTATGCAAACTAACTATGGGATCTAATAAACAACATGAAAATATAAATGGGTATCTAAGGACTCAAGAAAATAACATATTTTTATGGCTGGAATTAAAGCACAAAGTTAAGGAAAAACCAATTTCCAAATTTCGGTACTTAAAAACAATCAATAAATCTTGCATTAGAAAGATACTGAAATCATAAATTTTATACAATAAAACAACCCAAATCTCAAGTACTTTGATGAAACAAAGAATCCATAACAAGAATTCCCAAAGAACTTTATTGAACCATATCAATTTACATCAAATTTATGAGAATTTGGGCACTTTTCTAAAGCCTAAAATCCTATCTAAACAACAAGAAAATTCTAATATAATTCTCATACTCTAAAGTATAATGATATGCAAAGAAAACCCAGAAAGGAATTTGAGAAAAATAGAGGCTAAGTAGGTGAAATCACATATTTAAGCTAGCTCTTCTCATAGTTGTCACTACCAGAGAATAAATAACTTGAATCTTGATGGAATAACAAAGAAAAACTTATGGAATGGAGTGGAGAAGAAAGAGGTTAAGGGCTAGAAAGTAGCATGAATTCTAAGGAGCAAAACAACGAAAACATAAAGCAATGCAACAAAAACTTAAAGCAATGGAACAAAAGTAAAACATCTAAGTTATTAACCTGAATTGGAGAGCAAATAAGCAAGAGAATAACAAGAATGCCAAAGGAAGAAAAGCACCAACAATATTCCAAAGTCTAGCAGCAAGTAAAACCAAAGGAAAGCTTGATTTCAAGGTGTGTCACCCACCTCGCTTAGAAAATTCGTATGGACTATGGAGCTATATATAGATGAGTGGTTTCCTAACTTAAGAAGGGGAGAAAACATAAGAAACTTGTCCCTAGGGTTAAGGTATTAAATGAGTAAGGTTAGGTGAAAGATAAATTAGTAAGATGATGTTATAAATATGACATAAGAGAGAGATAAGAAGAATAGGCTGGGTGGTTTCTAATTTTGAAAAGGATATATGTGTCTTTTCTTTTAGAAGGAAAGTGGGGTAGCATGGGGAAAATTGATTGGGTAAGTGGTTTTCTAGAAAGTGGGGATTGGTTGGATAGTTAGGAAGGGAGTTTAGGAAGGTAGAAGTGTTATGGAATGGTAGGACTCTTAAATAGAAAGTCAAACTCGTGGTGGTCTTTGATGATGAGGTGAAAAGTGATAAAAAAGAGAAAAAAAGTGGAAAAACATCAAAATTTGAAGGCTCTCATCCCATTGGTCCATATGCTAACTTATCCCAATAAGATTTTCCTTAATTATCTTCAAAATATCCCTTAAAATCTCATGGTTAATTCTGTTGAATCTCGTCCAGTCCTAGACTTCTATTTAGGTTAGCTTGATGGCTTAGATGGATGGCTTACTTTGAAAGATTTATTGGCTAAGCTTCATGGCTGGATTAGGAGGCTTCCTTGGCTTGTTTTTTTAACTTCAACCATTGGCTTGAATGTCTTGTATGATTTGGCTTGAATTCCTTATCTTGCCACCTTTTTTCATGGCTAAGGTGGCTTAAGTGGCTTCCATGCAAAGGTGGTGCAAATACATGGCTTACTTCATGGGCCTGCTTTGGCCATCTTTAGCTACTTTAATCTCATCCATTGCAGGTCCATAAGATAATCTTGGCCTTTGGTTTACATTGAAGTGATAAATTTGAGGTTTTGACTCAATCTTTTGATCTTGATCTTCAATTTCATCCCGATTGATCTCGGCCGCTGGATCAACATCTTACTCCCTACAAAAAGTGAAAAATCCTAATTAAATCCTAAAAAAACTTGATTAGTCACACACTTACCTTGGATTAGCTTCTGTACCTACAAAATAACCAACTTTTTCTTCAATTAGTCAAAAATGCATGTGTTATGAATTTTGGTCTAAAAGTTCTAGTTTAATGTTATAAGTTGTAACACATACTAATTGGGTGGTTTTTATACAAAATTAAATACTTATCATGAACATCCTAGATCAAACTATTGGAAATTATCCCATAACCCAATCAAAATTTTCTAACTCAAAAGGATAACAAAATGGCTCATACAAGTCTTCCTTAGTCAAAGGTCAAGTGTGTTGACTACTCAAAGATTCCAATCTACCAAGATGAAGGAAAGCTCTCTCTTAGAAAGCTAAAGTGTTTAGAAACTTTCCAAGTTTAAATATATGCACTAGGCAACTACCCAACATTTAGAAGATGTTACTTGGTAAACACCCAACTTTAGGAAAGTCTTGTTAGGCAAGAACCTTATGTTTAGAAAATATTATCTAGCCTAGGAAACTATTGTCATTAGATAGTTACTTAGTAGATTTGTATATTACTTATTTGGAAGGACTGTTCCCGTGTGTGTGTGTGTGTGTGTGTGTGTGTGTGTGTGTGTGTGTGTGTGTGTGTGTGTGTGTACCTTTGTTTGGAAGCAACGAAGTACCTTAAGATTGATTATTCAAGTGGACATGTTTTCCATTGTTGATAGTGTGTTGCATATAAGCTTATTGTGTTTTTTTATCTCTTGGAGGGTCCAATGGTGGTGAGATGCCAAATTTTGTATGTTTAAGGTGGTGAGTGATCTATATCCAAAGTAGTGGGTTAGTTTCTAATCATAGTTCTATATCTCTTTGGTGGTGTTTTTATATTCAAGGACTGGTGAGCTACCCATACTTCCCTTAGTTCTGTATCTCTAAGGTGATGATTATTCTAGTATCCTTAGAGTGGTTAGATAATCCTTTATTCAATTATTTTTATTTTACCCCATCATTTGGTGTCACAGTTGTGTTGTCGTACCCCAACAAATTTAGAGAGCCAACACTGTCGAGCTAGAGTAGTGATCTGTTACACTAGCAAGAACTTAAGGCTTCCTTGATCCATACATATAAAATAAATAAATAAACTGTGTCTTAATAAGTAAGGTAGCCAAAGCTGCAAGGAAAGGATAATAGCTAGAAGTTCCTTCTCATAAGTTGATAGAGCAAAGTTCTTTTCGTGCAAAGCCTAGCTAATGATTGCAATTGGCCGACCTCCTTGCATTAGAACATCTCCAATTTTGACCCCTAAAGCATCACACTCAACAACAAATTGTTTAGTAAAATTAGGTAGTGCCACAATAGCTGCTTGGGTCATGGTATTTTTTAGAGCTTAAAAAGCCTTTTTAGTATCATCATGACAATTCCATGCATTCATTTTTAGTAGGGAAGTCAGTGGTCAAGCGATCTTACCATAATCCTTGATGAACTTACGATATTAACCAATCAACCTCAAGAAACCCCTTAGTGCCTTTGGAGATTTCGATTGAGGCCAATTTATGATACTTGTGATCTTGTTTGGTTCTACAGCAACTCCTTTATGACTAATGACATGATCTAAGTAATCAATATTTGTGCACCCAAACCAACATTTAGATTCTTTGGCAAATAAATGATGCTTTAGTAAAACATCTAGTGTAAGTGGGAGATGGCATAAGTGATCTTTTCATGACCTGTATGTCATCAAAGAAACTAACACGAAGCAATGAAGATAGGGCCTAAACACAATGTTCATTAAATTTTGGAATGGGGATAGTGCATTAAATAGTTCAAAGGGTATTGCCAAGAACTCATAGTGCCCTTAATGAGTCCAAAAATCTATCTTTGGAATGTCAAATTCATGCACACTAATTTGATGATAATCAAACCAAAAGTCCAATTTAGCAAAAATCGGGCCCATGCAGTTCATCGTGCATATCAAAAATATGAATCAAAAATTTGTCTTTGATAATCACTTGATTGAGGACTCTACAAAGGCTCAAAGTATCATCATGCTTTAACACTAACAACAATGGTGAGGAGTATGAACTAGTGGTGGGCCAAATGATACCCACCAATAACATTTCTTTTACTATTTTCTCTATTTCATTTTTTTTTATAGAAAGGATACCTGTAAGTTACTGGTTGAGCTCCTTCAACTAAGGAAATGTTGTGATCATGTTGATGAGGTGGTGGTAGTTCTTTTGACTCACTAAACCTTCCATGTATTTGATCAACAACCCTTGTAGATCTGCGTTTTAGTAGAAAACCCTTTCCTTGTTGGTGTACATCTTTAGAAAATGGTGTTGCCTCCGTTACAGCCAATCCTTTAGATTCGATGCCCTAAAGTTGGTGTTCTCCAAATTTAGTTTTCAATTTCAAGGAGAGGTTGGAGAAATCCTGGACCACAGGACCCAATGGGCATAGCCATTGAACTCCCAATACAATATCATAACCTCAGAGTGGTAATAAGAAAAATCAGCAGTAACAGGTCCTAGTACATAAATGGTCAAATCCTTGAGTCCTCCTTTGCTAAGTAGTTTTCATCCACTAGCTACCACAACCTCAAAGCTAGTGTCTTGACACACCACCCCTTCAACTATCCTAGGATCAATGAAATTGTGGGTGCTCCCACTATCAATCAACACCATGGTTGAAATTTTATGAAGCAATCCAATGTCAGATCTGATCAAGATAAGTCACACTTCTTCATTCACATAATAGTGTTTATATACGTGATTTTTTACATATTTATGGACATCTTATCCATGTAATTTATCAATCCTAAATAATAGTTTATGATTCTTGTAATCTTTCTATTATACATGGAAAATCAGATCCTGATTTTCCTCTAATAACCCACCCCACCCCCTCAACCCCCACTCAAACTTAAGGGGCAGATAATGACAACATTTGAAGTTTGGAGCAGAGAAAGTAGAATTGTGAAGAAGGATGAGCTTGGTAAGAAGATCGGCAATTTGATCAATGGTGGAGATATATGGAAGAGTAATTGTTCCCTTCTGATAATGCTGATGTGTGAGATGCAGTCAATTTCAATTTGTTTTGTGCATTCATGAAATACAACATTATGAGCAATGTGAATTGCACTCTTGTTGTCACATTGTAGATTGGTGGGATAAGCCTGTGAGATACCGAGACTTGCCAATAATCATCGTAGCCAAATTACTTCACAGGTAGTATCAGTAAGAGCTCGATATTTAGATTCTATACATGATCAAGAGATAATGTCTTATTTCTTGCTTTTCCATGAGATTAAAGAATCTCCTAGAAAAAGAAGGTATCCTATGGTAAACTTGCAATCTATGACATCACCACCCCAGTCAGCATCAGAATATGTACAAAGAGTGGAGGACAAGGAGAAAGAAAGGAGGGGTCCCCGGTGAAGTGTCCTACAAAGATATTGAATAATACATAAAACAGCAACAAAGTGACCAGTATGAAGAGCCGACATAAATTGAGAGACCACATGAACAGAATGAGCAATGTCTGGTCGAGTGATAGTGAGATATGTAAGTATTCCAATTAGTTGATGGTAGAGAGTTGGATTTGGTAGTAGTTCACCCTCAGATGGTCGAAGGTTGACATTGACAACAAGAGGAGTATCTAATATTTTGTCATCTAAGAAGTGCGGAAGGTTGAGAATCTCTAAAGCGTACTTAACTTGTGAGAGAAATAGTCATTTGGATTTCACTAAACATCAATAGTGAGAAAGTAGTTCAGGAGGCCTAAATCTATCATCTCAAAGGTGCGTGAGAGAAAGGGCTTGGTGGTAGTAATTCCAATGATGTCACTCCCAGTATTAATCATATCATCAACATAAAATAAGAGAAAAATGGCTCCATGTTGACTTTGGCGTATAAATAGGGTAGAGTCGTTGTAACTCTGACTAAAGCCAAAATGAGTAATAATGGAGGAGAATTTCCCAAACCATGCTCAAGGTGCTTGCTTCAGTCCATAAAGAAGACAACAAACTTGTCCTTGTGTATGATGAAGACTAGGTGGAGGTTCCATATGTACTTCCTCATGAAGGTCACCATGAAGAAATGCATTTTTGACATCCATCTAATGAAGTGACCAAAACCGAATGAAAGCAACAGCAATGAGGGTATAAACAGTGGTCATGCAAGCTACAGGAGCAAAGGTCTCATCATAATCGAGTTCATGTTCCTGTGTGAAGCCTTTAGCCACAAGACATGCTTTATATCTTTAAATGGTTGCATCTGCTTTAGTCATGATTTTGTAAATCCACTTATAGCCAACAACTAATTTTCTTAGAGATAAAGAGGTGAGTTCCAAAGTATTGGTCTTAATGAGTGCTTGTAATTATGTCTGCATGGCATAAACCCATTCATGTTGCATACTTGCTTCCCTATAGGTTTGGGGCTCATAGAGGTCAAGAATATTAGTGGCATAACAATAGTAATCGTTGAGTTTAGTAGGAGGTTGATGAGTACAATGAGGGTATTTGGGAATGTCATCTACATGACTCATAGATGGAGAATCAGTATGAGTTGGAGAATGTGACAGAGGAGAGGGTAGAGATGGTGAAGGAGAGATAGGAGTAGGTATGGGATCCAAAGTCAAATAAGACTTGGGGAAAGGATCGATAAAGGTGGTATGCGAAGTGGAGGAGTTCCAAGGAAGAGTCATAAATAGAATTTGTTCCCAAAAGATGACATTCATGGGAATGCAAATGTGACAAGTATTTAGTCATAACACCTGTATCCCTTTTGTCCTATACCATATCTTACAAAGACACATATGACAGACCGAGTAGAGAGTTTTGTATGATCATTGTGAGGTAACAGAACAAAGCATGTTGATCCAAATTTTTTGAGATGATGATAGGATGGTGGAGAACCATGCAGAAGTTCATAGGGTGTTTTGTTGTGTAGTAAAGGTGTAGGTGTTCAATTGATAAGATATACTAATGTTAAGGCAACTTCTCCCTAGAATGATGGAGGGAGTTGGGAAGAGAAGAGGAGTGTGTGAATTGTTTTAACTATGTGATGCTTGCATTAAGAGACACCATTTTGTTGCTGTGTGTCAAGACAGGAAAGTTGAGGCATAGTGCCATGCAAAACAAGTAAGTTGAGAAATTGTCATGAACAAAATTCACCATCAGAATTGGACCTAAAGATTTTGATTCTTTTGGAATATTAAGTGTAGATCATGTTGGTGAAATCTACATAATTATGATAAACATCAGATTTTGAATGCATAAGATAAATCCATGTGAAGCGTGAGTAACCATGAAGGAATAAGGCATAATATCAAGCACCATGAATTCTTTCAAAAGTACAAAACCAAACATCACTATGAATCATGTCAAATGGGGTAGTAGTTTTAATAGAACTACGTGAGAAAGGAAGGACGTGTTATTTGCCAAACATACAATGTTCACAATATAAAGTTTGGATTTTAGTTACAACCCAAAATGATCCATCCGAAATAAGTTTATTAAGGAGAGAAAGAGAGGGATGACCTAACTAGTCATGCCATAACTCCATACGAGTGGAGGCAGCAATGTGAGATAAGATGGGCAAAAGAAGAGATTGAAGTCAGTAAAGGTGACAACTTCTAATCCCAGTCCCACATATTTTCTTAGTGAGTGGATCTTGCACAATACATTTGGTGTCACTAAAGGTTACATGGTAGCCTTGGTCACATAACTGATTGATAGATATTAAGTTCATCGCAAAAGAAGAGATTGAAGGCAATAAAGGCAACCACTTCTAATCCTAATTCCACATTTTTTCTCCATCAGTGGATCATGCACAATATATTTGGTGTCACTAAAGGTTACATGGTAGCCTTGGTCACATAACTGACTGATAGATAGTAAGTTTATGGTAAGATGAGGAACTAGTAAGACATTGTGTAGTGTTGGGTTATGAGTTTTACAGTTCTAATGTTCGTAACAGAAAGTGGGGTATTGTTGGCTGTGTGAATGGATATGTGGTGGTGAAGTAGGAAGAAGTACAAAAAGGCATGTTGAGTGTAAGTCATGTGATTTGACACTCCTGAGTCCAAAAACCAAGTGGAGTTGCAAGATGTACTTGATGGGATTGTAGCAGAAGCAACAGATTGAGTTTCAGAAAGACCATTCCTGAGAGAACCTGACTAAAAAGGTCATGAAAAACCTCATGGACTTTGGAGAGAGAAACTCCTATGGAAGAAGAAGTGGCAGAAGGTGGGGTAGAGGGACCAATTGCTATAGCAGCACGAGAGGACCCTTCCTTGTTGCAACGTTGAAGATGTAGGCACTACATTTCCAATGGCCTTGTTTATGATAATAAGTGCAAAAAGGATTTTTGTTAATAGTAACGAGTCTACCAAGCTTGGTATGATGAATGGTTGCAAGTGCTATATTAGTCAGAGGCTCAGAAGGCAAACCTTTGCAAGTCTACTCTGCATTAAGTTTGGCAAGAATAATCTAAACTATTGGCGATGAAGAACTGTGAATAATAGAACTGCGTACAGCCTCACACTCATCGATAAGAGCTATTAGAAACTGAAAAAGGTGATTTTCCTCCTGAAGTTTTTGATATTCTTTGTGAAAGTGGGTTCACACTAGTTCAATGAGTGAAATTTGCTCCCAAATTATTTATATTTGTGCATGAAATTCAGAGACATCGTTGTCCAAGTTGTTTTCGTAGATGATGAATCTCAGGTTATAATCAATAACATCTCGTAAAGTTAGTTTGAAGATAGGTAGATAGAAGGTGCTGTCATACTTCTTGAGCAAGATCAGAATAGATGATTGTCATAAATATAGATCAAGTGCAATTGAGACAAATTAGAGCAATAATATAATGATTTTTCTATTCCAATTTTGCTATTTTTTGTGCATTTGACGGTCACAATGATTCCCCTATAATAATTATCCAAAGTCCTTTCATTTTAGGGACAAATATCATGGATTTTGCCAGTATAGCCAATTGGTGCCATCTAATTCAATGTTGATAGATTCCAATTCAAACATATGGGAGGTCGTAATGGCTATGGTTGAAATTATTTGTGCCAAATAAGACAATGGAAAGAAGGGGGTCTGATCAAAGTGGGATAAGCCGAAACAGAGTGGGTGTTGGTTGCAAAAAAAAAGAGGGTGATGAGATAGGTGGGGGAGGAGTCCCAATAATAAATTGGTGGTATGGTAGGACAAGGTAAAGTTAACAAATACTCTATGCACTGTAAGAAAGAGAGTCGGGAGTGTCCTGAAATGGTGAGAACTTTACCTATATAAGGCAAAGTTACGAAATACCCAAGTCGTAAGCAAGAGGGGGGATGCAGCAGTGGTGGTATGTGCAGTACGACAGTGGTGACGAAATGTGTGGAGCACGAGATCAGCGGTGCTCACGATCTGCAACGGGGGCGATGGGATGCAAGGCACACGAGATCGGCGGTGCACACAGGATCGGGGATTGTAGCCACAGGATGCGTGGCCTAAGAGATCAGCGATGTGCGCGATTTGCGACAGTGGCGACAGGGATGAGATTGATGATCTGGGCTAGTACTGTGATAGGGAGGAACACGAGCGAAGCGCACTAAAACAACTATGAACCTGAGATCGACAGTGATTAAGGAGGAAACAGTGTAAGATCTCAGGAAATAGGTTGCCGTGTAGGGATGCTATCATTGGCCGGGGATGAGATCGGCGGTGATGAAGATTAAACTGCGCAAGATCAGTAATGGGTCTGACTCACCCAGGAGCTTCCGCAACAGAGAGGCGCTATGAGTTTTTCTCGCTAAGGATAGCTATACACTATGTCAGGCAATTAGCTCTGATACCATGTCAGATTTGATGAAGATAAGTCGCACTTCTTCATTCACATAGTAGTGTTTATATACATGAAAATTTCCTCTAATTCCTGATTTTCCTCTAATATCCAATTACTCGCATGGTTTGTGGTGTGTGGTTCCAGCAATTGAAATGAAGGAAACCTCAACAATATTATTCACAATTTCATATTGCAAGGAAGCTTCTTTTACCAAATCATGATCATCGCAGCAATAACATGAGATTTTCACGACGTTCTCAAGCCTCCTGGGAAGAAATATGATATGGTGATTGGCTGGTGGTGGTTCCGTTTGAATTGCCACTCGTTGCTGTCTTGAGTCAATCAGCTTCGGCTGTTGGAGCTAGTTTTCTTCTTGAATTCGAGCTAATCCAATAGCCGTAGTCATTTTTGTGGGGCGAAACATCGTCAGATTTGGTTCTTTAAACCACAAACAAAGCATCTAATGGGAAATTGTTCCACAAGGTGAGTAGTACGGTTGATCAAGCGCTCGAACTCCCTTTGATAATTCCGTGCAGTTGTGGTTTGTCTAAGCTTAGCTAATGCACCGGCAAAATCCTCATAGAACCCTGAAGCCCAAATCGATTATTGAGAGCAGTGACAAAAGTAGGCCATGTCAAGTTACACTGGAATGTTTCATGTCATCTAAACCTTTGAAGAGCGTCGTTCTCCATGGGGAATGAAGCAATAGTACGATTCGCTGGTCCATGGAGCCTGATGGTAAGACAAAAATTGCTCTGCCCCGTAAACCCAACCCAAAGGATCAGTGCCAACAAAGGGTGAAAAGTCGAGTCGGATGGTCCGAGTTTGGATCGCTCCTCCCGTGTGCGTTCTTGATCTCTTTCCTCCACCATCTTTTGATTATTATCTTGACATTTCTTCGTGCTCCTTGCCTTGAATCCCATCAAATTTGAGATTCAAAGCTTGGATCAAGCCACGAAGTTCATCGAGTTGTCGTCCTTGTGATTCAGTGGACAGTTTAAGCTCATAAAGGCGCTTCCGCTGGAACTCTGAGGCTTCTTGAATATTCTTCCCTGTTTCCTCCAAGGTGACAGCCATCTTTGGATCAGTGGCCTTGATACCACTTGATAGGAACTCAGCAAAATACTGTAGAAAAGTATAGAATTTGATCCTTTTCGAGGGGATCTCCTCCAAGTTTTCTCCGAAGAGAAAAGATTAGTTTGCTGAAAATTCCATGTGTTTCTTCACTGATTTGCCAAATTTAAAATAACAATCGCCACCAGTTACAACTACATTTACTTCCACCAGAGACACTTGTAGATACTTTTCGTACAAAATCTCAGCTAAAGACAAAGGGGCAGCCCCAAGCTCCTGCCTACGTGGGATCCGGGGAAGGGGCGGATCACAAGGGCCTATAGTAGGCAGCCTTACCTTGCATTTTGCAAGAGGCTGATTCCACGACTTGAATCCGTGACCTCAAGGTCACATGACGACAACTCTTACCATTGCGCCAAGGCTAAAATCTCAGCTAAAGATGATCCACACAAATACTTCAGCTCCTATAGCTTCTGTTAACACTAATAAAAAAGATCACAACACTTCTCTAAATCTCCTAACCAAGTCACATGTGTCACAACTCCAAAACACCATTATTTGGAATAAGCCACTCTTCACATGCCCACTCTTGTGCATGTCAAGACCTACAACAGTAGAATCCACGTAACAAAAAGCTCCCGAGTCAAAACAATTTGGGCTAATTGGTACTTTGCACTCATGACTCGGCCATTTTATTGTTGAGTTTCTGATTTTTCTCATTTTATGGCACGAAAAAGTTCAAATTACATTTTAATTTTAAAACTTAGAACTAAATAAAATTTTAGCTGCATTACCTGCTAAACCACTGTTACAGGTCTAAAGAAAATCTACTATGCAATATGCTATCTGCTATGCAATTGGCTTAGAATGCAATATGCTATCTGCTATGCAATTGGCTTAGAATGCAATACAATCTGCTCCTGGGTCAACAAAGGTCCTATTATCTTGGAGTTAGTTGAGAGTTGTTACGAATTTGCTAAGTCTTAAGCTAGATAAATATGAATAATATCCTTTAGGATTACAGAGTTATCTGTAACTAGTTCTAGCTTATTTAAGTATTGTAAACAGAATAAAGAGTTATCTCATTGAGTAATATTATCGGTTCTATTTGGGAGGTTGGGTTTCTCTCAAAGAATCCCATTCTGATTCTCTTGTTTCCTAAAGCCTTCTCAAGATAGCGCATAAAATAAGATCTCAATCTAAAGCGTTAGGCCTGGCAGGGCCTGCTACTAACAAATTGGTATCAAAGCAAGGTATGGTAGAGGATCAAGTTAGTCGTTTGGAAAATGAGGTAGGCCATCTTTCTTCTGCTTTGGAGCGAGCTTGCCATGAAATGGAGGAACTATTTGCAGCAATGAATGCCAAATTCGATATTTTGGTTGGACAACATCAAGGAGACCAAGGTGATAATTTTGTTGGATCACACATTGCAAATCAATCCCCTCGATCCAGCAAGTCCATTGTTCTGAACATTACCAAGCTTGAGTTCCTCAAGTACAAAGGCACAAAAGACCCCACAAGCTAGATTTGTCGTGCAGAGCAATTCTTTGAATTTCAACAAATCAACATCAACGATCAAGCAGCTCACAACATATCACTTGGAGGGCGATGCATAGCTATGGTATCAACGTCTCAAGGATGATGGCCAATTTTTAGCTTGGGCAAAATTAAAGGAAGGACTTCACGCAAGGTTTGGACCTATAGACTTTGAAGATTTCTTTAGTGATTTAACCAAGCTATGACAAACAAGTAGTGTTCGTCATTACAAAGTAAATTTGAGAAACTCCTTACTCGAGCTCTTCATTTTACATCTTCCCAACAAGTTGGCTGCTTTATTAGTGGCATGCGTGATAACATTGGAGTGGAAGTCCAAGCTTCACGACCCTCTAAACTCATAGCTACTGTGGGACTTGCTCGATTATATGAGGCTAGATTCACTGCCAGAAGATTCCTTCTTTTGAGATACATCAACTAATTTCTTCTTGCCCCACCTCCACTACACTTATATTACGAAAATTTTCACCAACTGAAATTGAAGAACAACGAAAGAAAGGCTCATGTTTTCACCGTAATGACAAATATGGGCCATGCCATGACTGCAAAAGATTGTTTATCCTTGAGGCATGCTATCCATATGAAGATCAGGAGGTGCTAGACGACTTGGAGGAGGATGCGATTCACAACAAAGACTCACTTGTAATTAGTTTACATGCAATCTCAGGAACACCAACTCCAAAAACTATGAAGGTGCATGGCACCATTGGTAAGCTTTCTATTATTGTGTTGCTTGATTCTAGCAACATCCACAACTTTTTACGAGAAGGTTTGGCTCACCAGTTAGACCTCCCAACAGATACATTTGGTCGATTAGAGGCATGGGTCGCTAATGGAGACAAGCTCAATAGCCAAGGCAAGTGTGTAGGGGTCTCTATTCTGCTACAAGGCGTTCCTATTACAGCTGATTTTTTCTTATTACCTATACAAGGTTATGATGCTGTGCTTGGCGCACAATGGTTGGAAACTCTAGGCCCAATTGTCTGGGATTTTTCATAGCTAACCATGGCATTTTCTATCAATGGATGTCAGGTTTGTCTGCATGGCTTAAACTCTCCTAACAAGTGTGTTCATGGCTCTAACATATACAAGGAAGTTCAAAAATGTAAAGAAGGACTGTTGGTCCAACTTCTTGCACTTGATGGTACACCATCCCAACCTCCAACAGACTCATGTATTCGACAATTGTTGGAGTTTTATACAGATTTATTTTCTGAGCCACAAGGACTACCACCTCGTTGCAACTTGGATCACCAAATTCCTCTAAAGCCTGGTAGTACACTAGTTAGTGTTCGACCTTATAGGTATCCTCATTATCAAAAAAATGAGATTGAGAAACTAGTTTTTGAAATGCTAACTTCCAACATCATTCAACCAAGCCATAGCCCACACAGTTCGCCTGTTCTATTGGTTAAAAAGCATGATGGCTCTTGGAGGATGTGTGTTGACTATTGCGCTCTTAACACTCAAACTATTAAAGATAATTTTCCAATTCCAATGGTGGACAAATTACTGGATGAACTTCATAGAGCAAGATTTTTTACTAAGCTTGATCTCCGATCTGGTTACCAACATGTTAGAATGCATCTGTCAGATATTGAGAAGACTGCTTTCCAAACAAAACAAGGTCGCTTCAAATTTTTGGTAATGTCTTTTGGTTTGACAAACGCACCATCAACTTTCCAAGCCCTTATGAACGAGGTTTTCCAAAGATATTTGCGTAAATTTGTATTGGTTTTTTTTTTTACAACATTTTGATATATAATAAAACCTGGGAAGATCATCTGCACCACTTGGATGTTGTCTTGGCCACACCTTGAACCCATCATCTTTTCTTCAAACTTTCAAAGTGTCACTTTGCATTACCAAGTGTTTCTTACCTCAGCCACATCATCAACAATGAAGGAGTCTCTATCGATGTTGACAAAGTCCAAGCCATGTTGGATTGGCCACAGCCTTCTTCTCTCAAAAGCCTTCGAGGGTTCCTTGGGCTAACTGGATACTATAGAAAATTTATTCAAAATCATGGGAAGATAGCAGCCTTGCTCACCAATATATTAAAGAAAAACTCTTTTATGTGGATGCCTAAGTCAGAACAAGCTTTTATTTTCCTCAAAACAGCCATAATGAAGGCCCCTATACTTGCACTGCCAGGCTTCACAAAAACATTTATAGTAGAGCGCGATGCAAGCAGAGATGGAGTCAGGGTGGTGTTGTCCCAGTAAAGTCGCCCAATGGCCTATTTTTCCCAGCTCTCCATGGTCGAAACCTCTTACTCTCCATGATCATCCCTTCATCATTCACACTGACTAGCATAGCTTAAATTTTCTATGGGAGCAACACATTGCGACCACTAGCCAACAACGGTGGCTTTCGAAGTTAATGGGTTATGACATTGTTATAGAGTATACCAAGGGAGCTGATAATCTAACCGTAGATGCACTTTCAAGGAGAGACCATCAAGTTGAACTCCATGCCTTATCCCAACCTCTACCTAGGTGGCTTCAACCAATCAAAGATGAGAATGCATCAGATATGTCCCTACAACATTTGGTGGAACTATGCAAGTCAAATAATGCTATTGGACCATGGCGTTATAGTAGTGGGGTTCTTTTTTTTAAAGATCATCTTTACCTCACAAACTACTCCCCACTCCTACCTACCATCATCTATCAATTCCATGGCATTGCTTATGAAGGGGTTCAAAAAACCTTGTTGAGCTTAAAAGCCTTTTTTTATTGGAAAAACATGAAATGCCATGTTCATGATTTCATAATGACCTGTGATACTTGCTAGAGAAACAAAAACCAAAACCTCCTTCCTGCTGAGTTGTTACAACCTCTTCCAATTCCTGCTCGAATTTGGTCTAGCATTTCAATGGACTTCATCGATGACCTTCCAAATTTGCACTCTTTATTCCAATGTCCCACCCTTTCAATGCCCCCAAAGTTGCTGAAATTTTCTTTGAACAAGTATTTTGGTTTACATGGTATGCCAGAATCCACAGTTTGTGATTGAGATAGCACTTTCACTAGTAGATTTTGGACCACCCTGTTCAAACTTCATAGGACTAACTTTAATTTCAGTTTTGCCTACCATCCTCAGACATATGGGCAAACTAAAATAGTTAACAAGACAATTGAGATGTATTTGAGGTGCCTCACTGGTGACTACCCAAAAGATTGGGTTTCATGGATTCCGTGGATTGAATATTCCTACAACACTAGTTACCACACTGCACTTCAAACTACTCCTTTTCAGGTCGTGTATGGGAGATCTCCACCTTCTTTGCTTTCTTACATTCTAGGAACAACAAATTTGGAAGCAGTTGATATCGCACTACAGGATCGTGATAAATTCTTAAAGCAAGTTCACCCCATCTTACAATCATACAACAATACATGAAGAAAAATTATGATCATCGGCACTGTGATATTGAATTTTCAGTTGGTGATTATTTTTACTTGAAGCTTCAACCATATAGGCAATTGACTGTCCAGTTCCGAAAGAGGCAAAAGCTTGCTCCTAAATTCTATGGTCCATTTCAGATTATCCATAAAATTAGTTCTGTTGCTACAAGTTATTGGTTCCAGAGGGTTGTCAAATTCACCCTATTTTTCACATATCCCTACTAAAGAAAAGTCTCAATCCAGATGCACAAATAGATCCTTACATTCTTGCAATGGTGGAAGCACCAGAAGCACTTGTTGTCCCTCAAGTGGTTTTGCAAAAGCGCCTGAAGAATGGCCATAAGGAAATCCTTGTGCATTGGAAAAACTACTCACCAGCTGAAGCCACGTGGGAGGACTTGGACGAATTCTTGATACATTTTCCTTCTTTCACCCTTGAGGACAAGGGTGTTTTAGCTGGGAGGAGTAGTTACAGGTCTAAACATGATATGCTATGCAATTTGCTATGCAATTGGCTTAGAATGCAGCACAATCTGCTCCTGGGTCAACAAAGGTCCTATTATCATAGAGTTAGTTGAGAGTTGTTACGAATTTGCTAAGTCTTAAGCTAGATAAATATGAATAATATCCTTTAGGATTACAGAGTTATCTGTAATTGGTTATAGCTTATTTGTAATTAGTTCTAGCTTATTTAAGTATTGTAAACAGGATAAAGAGTTATCTTATTGAGTAATATTATCGGTTCTATTTGGGAGGTTGGGTTTCCCTCAAAGAATCACATTCTGATTCTCTTGTTTCCTAAAGCCTTCTCAAGATAGCCAATAAAACAAGATCTCAATCTAAAGCATTAGGCCGGCCAGAGCCTGCTGACAACCACATTCTCCTTGCATCAAGCTGTGTGGCTCCTTTTCAACAAATTAAGGTTGTGTCCGCATTTTGAGTCTTCACACCTTGATTATCTTAAAAATGGGTAGCGTGCCTTCATTAAAAAGGATGGCTGGGAATATCATTATCCCAATAAGAAAATAGCAGACGCGTCGACGTCGGTGTTGGATACTTTTCCAAGAGAAATAAACCATCACCGACACCAGAACCAACCATAACACTGCGACATTAAAACTATATGAACGTAAGAAACAAAAATAAGTTGAGATCCAAGTCATAACATTAAATTTATGATCAGCTCCGCCCCACATGGATCGTTGTGCCATCGGAGACCTTCTGATTTTGGGGACACGGACACTTCATTAATTAATTTGTGGAGAGTTACCTTTAAGGGTCTTGATTTTGCCATCGTAAGTAAACTTTCAGACTTCTCGGTCCGGACTCTCTTTTTTCTTTTTCATGTTTTGTTTTTCCTGTTTGGGGTTATAATAATTATTAAAGCATTATTGTGATATTAATAGCCGAGTAGACAATCACTACCACGGAGAAAGGAGGTTAAGATGTCAAAGTCTAGCTCCCTCAAACAAATGCATTTATGGGAAGGTCCCTCGATTACTAAACTGCCCTCTACATCTATTCAATGTCCAATTCAAAGCCACAGATGTGCCCTGCCACAAGCTAACAAATGTCACAGTGCAGTTGGCTGTAGATTGCTCAGACATAAAGTATGCTTGGTTGCAATTTTGAGCCGCCACTTTTTTCCTTTGGCCGGGAATTATAAGTATAAATGTGTGTAAGTAAATTTTTTCTAGGAATTCTTTGCTTGTAAATAAGAAAGAAATGAATAAGTAAATGAAGATATGCTGTGCACATGAACCTCCACCATTTAATCCGTCATGATCTACTCTAGATACGAAATCAAACGGTCAGGATTATCTAATAAGAAAGTTCCTTGTAACAAGTTCTATTAATGTCGACCCAACTTCTACGTGATTTATATCAAATATCAAACTAAGACAAAGAAAAGAAATTCCTTTTCAATAATTTGGATGTTCTTTAGGGACAATTGTTTTTAGTGAAATAGTAAGAGACCAATAACAGTATGTGGACGAATTTTTGGTCATAAGTGGAATGTAAATGTCTGATGGATCAAGAGATTGGGGTAACCTCATAAAGATGAGGTCAACATAAATGAACCAAACTTTTCTTTTTGGTACAATCAAAAGAATTAAAGAGGAAATCACTCCCCATGGAGCGAAGAGTCCGGAACTCAATCACATGACCCTACATTAAAATAAGAGTGCCTCTTTTCGCTTTGTGTTGGATCCATGGTTGATAGGTGGAATCAAGACCCTCGCAAAAGAACATAAAAATATTGCCAAAATAAAAGATCATAAAAAGGAAAAAAAAAAAAAAAACATTTACAACAAAAGAAATAAGTGGAAATATGGTAAAGTAGAAACCGAAACTTGAAAACCATCAGATTCTCTTACCAACGACTTCCAACCAAATACCTTTACACTCTAACTTCTGCTCTTTATTGGATAACAACAGCCACGAAATCTTCCAACTTTTCTTACACATATAATAGCGTAGTGCCGGATACTACATTGTGTATAATGGAGTGTGGCTCACTTTTGCACGATGGGTCCTACTCTAATTGATCAGACCATCCATTTAATTTCTCTAGTTGCAAATATCTTACATACAAAAATTTCAAGATAATTGAATGATTATAACCTTCAAAGCTGCTTCTTACTCCTTTAGTATGGACCGTTCGCTACACAGTTTATCCAACCGTCCATGTCCAGCAATAAAAAACAACATTTTTTTCAGATTCTACTCCCATCCAATTCTAGCTGTTTATGGAATGTTAGTCATCCAAAGTTTGATCCATCAGATGGATGGGTCCATCATCTCTGAGTGAGGCCCATCACTACACTAACTTGTGGGGTCGCGCACCGTCATTCCTCATCTTGGACGCCCTCGTGGGAGGCTTATTTTTGTACACCCTCGCAACCATTTCTGTACCAAAAATCCAGGGCTTTGTCCCCAGAAAGCCAAAAATTTCTCCTCGTTATCATCACATCTGGTTAAAATTCCATCTCGGATCCTCTTTTTCTTGAGAAATGCCCGGGAATTTGCGGCTTTTCTTGGTCTGAATTGCACTTCCAAGTGTTTTTCGCTTCAGCGAGATGGCGATATCTGGACCTCTAACGCCTGGTCAGGTAATGGAAAAGAAACTGAAACTTTCTAGCTCTGTTTCTCTTTTGGGGCTCCGATTTGCTCAAATCTTGATTGTAGCTGAAATTAGTGAATGTCTCGGAATTTCTGTCTGTCGATTCAGTATCCTATTTCTCCAAGTGCTGGAAGTGCTAGGAATATATGTTGTTTGATCCGATCTTGCTTTTCTGCGGAAACCTCAAGTAGTCTAGTTTGAGTGAAGACAAAGAGGCCACTACACTGTGCCTTCTTTGCTTTTACATTTTCAGAGATGGCATTTGAGTTCCATTGCTTTGACAAAGAAAAGCAGCGGTATTCGACATAATTCAGTTAGCTGTGTTATTTCTTTGCTGTTTTGGTTGCACATAATGATTTATGTGTCATTTTTGTAAGTTTTCAAACAATATTGATTTGTTTATACAGTATCGCTATCAACTGCCTCTGGTACTGGCACCAAGTTATGAATCGTTTGGTTGGTTCTGATGGGCTGATTTTTCTGAAATTCAAATGAATACATCTGTAGCTGGTACTTGGTATTATTATGTAATGTAGAATGTAAAGCTTCTATTAAACATTTTCTAGCGTGGCTGCTCAAATTTTAAAGAATCCTGATGTTTTTCAGTTAGTTAATCTTCGCTGATCGAAGTATTTGCATATTGAAATGAGATCTTGAGTCTCTCTCTTGATCTCTTTGGTAGCATATCTTTTATCATTGCAACTTTGGGAGCATCTTAGCTTCTTAACTTGCCAGAAATTCTAATGGGACAATTACGAATTCTGTGATTCTTACAACAGTTCCAATGTCTCAATAAATTTGACTTTAATTGGTTCATTGGGAATGGAAAACATTCAAATGGTTTTGATCTTGGAAGGAGCATCTCTACTGTATGCTTTTATGTCAGCTGATCTTATTTAAAAAATTCCTGGTGTTTCTCTTTGACAGACGAGCCAACTAGGAGTAAATAATTTGATGACAATGGAAATTTTATAGTGATTTTGGAGGAACCTATTCAAAATTGCAGAACTATGCAACTTATATTGGAGATTTGGTAGCGCAGTTAGTTCAGGCACATAGGATCTTTTGTGATAATTTGTCATTGTCTCAACTCTCAAAAGTTATCTGGCTTGCTAGAACATCTGCATGGCTTATGCACTTCCAGAGGCTTCTTCTGACTAGTAGCTGATTGTAGTTCTAATTACAAACAAGCATGCAAAAGCCCGGTCCACTTGAGATAGAGGCTCATGCACAAGTTTTTCTTGCCATAGACAATTACAAAATTACTATTAAGTTGAAGTATATTATTTTTCAGTCTTGGTCAGTGTGTTTACAGGCAAAGGAATTATGTTTAGTTTTAGAACTCTTATTCTGATTATCTTTGGGAAACATGACTGAAGGCTCAACTAGGCCCATGTTATATGCATGGCATGCTGTGATCCTTGACATTATTTGAATATGTATTTGTTGCAGGTGTCGTTTTTCCTTGGTTACATTCCCATATTTGTTGCATGGATATATTCAGAGTTTTTGGAATACAAAAAAAGTTCAACTGCCTCCAAATCGTGAGTTACTATTTTCTAGTTCCAAGTTCAATTTATGACTATCTTTACATTTGGCTCCTGCTCTTGTGCTTAATTTATCTTGCAGATTTTGCATGTGGTTTATACCTTACAGTTTTCTTTTGGCTTTTATATGCCCCCTGCCTCTCTCTCTGCATACCCCTACTGGACTATATAGTCATTAGTCTAACCTCCTTAAGGAACTTGATCTAGTATTCCTCATGATTTATGGATCATTTCTGCTTTCATGATGTGCGGCTCTCAGCCCTAATGAACAGATTAAGCATCAGATGGTGCCTGTATTAAACCCATGGAGAATATTGATCAGCTTAATTGGAAACACAACATTTAATATTCTAATCTTCTATAGTCAATGGTGGAGAGTCTAGTTAGTGCTTACTTCTTAGACATTTCGAGTTCGTATTGTAGAAGTAAACTTGTCAAATTGACATTACAAATTTGATGCATCCTTGGACTCAATGCATCCACTAAATCATCTAGACAACATTGAATATTTTAATCTTCTATAGTCAATGGTGGAGAGTCTAGTTAGTGCTTACATCTTAGACATTTTGAGTTAGTATTGTAGAAGTAAACTTGTCAAATTGACATTACAAATTTGATGCATCATTGGACTGAATGTATCCACTAAATCACCTGGATAACATAGGTAGCCGGCTCTTCCATCTCATTCCCTGAAAAGCAGTGGTATACTGATGAACCTATCTGTCTGAATTCAAGCTACGATTCAAGTAATGAAGAGAAAATTCGAATGAAGTATTTATTTCATTGAAGAATTCCAAAATACAATTGCAATTCCAGATAACAAAGATAGAAAGAAATCAGTAAAAGAAGAACAAGGACCATCAGGCATGCCTGAAAGTTCTTACACTGCCAATTTTCCCTCCTCACACCCCCCCCCCCCCCTCCCTCCACAGTTCCTCCTCTCCCTCCCTTAAATCTCCTCTCCGACTGCCTAACAACCTGATTCTACTGAGCCATTCTTTAACAGACACATGTCACATCTCCCTTCTGGTGGCACGTGTTGTTCTTCTAGAATAGGTGTGATATATTGGAGGTGTATCATTACCCTCCCCTATCAGTTTCACCTTGTCCTCAAGGTGAAAAGATGGAAACTAGGTATAAAAATAGTATATAGTTCCTAGATATTGTCACATTTAGGCAGATCTTGCCATTTAACCAAAACCTCCCTTTGGCCATTCAGTAAAATTCTGATTTGTCTGATAGCTTCAGGTTGAACCACAAGTTCCAGTTCATTTGGTAAACTGGAAGGCTGAGGCTGAGTGTGGGAAGGGTTTGACAAGAACTATTTAAGCTGGGATACATGGAAAACAAGATAAATTCTAGTAGTAGCTGGTAACACCAGATGATATGCCACTTTGCCCACTCGTTCCAACATTGGAAAAGGACCATAGAACCTGGGACTCAACTTCTCATTTGGCCTCTTTGCCAACTTTTTGAACTTAAAATGTTGCAATTTGAGGAAAACCAGTGCACCGACCTCAAACTAAATGTCTCTTTGCTTCTTGTCTGCCTGTGACTTCATCCTGGCTTGGGCAGTTAACAAGTGATCCTTCTACTCTTGCAAGATAACATTCTTGTCCATTAGTTGTTGATTGATTGCTTCCACAACCGAGCCTTCATCAGTGAGGCCTAGTAAGACAGGTGGCTCACGACTATAAAGAGCCTTGAATGGGGTCATCCTAGCAGTAGTATAATAAGTGTTATTAAACTAGAATTTGGCCCAAGGAATCCACTTAGGCCATTGCTTAGGGTGGCTAACAGTGAAACAACGTAGGTAGGTCTCCAAACAACGGTTAACAACTTCAGTTTGCTCATCTGTCTATGAGTGATAGGCAGTACTCATCTTCAACACAGTTCTAGCTAGTTTGAATAATTCTATCCAAAACTGGCTAATAAAGAGGCAATCCTAATCGGATACTATAGAGTGGGGATATCTGTGTAACTTGACTATTTCTTTAGCAAAGAGAGTAGCAATGTCTTGAGCTGTAAATGAATGTCCTAAGATAAGGAAATGGCTATATTTGGTGAGACGGTCCACCATGACGAGAATTGTATTCACCCCTTGTGACTTGGGTAATCCTCCAATAAAATCCATTGATAGGTCATCCCCAACTTGGTCAGGGATGGGCAAGGGCTGAAGAAGTCCCCCAGGTTTCAGTGATTGATATTTATTCTTTTGACAGACATCGCAAGTGGCAACGAGCTGCTGTATATCCTTTCTCATCCCCTCCCAAAACACAACATTAGAGAGCCTCTTGAACGTACAAAAGAACCCAGAATGTCCACCAGTCGAGGTGGAGTGAAATTCTATAAGCAAGGTGGGAATGCGAGGGGAAGATTTTGGGATAACTAGCTTGCCCTAAAAGAGTAAGCATCCATTCCGCAACGAAAAACCAGTATGGCTGTTAGGATCGGCTAGGAGGTCCTGTATAATAGATTTGAGTTGATCTTCTTATTGGACTTCCTCCTCCAGTCCTGATAACCCTTTATAATGGACAGTAGAAAGAGTCATCAGGTCTCAATCTGTAGCCACTTCAGAATTTGGTGAAGAATTTTCTGAAAGTGTAAGGGAGTGAGCAGAAACATGAACTTCAGCTTTCCTAGAAAGAGCATTTGCTACTCAGTTCTAGTGTCCTGGTTTGTACTAGATTTCAAAATCAATCCCAATGAGCTTGATCAACCATTTCTGCTGTTCGTGGTTAAGTATTCGTTATAACAAGAACTGTAGACTCTTCTAATCTGTTCGGATTATGAAATGCTTGCCCATTAGATAGTGCTACCATTTCTGTATAGCTAATATAATAGCCATGAGCTCTCTCTCGTAAGTGGACTTAGATTGTGATCAAAGTGCAAGAGCTCGGCTAAAGAAGGCAATAGGCCTTCCTTCTTGCATGAGGACTGCCCCAACTCCCTTTCTAGAAGCATCAGTTTCCAGAATAAACTGTTTACTGAAATCAGAAATGGCCAACACAGGAATAGTAGTCATAGCTTGTTTTAACATGTCAAACGCACTCTTGCGCCTCGCGTCTCCATCTGAAATTGTCTTTCCTAAGTAGTGTAGCGATCAATCCATAGTGCCGGACAAACTTGCGGTAGTATTTTGTAAGGTCTAAGAATCCACATAGTGCCCGAACATTGTGTGGAATTGGCCAGCTTAGCATGCATTCTACTTTGAAGTTATCAGCCGCTATCCCGTGTGAAGATATCGCAAGACCGAGGTATTCTAATGTAGGCTGACTAGAAACTGATAGTGACCTTCATGCGTTCTGAAGGCGGTCTTGGCAATGTCTTCCTCTTTGATATGGATTTGATAGTAGATGGACTGGAGGTCTAATTTGGAGAAAACTGTAGCCCCGCCCAATTCATCCAGCAGCTCATCAATCGTTGGTATGGGAAACTTATTAGGAATAGTGATCTTGTTTAAGGCCCTATAGTCGACTCAGAATAGCCAACTGCCATCCTTCTTCTTAACCAATAGTACTGGGCTCGAGTAGGTACTAGTACTAGGACGTATGATATTGGCATCCAACAATTCCTTAATGATGATCTTTTCAATTTCATTTTTCAAGCAGTGGGGGTACCGATATGGTCGAATGTTAGGTAGTTGGGCATTGTCTTGGACTCAGATGGTGTGATCATGAGTGCGACTTGCCAGCAACTGTAGGGGCTGGTAAAAAATGTGTGAAAATTGCGTCAAGATAGATGTCACCTGTGGATGATCCGTGGACTCCTATGGTGTAGTGTCAATCTGTTGTCCTTGGTATTCGATTATGAAACTATCACAGGCACTAGATATGAGTCGTTGTATAGATTTGAGAGAGAGCGAAGATTGCGCCAAGGAAGGGTCACCTCGGAGTGTGACTCGCTTGCCTTGCACCAAAACTGCATGGTGAGATTGCGATAATTGGCGGAAACTTCTCCGAGAGTCCGTAGCCATGCCATTCTGAGGACAATATTGGTTCCACTCAAGTCGAAGAGATGGGAATGGTGCTGGATCACAACCCCAGGAAGACGGAGGATTAGATCCTTGCAAATCCCAGCTCCCTTGAAGCGGTGTCCATCCCCAACTTGGACACCGAAGGGTTTAGTGTCGGTCATCGGCAACTGTAACTTGTTAACCAAATCCTGAGTGATGAAGTTGTGTGATGCTCCCGTGTCGACCAAGACCACGACCTCCCGTTGCCCTAAATACCCCTTCAGTTTCATGATCACGACTATAGAGATCCCTACGATTGCCTACATCGAAAGTTCGAACTGGGGCGTATCTTCTTCGTACGATGGGGCTTTGTTGGAAACCAAAGGTTCTACAAGCCCAGGTTCTTCCTTGTCCTCCGCTAGTAACAACACCTGTAGTTGGCAATTCTTGCATTTGTGGCTTGGTGAGTATTTCTTGTCTCATTGGAAACACAACCCGAGCGCTTGCTTGTGTTGGAGCTTGCGTTCCGACAGTCACCGGTAAGGACTGCGTTGGCCTAAAGAAGATTCAACGGCACAGGTGGAATGATCGCCCTGGAATCCAGTCTCCTTCGTTGTCTTCATCAGTCGGGTTAGGGTTTGTGTGAAGTTACAGAATTGCCCTTGTTGGCCTATTTTTGGGACTGGGCACCTCACTGAGGTGTTGTTGGTTCCTGACAACCTGGGCCCAGGTCCTAGTCGATTTCCATGGGCCCTGACCCGATCGAGGGCCTCGTTCTTCTCCTCCACTTTCTGGGCCAAATCCATAAGCCCAGTTAAGAAAGCAGGCCTAAACATCTTCACTTCGGCCTTCAAGTCTTCGCTAAGCCCGTTAAGGAATGTCCCCTTTAACAGCTCGTCGGGCAAATCCACTAGAGGTCTCGATAGAAGTTCAAACTCCCGGCGATACTCGGCGACGAACGCTGTCTACCGCAGAGCGAGTATCGCCTCATAGTTGTCGTCGGACTGTGAAGGCCGGAATCTCTAGAGGAGGGAAACTCGGAAAAGGGGCCATGATTGGATTGGGGTGAGGTTCCAAAATCTTGGATTTGGGAGGTGCTCACGAGTATGTCCCTAAGTTTGGATATCTTCCTCTTTGACTCAGCCCTTTGGAGAAACTTGGGTGAAAGCTTGCAATTAGGTGCTTGTGCCAACCATGCTTGCTAGAAACTATACAGCTTTTCTAGTCTCGAATTAGTAGCGCTATTTCTTCTTTCTTTTCTTTGAAAAGCTACAAAAGCAAGATTGAACTTTGGGTATGGATGAAAATGTTAAACCCCAAATCTATATTAGGACCACAAGATGGTGATACTATAGGTAATGCCAATGCAGTCTGCTAAGTTTCACTTGTATAATGTCATTGAATCAGCATTTGTCATGTGAATTTGGTAAACGATATCAAACATGTTGAGCCCCTTCTTCCTACTTAAAAGATCCAAAAGATGCGAGGAGTTTAAAAAACCAGACCCAGATTTAGAGAGGTGGATATTGGTGATGACTCAAAAGATGGACAAGTAGCAATAGTTTAGGAGAGGGCATCATGTACTGTTACTGCAAAGCTGCTTGTTGTATCTTCTTCTTCCTTTCTAATAGTTTCATTATCATCTTCAAAGAAAAAATGGTCTTATATGTAGCTGGCCAAGGTTGCATCTGACCAGTTAAAGACATGTCCACCAATGTGGAAAATTGCCAAGTCCAGGGTAATTCCTTTAGTCCTTTGAGTCCCTCAAGTGTTCCTGACTGGACCCTTTTGGGATTCAGCTTTGTAGAGTTTCTGGTCCGTTCTTCTATAAGGTTTTTATTTTAACAAGGGTAGCACTGTGAAATGAAAGAAACAGTTAGTGAACAAGCTTTGCTCTTGTCGTAGTTGGAGGCTTATGTACACGTTGAAATATGTCTGTAGGTTTGCCTTCATCTCATTTTTTCCCTTCCAAACAGTGTGAAGGCTTGCACTTGAATCCATTCGGGTTTTCTTTGTGAGGCACCTCCATGGGAGATGGATGTCTTTGGTTAGATGAGTACTATTTTAAAAGATGAAAAGGATACGTAAGGTACTTACATTTTGCAGATGTGATTCATTGTTGTATCAGTTCTTTCATATTCTGTGTGGTGTTTGATTTGTTATATTATTATCTTACCATCGTAGATGGTACTAGATGCCATTTTAAAAAGATGAAAAGGATAACTGTGATATTAGTTCTTCCACATTCTGTGATGTGCTTGATTTGTTATATTATTGTCTTACCACCTTAGATTCTACTAGATTCCATTTTAAAAGATGAAAAGGATATGTAAGGTACTTAAATATTGCAGATGTAGTTCATTTTATATTAGTTTTTCCACATTCTGTGCGGTGCTTGATTTGATATGTTATACGAATATCTTACCATGCTACTATCATCGTTGTTTCATTAAGAAGGAACTCTATTATATGTTCTTGTTATAGGGTATTCTGAAGTTCAATTCTACATATTGTGTCACTAATCATGCTGTGGTAGTCTGTTGCTCTTAATTTATCTTTGATTATGCCATGGTCACAAGTCAAACATGCAACAGGATCTTGTGTGTAGCTCTTATCACAGTCCGGTTTTTGACTTATTTCCTTAATTCTCTTGTATTCTATTTCTATCACAAGGTTGTGTCAGGAGACCTAAGTGCAAATTTTAACAGTGTCTGTGGCTAGCTTTCTTTCTGGTCTATTCTACTATGGGGCTCTTTCCTCTTTGCTAGCATTTAGCCATTCATACAGGCTGTCCTCTGTGTTTTCTGATTTCTAATGTACTATTGGACCACTGAACTCAATCAGTTGACATCTCATTTAATGGCAGGCATTCTGATATAAATCTGGTTGAGTTGGGGAAAGAAGCAGTTAAGGAAGATGACAGAGCTATTTTGTTGGAGGGTGGCGGTCTTAAACCAGCTTCTCCTAAAGTTAATATATCGTCTGTAGCGTCCCAGCTTGTTAGGTTTGCAACAGACTGAAGCTTTCTTAAAACCCTGTTTAAAACAGCACTTTCTTTTGTACTCATTAAAGTTACTTACACCTATAAATTTTGTACCTGTTCAGATTCTTTCTGATGGACGAGTTATTCTTGGTTGAAAATCGATTGATATTGAAAGCCATGTAAGTGGAGGCAACCCCAAAATCTGGAATTTCAAACATTTTGAGAACTTGCATGATTGTGCTGACTAGTAGAAATTTTTGAGCTTTCAGATCTGAATTTGGACTTGTTCTGGCCTACTTCTACATATGTGATCGTACTAATTTATTTGGAGAATCAAAAAAGGTGCATTTCTATTCCTTTACCAGGAACAAGTTACTTATTGTGTTACAATTCCAAAACCTCATTTAGGAACTTTGGACTTTGTCTTCAGCTTATCAAATACTGGAATCTTTTGATCATAAAAATAAGGGAAATGTGCTAGTGTCATGTTGAAGCCACCCTTTTATCTCTCCATCTTGTAGAAGACATCTGATTTCTTCATAGAAAGAATTAATTAAGGGATGCAGATTTTTGTCACATATACAATAGTCCCAACAGACTCCTATTTTGGCTAGAGAATCTACAGAATTCTTGGCAGACCTGACTAGTGCAAAAAACTCTAAAAGTGGACAGCATGATATCAATAATGAATCATTCAAATACCCTGCTCATGGAGATCTTCCCATTGCCGTGCTATACTGTTGGATGGTTCACCTTCCACTACCAGTGGCCCGCTCAAAATAAGATGTAAGCATCTTGAATCCCATAGGCAATATCTTGATGTCTGCCTCATTGAACACACACTGTGGTACCAACTGCGCTAGAGAAAGTATAGAGGAGCTCACAACGTGATCCCTGACTACTCCAACTGTGGCCAATCTCTGGTTGCCGAATGATACCCTTTTTATTTAAATTTTGAAGAGTACGTAGGAGTTGGTACTGCAATATGATGTTTAGCCTTTGTCACCTTTATAACTGCAATATGATCCCCAAGGAGTTCAGCAACTTAACCGTTGCGTCAATACTGGAAGCTTCTGTAAAATAAAATACAACTTTATTCATTTGTTGATCCTGTAGATATATATTTGTAGACTTCTCGAAGACCTGACATCGTAATAGAAAAATGAATCCTTAAGCTTATCGATAAATTTCAGCAAGAAAAGAAACCCCTAAATTAGCTTGTAGATTAAGTGATAAACAGAAACATCCTAAGAACTAATTGAAACAGGAATCATAAGTCAATGTTCACACAGTTACTGTTCAGGTGGTCAGTAGTTTTTTTTCCTCCGATGATCTTCTTCCTTTTTTTTTTTTTTTTTTTTTTGAGACTTTTCATGACAGGATAATATGCCCCTGCATCAAGATTCAGAAAAAGGAAACAAAAAAATGCCACTGCATCACCAACAGAAAAGGGAATTAATTTTTAATTGAAAGCATGGTTCCAGTAGGGTCACAACATTTGCTAGATCCTCCTGTACAGTTATATATGTACATATTTTTTTGGGTCATATTGCTAGATGCCCACTAATTCCCCTGAAAAGCTTGTGGTTACAAAGAAAAACTCTCCTCTTAAGTTGTTGTAGTATGATAAGAAAATTCTCTTCATGAAGAGAATATACATTATAGTTCTGTAGTTACTGACTATTTGCAGGAAACCCTTACCCTCCAAAATTCTTTTTGAACTGTGGAAGGAAAGCATTATTTCTCAAAGAGCAAGAATTTACAGAGGGGCTGTGATTTCTCTGTATGCAAGAACAGATCAGAATGGACTCACCTTTCTTTGGAATAGTCAGAATGGACCCACTCTTAGCAACCAACAATACCATTTGCAGACAACCTCAGAACAGCATTTTTTTTCTTCCTCTCATTGGTGTGCATATTATTCTTCATGATCAAGCTTATATCATAATAAAACAATTAGAAATAAGTTATTGTGATTTTCTCAAGGTCCAGATAGTTATAATGGAAAACAAATCTTGTACTGTTATGTAAGAGAGAAAATAGTACTTAAAGATTTATATACACATGATAGATGTGGCAGAAAACAAAAATGAATTAAATATTTGTTATTTGCTTTAAATTCAGAGGCTTAACTGTTTCCTTAAGTTTGGTTTTGATGTTTTATATATTCTGAAAAAGAAAAAGCTGTTAGTTTGTTGACTTCATTTCTTCCATAATGTCATAAAATGTTCTTTTTGTGAGTTCATTGATCATCTAGAATATTTGATTTGAGCAGGGTTTTAATACTTTGGCATGGTTAGCATTTGCCTAAATCTAACTAGGCTTCTTGTATTGCTTGTGTCTGTTGGCAGAATTATGATCAGGATCTTTTCCTGTTTCTCTACTTTCTTCTCATCATTGTTTCAGCTATCACATCATTTAAGGTCCACCATGATAAGTCAACATTCTCAGGCAAATCCATACTCTACCTGAATAGGCATCAGACTGAGGAATGGAAAGGGTGGATGCAGGTTTGTCATCTTGCAACATGAAGTTTTTTGTCTCTGTAGAAGATTGTGTTCCAAAACTAGAAGATGATCTGATATCTTTTTAGACACATTTGATTGACTCAAAATATTCAGTTGTCCAGGTTAATTGCATTTAATTCCTGAAGATCTCTTGTTTTCATGGTTTCATTTTCTTGCTTTGTCCTTTCCCCTTTCTTTGTTAGTAGTTTTAATGAGTGTTGTTATACTGATAAATCTGTTCTGTAAGCAATTAATTACATAGGTCTTCTGAATATTAACAAGATTTCTGAACAATCTTCGGGGCAATTCCCTCTGACTTTGTTCAGTATTTTTTCCCTTTTTTTCTCTATGTCTAATTATGTCATTTGCATTTAGTCTTCTGCTCATTAGATAATGGCTTGTAAGATTATTGTCTGAGCTGTAGTATCAGAAACATGAAGTTCTCAGTTGAAGCTTATACCCCTCAAGAATAGTCTGTATTCGTCATAATATGAACTGAAATTGTTTGTGTTGACACTGTTTGGCTTGTGGAGGCAAGGGAGATTAACGTTGCTATGGCTTCCCAGATGTAACTTATTTCTTTACCCTGATACGTTTTCCTGCAAACAAGAAGCTATTATCTTTTTTATTTCATTAATTCCTGGTTTCTGTGCATATTTTAGGAAAATACTCGCTGCAAAATATAGGCTGGGTTCCATTAATTTGGTGTTTAATCTGCTAAAATGACCAGCCATATGCAAAAATTCTCCTCCCCCGCACAGTCCTTGCCTACTGATTTAAGGAGGATTTTGCATCTGTCATCCATCCTCAGCCATTTATTTTTCAAATGAAAATTCAAGTGCTATGGCTATCTCCCAAAGGGACAAACAAATGAATGATTTGATTCATTTGAATCATCCTGAAGATGCTACTGTCAGTACTGTTATCCCCTTTATCCTCATTGAAAAGATAGGTCCAGACATCTTATGGTTCTATTTGAGCTTGCTATTGATACTCATTTGGTTTGCGAATTTGAAATATTGCATAAATTCAATTTTTAGCATTAAAAGTCACATGTTATGCCATGGTATAGTGGTTTAGTGATCTGGATTTACATACTAACTGAGTTGACAGTAATAGCTGTGTAAGTCTTGTTGGAGTATCATCACTGGATGACAGATGCAAGACCAGAGTAGTGCACTAGGAAAGGCTGCTACTTCTATTTTCATGTATATGAATTTGTAATTAGCTAGTAGAGAGACTGATTAAGGATATGTATGAGGGAACGGTAACAAATGTTGGGACCACTAGCGGAGAGAGCAATGATTTTCCCATCACCATAGGACTACACCAAGGATCAGTATTGAGCATGTTCTTCTCACGTTGGTTATAGATGAGTTCACGAAACACTTGCACAAGGAGATTCTATGGTGCATATTATTTGCATGACATAGTTTTGATTGATAAGGGTGGTCATAAACTCAAATCTAAGTTGTGAAGAGATGCTATAGAGTCTAAAGGATTTAAAAATTATCTGAATTAAGACAGAGTATATGTAATGCAATTTTAGCAAGGAGAGTGGGAAGGAAGCACCAGTAAAAATTGATAACAAAGAAGTACCCCCAAAAAGACTACTACCGATATTTGGGATCGATAATTCATGAGAACAGCGAAATTGAGAGGGATGTTATCCGAAGAATCCAGGGGGGCTGGAACAAATGGAGGTGTGCCTCTGGAGTTTCATTTGATCAGCAAGTGCCACTTAAATTGAAAGGAAAATTCTACAGGACAGCTGTAAGGCTATCATGCTCTATGGATTAGTGCTGGGCTGTTAAGGAACAATATGTACATAGGATGAGCATAGCCAAAATGAGGATGTTGAGATGTATGAGTAGCAAGACAAGAAAGGATAGAATTAGAAGTGAAAACATTGAAGGAAACTTAGCAGTAGAACCAATAGGTAACAAGATGAGGGTAGAGTTAGATGGTTTGGACATTTCCAATGGAGACCAAAAATGGCACTGGTTAGAAGTAGTGAGTCAAACAAAGTTGAAGGCTCTAAAAGGGCAAGGGAAAAGCCTAAAAGGATGCATTTAAAAGTGGTGAGAAAAGATTTAAAAACTCGTGGACTCAATGAAACAATAACACTTGATAGAGGTGAATGGAGGAACAAGATTTGTGTAGCTGACCCCTAATTGGGATAAGGCTTTGATGATGATGATGATGATGAATTTGTAAATAGCTAAAATGTGTGTATCATGGATATTCGTGCTTCAGCTTGCATTGCATTGGACCTTAATGTTCAACCTCATTTTTCCCTGGCAAGCTAGTTTCTACTCATTCAAACATTTCACCAGAAAAGTGGTGAATATGATGCATCAACACATTTCTAGCTTCTAGAACTCAAGTTCTTTGAAGAAAATATAATACTAACACTCTAAACATGATTATTCATGCATATTTCCAAAATAAAAGGAAGATTTTTGAACTCACCAAGCCCATACATGCCCAATTTGATAAGTGATTGCTGTGAGCATCATGAAGGTGTGATCTGCGGTAGCAAGCAACATCTATGGGATCATCTATCTCGATCTCTAAGTTGTGTGTAATTCAATGGTAGACCTCATCCGTAAAGCATACCAGAAAAATTTCAGAGTTTGCTCATCTATCCGTGCAGCGTTATGTCTAATATTGTGTCAATCAGAGAATCTATACCTGATTCATGATATCTTTCTAAATAGTGAAGGATGGTTTGTGTGTCCAATAACAAGGCATTGCCAATAATGCAATGGGACCTTACTATATTTTTCTCTGATGACCAGGTACTATTTTTGATGTACCACTACTTTGCTGCAACAGAAATTTATAATGCAATCCGCATATTTATTGCTGCATATGTGTGGATGACCGGATTTGGGAACTTCTCTTATTATTATGTCTGGAAAGACTTTAGCCTTGCAAGGTTTGCCCAGGTAATAAACCTTTTGCTTTATAAATATGTTATGAACTTGTTTGAGTAAGGATGCTCAATCCTGCATGCAAAGTTGCTTTTCTTAACCATTCTGTTTCTGATGGTTAATTTACCTCTTGTTGAACAGATGATGTGGCGTCTTAATTTCTTTGTGGCATTTTGCTGCATTGTCCTTAATAACAGCTACATGCTGTACTACATTTGCCCCATGCACACTCTTTTCACTCTTATGGTCTATGGTGCACTTGGAATACTAAACAAATACAATGAGATTGGAGCGGTCATTGCTGCAAAATTCACTGCCTGCCTTCTTATGATTATTGTGATTTGGGAAGTCCCAGGAGTATTTGATTTGGTTTGGAGCCCACTGACATTCCTTCTTGGTATATTCTGAAGATATTTTCAAGCAGCACATGTAACGCTTGTTCTGCTTCCTCATTCTGATATGACGCCTGATTTTCTGAACCTACAAAAATTTGCAGGGTACACTGATCCAGCAAAACCGAATTATCCCCTTTTACATGAGTGGCATTTCCGCTCTGGACTGGATCGTTATATATGGATCATAGGCATGATATATGCTTACTATCACCCAACTGTAAGTTATTGGGTAGCTATTTGAAAGTTTAAGATTCATTAGATATGTTCTTGTGTCAATTTGTATAGACGTTTCTTGGTAGGTGTTATGTTGGGGTCTTGCGCTGATTGCAGATTTTCGTGGTTCATGCCTAGACTCTTTATCTTTTTACTGGACAGGTTGAGAAATGGATGGAAAAATTGGAGGAAGCTGAAGCAAGGTTTAGAATCTCAATCAAAGTGACTGTTGTGACGATTTCTGTAGCGGTAACTTACAATTGTCGTGTATTTGTTTGTTGATCAGAGCTTTTATTTGAGGTTATTTCCCTCTCATGCGTGCATTTTATAATGCTTAGATGGGCTACTTTTGGTACGAGTACATATACAAGATGGACAAAATCACCTACAATAAATTCCATCCTTACACATCATGGATCCCCATCACGTATGCATTTTTCCCAGAAATGTTTTTGTTATTAAGTTGCTCAGCTGCTTTGGACAATAATTGGGTTTTCTGTCAGTACAGTGTCTATATTTGCTTGAGAAATTTCACTCAGCAGTTGCGAAGCTACTCTTTGACCCTCTTTGCGTAAGTGGTTTCTGATGTGATATTCGACTTCTGGACATATTCTGCCTTCTCATAGACACATTTGATGTATTTCGGCAATATTAGCTGTGAAATTTTGTTCACTGTAGAAAAGACATTTTAACAAAATATATCTTCTGGTCCTTAGGTGGCTTGGAAAAATTACATTGGAGACGTACATCTCACAGATACACATCTGGTTAAGGTAATTTTCTGGTTCTACCTTGGTGGTTCTATGTTGTACGGAACCATCCGTAGTCATAAAACAAGCATTGACATGCCTAAATATTTCATGCAAGTAGCTGGTGCAATTATGACTGATGCTTGACATGGTTAGGTCAGAACAAATTGAATCAACTTGGTACTAATTGCAACAGAATTTTAAAGTATGCTGCTGAGCCATAAAAGATTTATGACCTAACAGAGCACCAAGTAGTTTACTTGGTGAATTCTGAACTCCATGAATCTCATTTGAGTTAATAGGGTCAGGGCTTACTTTTTAGTGGCTGGTTCGAATTGGCCAAGTCAGTAAAGACTTTCATGTTCTTCACATAAACGTTTTTGCCTCAGAACTGAGTAACTTAATTCATCCATGTCTGTGGTTGGGTGAGTTCCATGTTCCTAGAAATGATTTTTAACTGTCAAATTGACTTTCTTTTTCTGGTACTCTTATACCTGATTATTCTAGTTTAGTTCCTTGATTAACATTAGATAGATCAAATATATGCCCTAGTCTTTATCATTGTATTGTAGTTTGATATGTTTTCTGAAACCAGTTTCCCATATTTGTATTATTTATTCATGAGGTAATGCTACTTGAGAGTTGGCAGCTGCAGAAAGGCATTTCTAGTTGAGGGAAATAAAAAGAAAACTAGAACAAAAGACCCTGCCATGTTGTCTAGAAAGATACATTTGATATGCACAGTGCTGCTCGAGATACATTTGATATACCTGGTGCTGCTCATCTGTGCCCATCTTTATGCAGTGTGAATATGCAATGCATGTGGGAGTAACTGCATTTTGTCCACGCTTGATGCTGTGTCAGTGGTGCTTGCAATATGTATGCATTTGGCTCTGCTGAAATCTTCATATGACCATGTTTTTCAATTTGCCTCTTATGAAGCAGATCAGGCGTGCCTGATGGACAGCCTAAATGGTTGTTGTCACTCATTCCCAACTACCCCATGCTAAATTTGATGCTCACCACTGCCATATATGTTGCGGTATGTAAAATCATAGAAGTTCGAAATTTCAAACTAATAATACCATTCTGAATGACCCTCATTTTCTCCGTAATGCGTTGCCTGCAGATATCACACAGGGTCTTTGAGCTTACAAACACATTGAAAACTGCATTTCTGCCGAGTAAAGACAACAAGCGTCTGATGTATAATATGATCATGGCTGGGGGAGTTTCCATTGTTTTATACTCTGTGTCATTTGTGTTCCTGCAAGTTCCACGATTTCTGGTACGAGCTTTTCTTGATAATCCAGCAGGATAAGATGTGGGGCAAATAAGAGAATGGGATTACATCTAAATGTCTTCATAAGTCTACATTGACTCTTTATATTCAGGTCGTCCGCTTTTGCCAATTTCTGTTCTTTATTTTTGTCAATAACATGCAGGCATGAGAAGTTCGTCATTGATGAATGATGGCACTCTGGGGGTGACTGCCTGCCCGGGAGTTACATGTATTATCAGACTGATGCCAGGAACGATGAGGTTTATACAAGTAAAATGGAGAGAACATGTCGATGACTAAGATGAGAAGTCTAGGGGAGGTTCATGCTATTGTGCGCTGGCTGGTGTATAGAAAACGATGGTTATTGAAGTCAGCCTCAAACTGAGATGGTGCTTGGTCCTCTGCAAAATTTCCAATCCTTGAAATTCTTATGCTTCCAAGCAAAATGTTTCTGGTGTATAGAAAACTATGCTGTACATCTCTATCCATTTGTCCATATAGCCACTTGGAGACTAATGCATCATGTCTACAGTAACACGAGGTCAACTATGCAAAAGAAAAGATTTGCAATTTTGATAAAGAACTTGCTTGATGGGCTGTTTAGCAGAAACCCAGTGGGCTGTTAGGTAATGGGATAAATTACGGACAACGATTTTATCCCTGCTAGTGGCAGCTCTGAAACATAGATCGAGTATGCAGTATGTGTAAGTCTCATTCTCAACTCTTTACCAATAGAAGCCCGAAGCTCCGTTAAGTAGTTTTAGAAACCTCATAGTGATTCCGTTTGTCCCATGCACATAAGAGACATCATGCCTCTCCATCATCATCATCAGCAAGACCTTATCCTGATTAGTGTCGGTCACATGAATCTTGTTCCTTCATTCCCCTCTATTAAGTGTTATGGTTTCATTGAATATAATTTTTTTAAAATCTTTTCTCACCACTTTTACCCACATTCTGTGGGCCTTTTCTTAGCCCTTCTAGAAACTTCAACTTGGATTATCTCACCCTTGAATGGTGTCATTTTCGGGCTTTGTTGGACATGTCCTAATCATCTAAGTCTACTCTCCATCATCTTGTTACCTATTTCTACTACTAAGTTTCTTCTAATGTTTTCATTTCTAATTCTATTCTTTCTTGTCTTGCCACTAATCTATCTCAAGATTTGCATTTCAATGGTGCTCATCTTATATACATTTTGTTCCATGATTACCCAACACTTTGATCCATATAGCATGGCTGGCCTTACAATCATCTTACAGAATTTTCCTTTCAGTTTGAGTCATACACACTGATCACACAAAACTTTAGAGGTGCATTTCCATTTGTTCCAATTCGCTCAGATTCTCTAGGTAACCTCCCTCTCAATCGTCTCTCCTTAATAGAATTTCATTTCGTATGCTTTGTCTTAGTTCGGCTAATTTAAAATTTTTTAAGTTATAATGCATCTCTCCATAACACTAGCTTTGTGTTTATGCCCTTCATTGTCTTATTAATCAAAATTATATCATTCGCAAATAGCATGCATTATAGAATCTTCTCATGTTGATGTTTTGTTAATTCATCCATAACCAACATAAAAAGTTACAAGATAAATGTGGGTCCTTGGTGCAATTCCATGGTGATTGGAAAATCATCGGTCTCAAAGCTAGTAGTCTTAACGTTTGTTACTGCTCCCTCTTATATATAGTTAGTCATGTCTATATGCCCTTGTGAAACCTCTTTCTTACTTAACACCCAACATATTAACTCTCTGAGGACCTTATCATAAGCTTTTTCTAAGTCAATAAAGACTATTTAAAGGTCTTTCCTCCTCTCCCTATATTTCTTTATCAATTATTTAGACAGAAAAATAGCTTCCCTAGTTCTCTAATACATGTCTCATGTCATAGCCTCTTCTTAATTACTCTTTCAAGAAGTTTCATGGTGTGACTTATAAGTTTGATACCCCAATAATTAGTGCAACTCTGTATATCTCCTTTATTCTTATAAATTGGTACAATAGATCTCTTCTTTCATTCATTTGTCATTTCTTCAATTTTACAATCTTATTAAGCAATTTTTTCAACCAAATTATTCCAGTATCTCCCATATACTTCCAAACCTCTATTGGTATACTATTAGTCTCAGGGCATTTCTTGATTTCATCCTTTTTAAGGCCTCTTTCACTTCAAGTATTCTAATTTTATGGTTGTTTTTATAATGTTGGCGTTATTTAGGTTTAGGTACATTCAATTCCTATAATCTTAAGAGTAATTGTCATTTGGTAAATTTTGAAAGCAACCTTTCCACATTTGTTTAATTTCATCATCTTTTGCTAGTACACTTTCATCATCGCTTCTAATGAGCTTAACGTGGTCTAAGTCCTTACTCTTCTATTCTCTTACTTTTGAAAGTTTAAGGAATTGCAATAGAAAATTAAGAAAAGATAAAAAAAAAAAAGAAGGTTGAATCAAAATAATTCTTTTGAAGTTCTATTTTTGCTTAATATAAGGGCGTAATATGAAAGTTCTATCAACACATTAAAAGAAGAATATAATATTTTTGAAGTAGGCTAACATTTCTATTTGACAAATGGGAGGTTTCTTGCTCGATTTATATTGGGAATATGAAATAGACTTTATGAAATCATGTGCTATAACTCAAATTTATAGGCAATCCTATTATTGATAGAGGTTATTGACAAATGAATTCAATTTTTACATCATAGTCATATTTCCAATAGCGTGAAAAGAAGTTAGGTCATGTTTTATTAAGTTGAATTATTATCCTTGTTCATATCATAATTAAGTACTCTTTTATTTTGTTTCTGTTTGTTTATTACAATATGTACATAAATCATCGAAATAATAGAATGATTGAAAATCTAATTCTCTTTATCTCAATAAATATCTTAGTTTATTACTGAGTAATAACTTTTTAACCAATAACGTGATCATTTGGATAATTGTAACTTCTTGATTTGAATTTTTTAAGTATCTAAGTAAAATCCTGGGAGTCGATTACTATTAGTAACTATTAGCTTGATATGCATAACTACTTATAACTATTAACTAAATATTCTTGCTTCCCCATTGCAATCTCCCATTGCCTTCAAGATATGCATGACTCCTTATTTTACATGCAGATGTGGCTTTTAATTAAACTAGCGTACCATAAGAAAGATGACAAAAGAGACAAAGAACCCATTCAACTCCATCTTAGAGATAGATAAGGAGGGACACAAAAGGAGCACCCAAAAAATTTGCCCCATTTTCCCACCACTATTGCACAATTATTCCTACAAAACCAATCCAAAATCCTCAAAAATTTACTCGAGATCCTATGATGTTTTGTATATTATTATTATTATTATTATTATTATTATTATTATTGTTATTATTATTATTTGTAAACTAGTAACTCTCACACCTAATAGGTCTTTATAAATATGCCTTTTCCATACGTATCTTTGGGACACCTCTCCCTTCTCAATATACACCCTTTCCAAATGTATCCTTGAGACATGCCCCCTCAACATGCAAGTACCTTACATCCCCTAATGGGATGTGATGCACTACCTCAAACATGTTAGATACTTACAAGAGAGGCCTTAGATACAATGTTAATGGAGAGCTTCAACAAGGCTTCAACCAAGGCTGTAACTCTCTGGATGATCCCTTCATTTTGGATCAAGTAAGGTTGGAAAATTGTATTAAGTAGCACTATATTTTGATTGTTTAAATATGAATTTCACATGAATGTTGACATTTTTCCTTATTATTATCTTATCCGAGTTTTGGGCACATGAAAACTTGAAATATCTTCAAACAACATCATTTGGAGGCTTGGAAAAGAAGATACTCTATTGTGAGATTTAGGGTACAACCAATTGGCTTTTAGAATGAAGACAAGGAAAATTCTTTTCAAATGACCTTTAATGAGCCATTGTTATTACCCTGAGAGGGCAATAAAGTAGGTAGTGGATGACCAATAGTGTAGGGTACCAAAAGAGCCGTATTGTAATGTGAAGAAGATCTCAAAGAAGAATTTAAGTAACTAACAAATGAAGAAATTCCATTTGAGCAATTTTGGCAAGATAGTTGTCAGTAGAATATGCTCAAAAGTAGCTCATGGGGCATCTAACATCTAAGATAAATATGAAACTTCTCTGTTGACTTGTCATTTCTTGAAGGATGAATATAGATTGATGTTTGACATTGTCATCTTATGGGGTCTTGTTGAGTATTATGTTACTTTCTTTTGGGTGTTAATGTGATGCCTCAGAGGAGAAGCAATTTTACCTTTGATGAGTTAACTAAAGCCAAAAGAAAGTAGTATTTCCTATTATACCAAAATACTGCATGGTTAGGCTAATTTAACAACACTAATACAACTCACAATCTATAGTGCTAAGTTAGAAAGATATGATAGAAAGCATAAATAAGAGGTGCATTATATGATGAAGAGGTACCATCAAGACACAGAAGAATTGAAAGAAGAACATGAACAAGAAAAGACATTATTATAAGCCAATATGAAAGAGAAAGAGAAAGAGAAGGTGGTGAAAGTTGAAATAGAAGAATTTGTTGGAGAGAAGCCAAAAGATGAAAGACATGATAAAGGAAGGATCACCAAATTAAAGAGTATTGCTGGGTGGGCTACCACTACCATGGTAGTTATAACACTGCAACAAAATGAGCTAGAGAAAGATGATGCCAGGATATAGAGGTTTGAAAATAGGGTGTATACCTTGTTGCATGGTGATTAGATGGCCTAATATTTGATTTCAACAACGTATGCAAGTTCTCTAGATGCTGCCAACTACTTATGATCCAAGATGATATAAGCCCTGTAAATTCATTACCTCTAGAAATGTAGTGCATGATATATAGCTCAATATCACTAACCAGAGTGAAACTTCCACTATAGGGGATTAAATTCTGACAAACTATGAGATGGAGTAGCCTATACTCTAAATAGAGCTCTCCAATCTTTAATTCATGTTTTAGTGAAACAATTTCTCTATTGAGAATGAATTGAATTTTCCCCTCTCTTTTGCTATACAAGGAATTCAGTTTTAGATGCAAGGCCCTTGTATGGAATCCTAAAGTCTCACCAAGTTGTTTAGTAGTCATGACAATATCAAATTCTCTTATGACAGATTTGATGGAGTTCTAATCTTCAGTAAGGTTATCTTGCAGTAGAATTGTCTTGCCAAATTGGGATAATAGGCAACTCAAGAGAAACAAAAGAATCTAATCCAACAACCTTGAACCATTTTAACTACTAAACTTGCTTTAATTCAATAAAGAAGATTTGCATACCTAGAATAACATGCTTTTGATATAACTTCTTGTATTACTTGTCTTGAAACTCCTCCAAGGGAGACAAATCAATATTATCAACATGATTAGTCTCTTATTCCTTTTCTTTCCCTTTTAGTTTTCTTCTTTGGAGAGGTTAAAGAGCATACGTCGAAATCCTTATCTCTCCAATATAGATTCCTTTATATTGAGTTGTCAATTTCTTCTTCAATGGTGTTTATTTTCCCACAATCTGGTTGGATATATTCAATTTCTTCTCTTCTTTCTTTGCTTCTGCTTTTGGTGCCATCATTTTTGGAGTTCAAGGATTTCATTGGGTGAAAATAATTTAAATAGATGAAATCAGGAAGATTAATGGAAATAGTTTGCGGGAGTTCAAGAACAATGAAGTTTTGATGGTGGATTTTGCAAGGAGTTGAAAGTTTGATGTAAGGTTGAAGAAGTGAATACAGAGCCCTAGTCCACTTGTTTTGATACAAGACCCTAGATAGACAACTACCTGGTGGGTGATAGTTGATTGCATGGGTGAAAAGCCCAATTTTGGGTTCTACTAGTCAACTTCTCTTAATGTTTACTAACCTATCCAAAAACAAGGAAAACTAGGAAGTTGAAAGATGAACCTAGCTATGTATCTACTTATCTAGCACTAGTCAATTGTTAACCCAACCAAAACATTGTGCTCAACTCACACCATTTCAATTGACTGCTAATTGCTGGTAGTCGACTCTATTGCATCTGTAGATAGTCAACAAGTGTTCAGTTGCTAAATCCTTTGGCTAGTCTACTGCTTAATGTGAAATTTGTTCACACGTGTGATTTGTGTATGTTTATGAAATCTTAAGTATTCAAATATCAATCAACCATCAATAAAATGAATCATCATTCAAACAACTTCACTCTTTCTCAATTCTCTTTTGATAATGTAAAATCTATTATCACTCATTGGTTTTGTGAAAATATCATCCAATTACTGTATGGTGTTAACTCATTCAAGTGCAATATCTTCTTTTTGAACATGATCTTTGAGAAAACGATGTCTCTTTTAGTATGCTTTAACTTAGAGTGTTGAACAAGGTCCTTTCGCAAATTGATGGCTTTAGAGTTATCACAAAAGAGAGGAAAATGATCAAAGTGTGTGTCATAGAATTCCAAATTTCATATCATCCATAGTACTTAAGCACAAAAACATCAAACTAACATGTATTCAACTTTTGTTGTTGATAGTGCCACAAAGTTTCATTTCTTTGAAAACCAAGAAATTAAAATATTTCTTAGAAATTGGCATGCTCCACTAGTGTTTTTTCAATTAGTTCTGCAATCACTATAATCAACATCACTATATGCATCCAAGAAAAATAAACTTCCTCTATCACATTAAAGTCCTTAGTGATGTATGTGAACAAGATATCTAAAAATTCTCTTTACTACACTAAGATGAGATTCCTTAAGATCAACTTGAAATTTATCACATATATTCACACTAATTTGAATATAAGCTCTACTTGAAGTGAGATATAATAATGATCTTACCATACTTCTTCATCTCTTTATATCCATACTTTTACTATCTCATCTTCTCAAGCTTCAAGGAAAGGGCTCTTAGGTGTCTAAATTGGTTTAGCGTTCTTCATCCCAAGTTTTTTTTGTAGCTCCTTCACATTATTTGCTTGGTTAATAAAAGTTTGTTCCTTTTTTTTCTTCACATGAAGTCCAAGAAAGAAGTCATCATGATCATTTCAAATTTAGCCTACTCACACTTAATTAGAAAATTCCTTGCACATGCTTTATTATTAGGTCTTAACACAACATCATCAACATAAATTTGAAAAACAAGTTTTTTTTTTTTTTTTTTGTGTAAAAAGAATTGTGACAATTTTTCCTCTAGAAAAACCATTTTTAATAAAAAAAAATTCTCAATCTTATATACCAAGCCCTTAGAGCTTGCTTCAAACCATAAACAACCTGGGAAAGTTTGAAAATACAAATAGGAACATTAGAATTTAAAAAACATGGTGGTTATTCAATATAAAGCCATTTAGGAAAACACTTTTGAAATCCATTTTATAAAGCTTGAAACCATTAAAACATGCAAATACAAGAAGCATACTAATAGCTAGCAATAGGGGCAAATGTTTCATCAAAATCAATTTCCTCTTATTGGAAGTAACCTTGGGCTACAAGTCTTGTTTTGTTTCTTATGACAAGACCTAGTTCATCCAACTTGTTTCTAAATATTCATTAGTATCAATTATCGGATCTTTATATCTAGGATCTAAAGTCCAACTCTATTTCTTTCAAAGTAATTTTGTTCATCCAACATTACCATAACCCAATCAATGTCAAGGGCTGCCTCTAGGGTATTCTTAGGTTTTACTTGAAAAAAAAAAATGTAGCAATTTGACAAACATTTCTGAAGTTAGATTTTGTTCTTATTCTAGTGGATCAATCACCTATTATTTGGTCCTTATGATGATCATGGGCATACCTCCACTCTCTATGCAATGGCTGAGGATGATCCTCTTGTTGAGAAGGCTCATCTTCTTTTATTGTTATTATTCTCCTTAATTTGTGGTGAGCTTCTCCATATGTTCTACCAGATCTTCCTCATCTTTCAAGCTATATTTCTTTCTCAAAGAAGATTTAGATTCATCAAACACAACATGAATAGGTTCTTCTACTAGAAGAGTTCTCAAATTAAATACTCTATATTCTTTACTACTCATAAAATAACCAAGAAAGATTTTTTCATCACATTTTGCATAAAACTTTTCTAAGTTATCCTTACCATTGTTTACAAAGATCTCACAGAATAACTAAGAAAGATTCCTTCATCAAATTTTGCATAAACCTTTCCTAGGCTATCCTTACCAGTATTCAAGATGATGCATTTGCTACGAAAGAATATGAAAGTAAGAAATATATGAATTTCTTACTTACTAAAGTTCATATAGGGTCATTTTTAGAATTGGTCCAATGATACATCTATTTAAAATATAACATGCACTATTAACAACTTTGACATAAAAATATTTAGGCAAGTTATGTTTACATATGAGAGTTCTTGAGAACTTTTCTAGGGACCAACTTTTCCTCTCTACCACCCCACTTTCTAGAGGAGTTCTTGAGGCTGAGAAGTTATGATTAGTCCTATGTTTTTTATAAAAGTTTTCAAGATTATCATTTTTAGATTCACCTCTATTATTGCTTAGAATAAAAGTAATTTCAAAAACCTTTTTCTTATTGAAGTTTCTTGCAAAGTTATAGAAAAGCATGATCGAAGAATTTGAAGAACTCACAAACCTATCAAAGAACTTTTGGATTATACAATAATTGAATCCCAAACCAGTCTACTTATACATTCCTCCAGAGCAACCAAGAACTATGTATAGGTTTCTTTCCTTGAATAAATTTTCATTTTAACAATCAAAACTTTTTGTTCTTCAAAACTTCATTTCTATTTTCAAAACATTAATACCATTTGAAAGATTAGAAATAATTTTCTTTAGAAAGTTATTTTTCAATCCTAACTTTTTGAAATCTTGAACTAAGTTGGAAGCTTACTTAAGTTCATGAATAGTAAATTCATCATTGCTTACCTCTACTTCTTCCTCATTTGCCATCAAACACAATTTAGCAATCTCTTTTTCTTCTTCTTAGCTTGATTGCTCATCATCACCCTAAGTAACTGCTATGGCTTTCTTCTTTGGCACCTTCTTCTTCAAGAGAGCACAATAGGCTTAATATGGCCTAATTTCTTAAATCATAGGTGATGATCTACTCCTTTGAAGATGAATTTGTTTGTTGGGAGCTTCTTGAACTTCTTCTTTTTATCTCCATTCTTCTTTCTTTCCATGAAATTCTTAAACTTTTAGGTAATGAGAGCATTATTGTCATCATTCTCTTCTTCTTCCCCACTCAAGAGATGATTTAATAGTAATTCCCTTATTCTTCTTGGGTTGGTTTCTCTTCTCCCTTATTTATTTGAGTTACCTTAAAGTCATGAGAGAATCCATAAGCTCATCAACCTAAAGCTTTTCATATTTTTACCCCCTTAAATGGATATCACCCTAGCATCCCATGTATTGGGAATTAACATGAGAATCTTACTCACAAGTTCACATTAGCAAAGTTCTTTCCAAAAGCTTTCACATTATATGTAATGTTAGTGAATCTAGTAAATAATTTGAAAATAATTTCATCACACTTCCTCATAAATAACTCATAATCATAAGCATAAGCATATTGATTTTGCTACCTTTTGCCTATTTGTTGCTTTCATGAGTTACCTCTAATTAATATTAAATCTCCTTGGTTGAAATATATGTTGAAATTCCATAGAACTCATTTGCATCAAGAGCATAGTATAGCTAGTTCATACCTGGAGTTGAATTAATTTATTCCTTCGAGTGTCCAATCTTTTTCTTCTTCTTCACTGGCACACCATATATGATTGTGGTTGGAATATTCTAAGATCCATAAACAATAGTTTTTCACAATTCATTATTTACTAATTGTGTGTAGATTTTCATTCTAACCTTCCAGTAGGTTTAATTTGTTGGAAGTGTGTTTGCGAATTAACCTTTACCAAAGGAGGTTCCTATAGATTGTGCTTTGAGAAACTTTTGACCTTTGACTCAAAGCTAAGAACACTTTCTCTAATACCAACTATTGGTCTAAGGGGGATGAGTGAATTAGGCCTAATCTAATTGTGAGTCTTTAAAAAACTTTAATTCAAATGCTTTATGATGAATTCAACTTCAAAAGAAAAATGCAAGCATAAGAAATAATGAGACACAAAATTTATAGAGGGTTAGCCATCCAATTTTGGCATCTACTTTCTCTCTCTCTCTTTCTAAGGTTAGAGTTTTAATTACATCATGCAAGATTTTACAACCCCAAATTGATGCAATGTTGTCCACCAAAATGAAGAAAAGACCACTTACAACACCACTTAATTTTGTGATAGTTGGAAATAAATTCCATTGAGAAAGTCCCATCTCTTGAATGTAAAGAATTAGAAATAAGATGATTTGGGAAACAAGTAATTTCTTTTTGGATTTCACAAACAAAGTTAGTATGAGAGAATAAAGAATTTTCAATAAAAAGTTTGGAAAGAATTGAGAACTATGAGCTTGATGATGAAAACTTGAAAGATAGACTTGATTGCTTGCCAATTCATTCTTCAATCTTCAAAGGAGTCTTCAATTTATAACTTCTTGCTAATAGATCCATTAAAATTCAAATTCTACCTATTGGAGCTCAAATAGGTCCATCAGTAAAGATATTTTCCTCTTGAAATGACAAACTACAATTTTGAGCAATTCTTATTAAACTTTAGTAGTTGATTGGTTGCTCTAGTAGTTGATTGGGTTTACATGATAGCTTATAAGTCTTTATTTTTGTTCTCTTTGATAGTTGACTTCCAACTAAGAGTAGTCGATTGGCTACTATTTAGAAGATTGATACCCTTTAAATCCCTACAAGTTTAACTAGTCACAGGTTGGCAGTTGACTTCTCTCAAGTCTTCTTTTACATTGCTTCTAATAGTCATTGGCTATCAACTAGTTATCCAAGGTAGTTGATATCTTAGGCATTTCCAAACTTTGCTTCTAAAACTCATGGCAGTCGACTCTTTCTTATTTATATTCGAATGTACATCCCTAAATTGAAAATTCATCATTCTTGAACTTCAAGTAGTCAACTATTGACAAATGGATTGTTGATTGCTCTTTCAGAATCTTCTCTAGGGCTAAGTCCTTGATCATTCAGTCTACTAGATTCTAATGGCAGTCAGTCGTGAAGTTTTATAATTCAATTGTTTCTTGAGTTCTTTGGCTGACTGTTGAAGCTTGGTAGTTGACTTCTTATGATTAATTTCACTGAATTGATTATCAATAATACTTTTTGACTTAGACTTCTTCTTCCTTTGATTCTCACTTGTCTTGAGACACATGACTCACATAAAGGTACTAGATCACAAGATAAAAGTTTTGTTGTCACAGTTGGATAATGACACAATGTTGCAAGAGTGAGTCTCAATCGTGAAGGTTAGGAGTTCACGTACCCTCAAGGACGTGGGTAAATATTTTAACAATGTCATGGTTAAAAAAAAGTAGCAATAATTTGCAGATTACGATGAAGATTGTCAACTTATAGTCTTAATTTTGATGAAAAGTGTTAACTAATAGTCTTTGCTTAAAACCATGAAGAAAGTGGCCTCATCCAATGGAAAGTTTCACATTGCCCTTGTAAGTTTCCTTTATCAAGTTTGCCCATGCACCCTTGTCATCCTATTTAAATAGATAAGGCTAAAATGCTAGAAAATTAGGTTGTTGTGGACAATAGTGCACACTTAACATGGGCAAACTACAAAATGTGTGCTTGGATTATCATTCCTTTGAAACAAAATTATCCATGATAACTAATATTTTTCTATGCTTTTGTTATCTTGAAACATATATTTAAGAACAAAGCCCATAGTTTTAAGGAAGTTTTAAATATAGCATATGTTAATAAGTTTGTCTAGAGTTTATTACCCTAGTGTCATGCAATATTTTAAGAATCTTGAGTACTTCTTAAGAGCCTTACACCATCTTTTTGTTGTAGGAGACTGAAATCATCCCCAAAGTTTACAAGGATAGGTGGAGCAATAATGTCGGTGCACTTCTTGAAAACCCTATTCTATCAATCATAAGGTTTCAGACTAAAACACACACACACACACACACACACACACACACACACACACACACACACACACACACAGGGTTCCTCTTTTTTATCTAAGCCATTCATCTAATTCGGCCTCTCTTAGATGGCTTAGGGACCAAAAATCACTTGCATTGCTCATTCAACTTTTTTAAACTTATAACATAGATGTATTCTATGTTACACCATTTATTTTACAACTTTAAAAGGTAAATGCTATGTTTTTCACAAGTGAACGGGCTATTATAGTGTAGCATGTGCAAGTACAGGTCGATCCCATAGGGACTTGCTTTAAGAATTTGGAGTTTTAATAAAATTTAATTATTCAAAAATTAAAATTAAATGACAAAATTTAATAAAAAGTGAAATCAAACTTTAGATATAATTGATCAATGAGAATTACGAAAATCCAATTAAAAATGAGAGCAATTTAACAAAAGAAACATTAAAAATATACTTCCCTAGATTGATTAACATCAATTCCTTCAAATTTGGTCTCATAAACTTCAATCCACCTTCATCAATCTCTTCCTGGTGCTTTTGATTGATGATCCATTGGATGGATTAAGCAGATTCAAAAAAATCTAAGAGATTTGGACTAAACTATGGTTTTGGGATTTGGATGATTTAGATCACTTTTTAGAGCTTAGATTAAAGATCAGCGACCTTAATCAAACCAAGGGATGTCTTAAGAACAAAATCTAAAAGTTAATTGAAAATCCATTCTGAAATAGAGGAGAAATTGGGAAATCTTGATGGTTAAGGCTAACCCGTTGATTAGGTTAAGCCTTAATTGATCTGGTTTGGATTGGAAAATTCTTGGATAATAGAACATAGATAAAATGAAACTGAAATAGATGTGGGACATACAGGGAATTAAAAAGAAGACATAGAAGGAATTCTAATTAATGGGCTAAGGGCAGAATTGGAATTAAACAAAAAAAATTGATTAAAACGAAAAAGGAAACAGGGAAGAGGGACACCCGATGAGGAAGGGAGCCAGAGGATGAGATGAGGCTTGCCAAGAGTAGTGTGTAGGCTAGTGAACAGAGCTGCGCGTGGCCGGTGGACAGCTGGCGACGCGTGCGCAAAAGACATCGGCATATCTGTGCCGGTGCTGTGAAGGGGAGAATTCGGCTGGATTGAGGGAGACGGGACTTAGGGTGACTCGTGTGAGCTATGGGCAATGTAGAAGGGAGACAGTGGCTGGAGCAGGGTCGGTGCTATAGTAAAGAGATCGGTGCCGATGATGGGTCTGACAGAGAACTGACAAACAAGGCTAGGTTGGAGGATAGAGAGTTGGGTGCGTTGTCGGGCTAGAGAATAGAAGTAGATGGCGCAAAGACCGGTGGCGGTGCAGGGTTGGCTATGATGGATGTCCGGTTGATCTGTCGTCTGATGTAGTGATTTCTGGGCAGTTGATGCGTGGTGGGCTACTTCGGAGATGAAATCCAATGGAGAGATGAGCAGGGGGCATTTGGGTTTTGTTATAGTAAAAAGGGAGCTCGACAAAGAGCTACGGGAAAGAAATGGAATGAGAGTGATATAGAGAAGATGGTTGGGTAAAGAAAGAGAAGAGGAACTAGGCTAGTATTGTGTGGTGGAGAGGAGAGTAGGGGAAAGAATGGTATGAATGAGGTGTGGAATTGCTAGTGAATAGAAGGTTGAACAAAGGAAGGTGCTGATAAGGGAGAAAAAATATGGGTCGATAAAAGAAGGAAACTAGGAAGTTGAGAGAGAGAGAAGGAAAGCTGGAAAAAAAAATGGTGAAAATAATTCAATGGGAAGGAAATGAAAAATTGAAACAACAGATACAAGCAAAAGAACCTAAAGCAAAAAACTTACTAAGCTCCCACGATTTTCTTGCTGTTATAATTTCCCCACCTTTTAATTATCTTCTCCCCCTCTTTCCTTATCCTTTAAGAGTTAGTCTCCTACTAGGAAACTTCCTCTTTATATCAAATCCTATCGATGATCTTCTTTTCCTCAATTTTTAGGAAATTGTCCCATCTTGCCTTGTGATTGATCTGGTCTGTCAATTTCCTTTAGGATGATCTGTGCTATTGAAAATCAATATGAACCATCTAAGCCATGATTTATTTGATCTACAAAGTATAAGACTAGATTAGAGTCATCTAATCGTATATTAAGCATCTAATTAACTTGGATGGTCATGTGACCTTTAATTTTGACAATTTATGGTTGGATGGTCAATTTGAGCTAAATTTCATATTTTATCTAAAAATAATCAAATTGATGAGTTAAATGGTCTAATTAAATGCTAAACTAGGGGTCTTTTTGTTACAATTAAACACTTAACATACTCCCCAACCAACATTTTGCTAGTCCTGATCAAAACATGTGAAAAATCATTTTTCAAGAACTGATACAAGGTGCCACTTTCATAAGTACTCACGATTGCATTTAGTGCATACAATTAGTACTTGAACCCCTAGTAGAAGAGTTAGGCCTTGTGAGGGTTTGTAGTGAATATCCCAACAAAATTCAATAAGGCTGAGTCCCCTATTTTATCTCAGAGAATCTTCATTCCTTAGCAATTTACTAGTTTTTCACAACTTAATAGAGAAGATTTGATGGAGAGGCTGACATGGTAGTAGATGTGATATCCACTTATAGACATGTTGGAGGCTTGTTTATTTTTCTAGCTTTAATTTTCTTCAACTTTTGTAGCCAAGTGATGGATTAAGTTTGGGGCTAAATTCCTACATTTTCAAACACTCGCCTTGCGACTGCAACTGGAGTGTCTTTGAGAATGTAAACTACTTAAATACTAAGATTTAGAACTTATTAACTTATTTAGTTATTACCTTCATGTTCATTATATTCTAAATTTATAGGTATTTTTTCTTTTCAGATCCATACTAAGAAGACTAATAGGGTGCATGCTAAGATATTGAATGCTCTAATATATGTTCAGTACAATTAGCACCTTTGTCATTGATATGAGGATTGTTTGAAAATGCAAACAAATACAAATTCTATTGTGTTACAAAAGGTTGATGAAAGTGATAAGTGGATTATTCAAGAAGATGTTGGATATGAGCTAGTACATCTAAGTAATGACCTCACCTGCTTAAATGTTGAAGTTGTTGAAGGATTAAGTGAACATGATGTTCCATCTACTAGGCAAATAGCAAAGGCAAAGGTGGCAGCAGAGGGCCAATCACATTTCTCAATCTCAATAAGAACCAGAGGAGGATGTTGGAGATGAGCAACATGATGAGGAGACTAAGGAGGAAGACATTTATATCTCTCAAGGAGATGATTCTGATGATGATCTTGATCTTCCTAATGAGGAAGAGGTGTAGGAAGATGAATCTTAAGTCTTAAGTATTAAGTCTTACTAGTTAATTCTAACATTTGTTTTATTTCATTTATGTAATCATTGTTTGATTGTTTATTATTTTTGGATTAATAGGAAGATAGTGGTGATGATGACGAGGCCATGAGGGATTGAGAAGTAGCACTAGTATTTGCATACTATTATTATAGGCATTGTATCTGAATGTTTTTGAACTTCCTTATTTGTGTTTGAATATGGAACATTTAATTAATGTTGATTGTTTGGTTTAACCTTAAGTTGTTGACATGTTAATTTATTACTTAAGAAATCCACTTCATTCATTGGACTAATATTTGTTCATATATTTACATTTCTATGTTTTCTTGTTTTTTTGGATTTTTTTTCTTTTTTTAAAATTTAATTAATTAATTTTGTGCCTTTTGAACTAGTCGCTTGACTAGGTGCGCCTAGTCCCTTTAGGTGCAACTCACACCTCTTGCGCTTGGGTGCGCCTTATGCCTGCGACTACATTGTTAGAGATAATGAGAAAGATGATATAATAGGAAAACATGTTTTTGGTATTGTTGATATCTTTTTAGGATTGGTTCAATTTTATAGCTAACCTTATCTATAGTAGTATTTTGATGAATTTCCTCGAAATAGAAGAAAGAACTTGGAAAGTTCCCTAAAGGAATCAATCATCAAGGGCTTATAGAGAAGTTGATACACCTTTTTCTTAGTACTTTATCTTTGAGTGGTGATATATGGGCCACTAATTTTTCTCTATTAGCCCCTCATTTAATAGTATAACATGGCTATAACTCTATGTGGGCTCATAGTTTTGAAGATCAAAACCATTCAATATCTTGTTCTTGACTTAGATGGGTCATGGTCCAATTTCTTGTCCATTGGATGATTCGTAGCCTTTGTTTTCTTGCATTGTAAAATGGACTGTGAAACTTTTTACCATCCATTTTACAACTTAGAGTTGGAGTTGCTAGGGTCATCCAATAGATAAGAATTTTGAATGGTTTTGATCTTTAAAAATCTCGGTCCACTAGGAGTTATAGCCTTTCATATTATTCTATAAGGGGCTCATGAGAAAAACAATGGCCAAATCTATCACTACCCTTTTCTTTTCATGGATGGTGACTGATATATATATATATATATATATATATGTATATGTATATGTATATGTATATGTATATATGGGAATAATATAAGCACAAATGAATTTGATTTCTATAAAATTGATAAGGGCAAGTTTAGTAAATATGTAAACATAACATTATGAATGAAATAGTGAGTGGGGCCCACTATTTATTTAAAAATTAATCTCAACATTTTATCAAAAGCGCATAAATGTATGTACAACCTCTCTTTTTCAGCACACATCAATTAATAAAATCTCTCTCTCTCTCTCTCTCTCTCTCTCTCTCTCTCTCTCTCTCTCTCTCTCTCTCTCTCTCTCTCTTCAAAGACACAAGGAGGAACAATGCCAAATTCAAGTGTGTGCCCACTTCTAATAGCATTTTCATGGATACAAGATGTTCATCTTCTTTGGCATCAATCAGATAGCCATGATGCAAAAAGCCAAACCATTGGATTACAAAATTAATGGTATTTAATGCCATCCATTTTGTAATAAAAATTGACCAAGAAATTTAACACCATTCATTCTACAATAAAAATTGATTGAGAAATGAAGACCTTGGAGTTATTCAATGGTATTGGGTTTTTGAATCTAGGCTATCTAGTTGCCACCAAAGAAGATGAATGTCTTGATTCATGAAAATGCACTCACAAGTGGGCCTGAGCTTGAATTTAGCACAATGCCTACCCGTGCCTCTAGAAGCACCAAATATGAATTGTTCTCTCTTTCTCTATCTAGTATTTTTTACATGTAATTAAATATCACTTTTAGTATGGTTATCCTTTCTATTTTAGTCCCTATCTTCTATAGACTTCCTTATTTTTCCTTCAACCACATGGCTAGTCCCTAAAAACTCAAAATTTTATAATTCTCTTCATCTAGTTTCCTTTTCAAGTAGGCAATGAGAATTGTTCATCTTCTAGGCTCAAGCTTTTCTATGATCTAAGCCATCTAATGCTATTTTTCTTGCAACATTTCTTATTTTTCCTTGAACCGCATGACAAGTTCCTCATAACTCATATTTTTATTTTATTAATTCTCTTTATATAGTTTCCCTTTCAAATAGGTAATCAAACTGTTCATTTTCTAGCATTGAAACTTTTCCATGATCGAAGTCATCCATCCCTATTTTTTTTAGAACCATGGTGGTATTTTTATTTTTATCGTTCATTTTTAGTTGGATTAATGGACCCTATAGGATTTAGTATTTTCCTTATACAACCTCCCTCTCTCTCTTATTAAGTACCTTCTTTTACTGCTATCATCATAAGATACATTACGTATGTAATGTATCTTAGGAAACAAACCTTTAAAAGGATTCTATCACTTTCTATTTAGTAGGCATCCTATAGTAGAGAGAGAGAGAGAGAGAGAGAGAGAGAGAGAGAGAGAGAGAGAGAGAGAGAGAGAGAGAGAGAGAGAGAGAGAGAGAGAGAGAGAGAGAGAGAGAGAGAGAGAGAGAGAGAGAGAGAGAGAGACCTTTAAAGGTTGGTTTGGTCATCAAAACTATTCATCAATTTCTTGGCACTTATCTAGTAGACCTTAGATCAAAATATATCTCTATTAGATCATGTAACCACTATTGTTTCAATTTAAGAATAAAATAGAAATAATATTTAGGAGTTGATAGCAACAATATTTTAGCCATGTATTTGGGCATTGCACGGGCTCATTGCCAATGTGTATAATAGAAAATACTGTCTTTTCTTATATGCAAACTTAAATAACATAAACTAATTCATTTAAGCAAAGAAATAAACTTATTTAAAAAATACACTTAAATGCTTTTAACCCAAAAATATAAATTTAGTCACTTAATACTAAAATAAGTTAATGAGAATCATCTAATATATAAAATATTATTTACCTAAATAAGCTGATTATTTGCTACAAATATATTTTCCTAAGTGGGATGAAAAAAATTTATTGTGTTTCTAATTTTGCATCTTTTCCGAAACATAACACTGAAAAGGGCTAAAAACCAAAACGTTCTCTTTTAGCCATTGGAATAGAATTGACAATTGTGGTACACACATTTTTTGAATGCATGGTAAAGCTGTCTTTATAGCTTTAATCTATTCATCATGCTAAAAAATTGATAACTATAGTACATGCGCTTTTCATGCCTTTTGGATGCTTTAGGTAATCATGACTTTCAATTTTAATTAATTTTCAATGACTCAAAACATCATCCAAATCCATTGATTTCTCACAAGTTACATATTTTATTTTATTTTTTCACATGATGAATGGCTTAGATCTATAAATAAAATAAAATAAAAAGTTTATCATGCAAGGAAAAGGGCCAATGTACTCCTTACTCCTCTTGAGTGTGTTGCAATCTAACAAAAAGTGATAACTATGGGGTGAGGGAGAAGAAAACAGTCCTGGTATTTTCAAATGCTAATCCAACATCTTATGTTCAGGCACTAGATTTTTATGAATTTTGGCTAAATGTTTGAAAGATTGAACCATTCTATCTTGTACAGACTCGTCTAGTTTACCTAGAAAACAAAAATCACTCTGACTGAATACTTGTAATCCATTTTTCTTTGTGGTTTATATCTTAGCCATTGATTTAAAAAAAGAAAAAGAAAAGAAACCGAGGTGGTTAAAATCATTTGATTGAAGCAATCCCATTTTACCAAGCGCGACATAGGAGGCACAATACGATGCACCGCTTAGATCTAACAAAAAGGTTATAAAAAGGCAGCGTCTGAAAATAAAATGCCGGTTTGGAGTTCAAAAATACCTAGACCTGGAGAAAATTATTAACTCGACCATATTTATCCGTATTTTAGCCAATATAACCGTTACATCATGCATTTGGAGTTTTGGACCCTTGTGAGTACATTCTTGGCTCCCCAGCCCTATCGCCTAAAAGCAGTTATTGGGTAAGCCAACACTGCTATCGTATCGGCCGTTCCACCCGTTATAACACCATTATTTTGTTCCCTGCGCAGTATTAAAAAATGTTCTGGATCATTGAGAAAATGAAATCCACTTTTTAGACCTCGAATTTTGAGTTGGAAAATAAGAAGGCAGTGGTGCATATTCAATAACAGACCTTCCACAAGTAGAAAGGGCTTAGAGTCACCTGCTTGTATTTATTTCTCATCCATAGAAAAGTCCACAACATCATTCATTTTGTTGCCTTTGTCGGGTGCCTCATTTTATTTTATTTATTTATTTATTTACAGCACAGAGTTATGAAAAAACTACCTAGAACCTATTAGCTTAATTCCTATGTCTGCTTAAAATCTCCTAGAAAAGTGCCACCTGGGACCACCTGCGCGCGACAGCTTTTGGCTGCCCCCTTTTATTTTTTCCTAAAAATGCAGTTCAATTGCAACTCGTTTATTTTGCTTTCTACATGTCTTGCTTTTTGTTGCTTGTTAGGGATTTCATGATATAGGGATGTACATTCTCAACTTTGTTTCTTTCATGAGATGCATTTTGTTAGCCCAAAAAAAAGGGGAAACATGCACATCCACGGTATAAGAACTCGTCTCTATGGGACTGCTGACGGGAAAACCTTTTCCCACTAACTTGAAAATAATTTAAAAAAACAGAAATGTAGTTGAAATAGAATCGGACAGGCCTGTTAGTAAATTTTTGTGTTGATAGACAAAGCAACACTAGAATTGTTAAGGCACTTTTTTTCTATGCTGTGCTGCTGGCACTTGCGGGGTTAAGACGGACCCATTGCTATGTTAGTGTGCATTTGCCATGCATTGCTGGCTCCTGGCATCTAGGATTTGACTTAGGAAGCGTGGATATCATCTTTTAGCGAGGAAAATTACATGTTAAGTGAATGACGAGCAGATCTAAAACCGTGCAGCTTGAACTTCCCGGTGGGGTTTGCATTCACAAGCGGTCAAACTCAAGGGCTTATGTCACACACTGAAGGGGGCTGTGCACTTTGTTCATTACATTTTCGATGAAAGTAATACATGAAATTAGATTTTCAATGAAAGATGAGTAATCAATTTAATCCAGTCAGTTTACTTTTCAGGAAATTCAAAGCGCACAACCTTGAAAATCAAATTTCTCTTAATTCATTCTTCCATTATGTAAGTACTGTGGAGTGCACAACTCCCTTCCAACAATGCAACTCCCAGCCAATAATTAGGAATAAAACAAGAGGACTATGAAAGGGTGTGTTTTTGTTCATTATGGATAGCAATAGTCACTACCAGACAATGGATTCTACTGAAATCAAGAAATGATGTACAGTTCTACATGCAATCAAACTTTATTTCCTGGTAAAGCATCAAAGATGAAACCAACCTTGCCGAGGATTTGTCATTTGCTTAGGCTTTCTTCTGCTTTGTGCGAGGAGAGAAGATGACCCTAAAGGTCCACGCAGCCAGAATTGCTCCAATGAAAGGACAAATCCAGTAAACATAAAATTGCTCCCAAGTGTTGTGGCGGTTCTGGATATAAGCCCAGCCGAAGGCCTGTGATGCAAAGTCAATCCAACACACGAGTTCAACTTCAGTAGGGACCAAGAATGAAAATGACAATTAACCATGCTGATATGTTTCCTCATGCATAATCAACTCTGTTAATACGAGAATTCATAATATCTCGATAAAACGATCTTAAAGCAGGATTGTGCATGAAAGCCATAGGAAACTTTCAGCTCTGGGAAACAGTTGCATGTGTGCTTTTCCGTTCAACTCCTGGATAGAAATGAACCTTGAAGTGGTTATTACTAAGTTTCCAGTCGTGCAGTTAACTTGTTCTTAGACATCTAGTCGACTCATTAATCTGTTGCACAGACACACAATAGTTCCTTACTTGCAATGAATTTTTTCTGTAGGCAACAAAGGATAACAAGGAGAACTTGGAGATTGAACAACTTTGAGTGTGTAGAATAAATGTAAACAGATACCAGAATACAATGCATAACAGGTACAACTACCTGTTAGAAATTTGATGCACATTAAACCATTGAACTGGAAACCATTTTTAAAATTTTAAATCCACTTACTTTATGACCCTATCCTACAGACCTTTTTATGGGAATCCCATCCTCAATGCAAGGCCAAGATATGTCTAAGCTCCCACACCCAGTTATATTGACATACCATATGATACTTGATTCTTTTAGATTCATTTCTGTCACCAAGCTTTTGGCCAACTTTTCCTTTACCAGACACCAGGCAGAACCATCCAAGAACCTAACACAAATTTTCAGTTCCTCCACACAATTGTTCACGACATATTAATATCATCTATGAATTGAAGTAGGGAAAAACCGTGGTCCACTAATAACCTCAAGCACCCTCATCAGGTCCCACTGTACTAGTTTTTCTTATCGAAAGCTTTATGTTTCACCGCCATTACAAATAAGAAAAGAGACGCACAGTAACAACATGAATCCTATCGTAAATTCTGCTGCGTATGAGTGACAAACAAGAACCATTGACAAACATGAATTTCCACATCTCTCTCCTTCTCCAACACATTTTTTCTTTGATATATGCCCACAAACTCCAATTTCAGGTGGTCATATGCCTTCTCCATATCTATCTTGCACATGACACCTGGCTTTAGCTCACATTTCCTTGAATGCCTTTTCCATATCAGTGTTTGCAAGGATTTTTCTTGCAAAGACAGATATCAAACTTTCCAATCACTTCTTCCACTTTTCCAATCTTAATGTGTCAAATCTTTTTTCTCAAATTGCACTTCTCTCCGTAGAATAATGTCATATGAGCCTTGTAGTCTTGTAGATGTGACCACTTTAAAAAACCAGTGTCAAACCATCCACCAATCTTCTCAAATCCCTCCAAGATCTTGATAAACGTTACTAGGGAAACATCCAGCCAAAGTGCTTTACATCTTTTCATGCTAAATGTTTATAATGGATTTCAACTTACAATCTGACCACTAGTACATCTTTATCGAAAGCTAATACCATGTTTTACAATGTAATCCTTAGAAAATTGAATTGTGGATTACTTTGGAACATCCTTGACTGATCCACGAGAAATGGCTTTCCACTCTGACACTCTCAACTTTCAACAAATTATTTTCATGTTCTTACAAGACAAATCCCTTATTGTGTTTGAATCTCCAAAAGCCAGTTTATATTGATAGCCACGTCCTATCCCAAAAAGCAAAAAGCAGGGAAAACCCAGTAGCAGAAAAGTCTGCCTTTTCTTTTAAAAACCATTGCACCGACTTTCATCTCACCCCACTCGCTTGCCTCCCTCACCCCATTCATGGCTGACAAGTAAAAGCAGGCCTATGAGGCTTTCTCTGGCAGCTCAGATCTGGGCCATACTCCAGCGAGTCCATGCAGCTCAGACCTGGGCCATACTCCAGCAAGTCCGTGCAGCTCTCTCTGCACGAGATCTAGCAGTCTCTGGTCTCCCTCTAACACCCTTCTTCTCTAGTGGCGAGATTTGAGCGTTCAATGTAGACCGAAGGCAGCCCATTCTAGGGATTTGGCTGTTCATGATAAAGACACTCCTCGAAATAAAATGAAAAACATAACCATATGTGTTGCAAACACATCTAACTTAAAAACATTCTCTTTGTTTTATATCCATGTATCACTATAAAAGCAAAGCTGCCACAACAGTATCCAAAAACAGCCTAAGGCTATTGGTATCCCGTCCAACCCTCTACTTGTCCTTCTACCCACCAATTTGCCAACTCCAAGAGGAACCCTTTGCATTTCCAACCAAGCAAGTTCCCCCAAGAGAGGGGAAGGTTCTCCTGTCTGACTCCTCATTTCTCTTTCCATCTTGATTTGTGTTTATCATACACAACTAGGATTAATTTCAAGGGCATCATTTATATTCCTGTTATATGCACTCATGCAATATATTTACTTGTGAAATAATTTACTTCCTAATGTGCCCATTCGTTTCCAGCAGCCACCCCTCACCTGCATTAACCAGTTAATCACCATATGGGGGTGGACCACCTCCATCCCTCACTCAACAGACACAGATTACTTACTGCAAGAGGCTTTTCGATGTGGACTTCTCACAAGAGCTAAATGTTAATTCTCAGCTGCTGGAAAATTAAGAAGAGATTGCAGAGAGAATGCAAGTGCTAGTTGCCAATCAATATAAGCAGCTGGGGAGCAGTTTGACAACGACCTTTGTTACCTCTAAAATTGCTCCACATATGGACTTTTTTTTTTCTTTTTTTTTAACCTTATTTTCTTTGATATCATCGAGCTAACAATACCAACAACCAGAAGAAGGAAAACAAAAAATCCTGGGTTCTCTAACATAAACAGAGATATGAACAGGGAGATGAAGCAAGGGTTTTGATCACATACAAACCTACCCAGGATTTCTAAAACCACCAGAAAATCAAACAATAGAAGTGTTAACAAATTTTTTAACACTGAAAAGAGAAAATGACAAATAACTAAGGGATTTCTTTTCTCTTTTATTATTTTTACAGATTGGTAAGGGGAATTTTCACTGTGCAGGTTCAAAGATTGGGATATTGTTATTACTTGCAGCATTCTCAGAAACAGCAACCAAAAAGGTAAATCATTATCTCCCACATATCCATCAACCCACAATCTTTCTTAAATGCAGAACTGAATGAAAAAACAATTGAATACAGAACCCAAAAGAATACAAGCAGGAAGGGATCCTCAGAGACCTATGTACATGGAACCACAGGAAGTAATAGAAAGATCACATTGGTTCAGTTTCTTTGTCACTTGATTTGCATTCCAGTGCACAAAATCAAAACAAAACAATAAAATCAAAAGTAAAGAATAAAAAGAGAAAAGACAAACAAAGAAGAAGACAATGAAGAGGAAACAACAGTCTCCAGCAACTATAAAAGCAGAATGAGAGAGGCCTTGGGGGAAAAGTCCTTTTGATCTGTTTCTTTGCACAATGGTTTCACTTTACCTTACACCATTTTCTACATATAATGCTTTTGACCTATCTTTTTCATCTATTATTTCATTTCTTTGGCATTATACGTCAGGTTTTCTTAATCACCCTCTTAAATCTCTAAGCCCAAGAAAACAGACATCCAACCCACAGCCATGGCAGCATCAAAAAGGCTTTCACACATTAACGTCCCATTTCCATCAAGGCTCCCACTGGTTGGATTGAGAGAGAGAGAGTTCAAATCCAACAGCTGGAGCTTAACCAGATAGTGCAGCATAGGCATATTGGAATAAAGTGAAGGGTGTAAAATAAATACTTATCTGTGAGTCTATTTTATTGACAGTAAATGTACCCCATCATAAATGTTGTTGCAAGCATCAAAAGCCACATAACTAAGAACATTTAATGAATAACCAGCTATTTATGGTAAAAAACTATCATATGTTTGATTTCCCTATTGCAATAGTGGACAACAAACTTATCAAGTGGATAGTGCGTATTTCAGCTGTTCACAGACTGGACAAAAAAATCATGAAGATGACTGTATCTCAGGCTTATTTGCGAGACTTCAGGTTATGCTATTGGGATTCATAAAAGAGAGCAAGAGTATGTTCCCTATCTTTGTTGCTCTTCTGCGGTATAACTTATACTATATAAGATACATCTCCAAATATGAGTTAATGCTGCACAACAATCCAATAAAAGATCTATAGAAAGAACCTTTTCTTCAAAATGAGGGGATAGTATCACTCAGTCCAATGTGTCCTGGCAGCAATGCAAACCAGAACAAGATCTTACATACAAGAAAAACAAACACACTATCTTGCAACCATGTAGCTCCTTAACATATTGTTCCAGCCAGTGTTGAGACTTGGGTTCCTTACTCCCTCACTTATCTTTCATCAACTAAAATTTTCCACTCCAAAATTAATAGGGTACCATGGAAGGTTTGATCTCAAGCTTCCACACATTGGTACTCCTATCTTACTCCCCCTGCCTATACCCCTTCAATCCCAATGCCATTCCATACCTTCAAAAGCCTTACACCCCTTCCATGCCAGTTTACGATAGTCAAAACCATATGCAAGTGTGTTATCACTGTTACAGTTAAAAACATCAGTACCATCTCTAAACCATAATTGCGCCATGACAGGTTGGAATTTATCCCTTGAGTCGCTATCTAATACTATGGAAATTGCTGTAATCACGTTGATAGAGGAACTGCACATTGTTTCATCAGTGGCTCAGGGAATCTTTCTTCTCCTCCATATTATGGTCCTCTGGACCCATTTTCTCCATAATTTCATGTCTGCACTGCTTCTGTCCTACTTCCTTTGGTTTTTTCTTGATCCCATGTTTATCTTGCTCCAAGTTTGCACAGTCCACATCTTATCTAACCTGCTACTTTATCTCTACTCACTTATTCTACTAAAGGATCTGCAATTGGGGAAGCTCCTCATGAGGGTTGTTCACTGCACTACCACTACCTTTTCAAGCTCCTAGTCCCTGTCCTCCTTGTTAGGATCTAGTTCCACAGATAACTCCATTTTGTAATGCCTCTGGCATTGTCCAGTTGTCACCATTGTCTATGGCATAAAAATATTAGAGCTTTACAGTTTACCATCTTAATATTTTTATTGGCAATCAAGTAATTAGCATCTTGGCTGTGCTTTGATGCTGTAGTCACAAAATTAGCGGACTAGTAAATAATATTTGATCCTTGGTTTACATTTCAAATTGTACATTTTGATATGGGGCTTGCCCTACCGTGTCTAGCTCCAACTTCTCTTACTTTTGCAGGTGACTCTATACCTGCGTATATTTATCATAAAATAGAATGTCTGTTCTTTGGTCTCTCATTCAACACTTATGTTATAGAGCATTGTGATGAATATATCAAAACACCCATACTGTGGCAGTGGGATTGGTATATACCTAAGCCTTCTACATGTCATATAAAAGAAAAAAGAAAAAAAGGTTCTTGGAATTGCTGAGCCACAGCAGCATCAGGCTGATTGGTTGATGATACTGCACAGCTCCCAAGCATTCAATTGAAAGGCGTTTTGCATAGCCATGCAGATGTGAAAATGTTTTCCCGAATCTTTGTTGGACAGCACACTCCATTCTATGTTCATGGATGCATGTTTGTTATGCAAATGTGGCATGCAGTGTTTGAAGCTGTCCTTAAAAAAATGTGACCGTTGGTGTTGAGATGAGTTACCAGAGGATGCCATCATTATCCATCAGCATTGCAGAAGATTCTATTCCCTCTCAGGGTGTCCGCCAGTGAGGGTCTTTCTTACTACCACCACACATTAGCCTGAGATTGAGGAGGAGACATTCTGCCCTATGCCAGCTTATGACAAGCAGAATGAGGATATGTTTAGCCATATAACAAGAACCATACTCAGGACATAGACATGCAGAGGGCCTGACAGCTTAATTTATCGATTCTAGTTAACTTCATCTGCTGATTCCAGTACAAGCAATAGATGGACAGAGGACATTGAAAAGAAATGAGTGGCCTATACAAGGATACCTGGGAGAATGTTCAGTGCTGTATGGAGTCATTGACAAATATAAAGCAACACTAGTGGTAGAAATGTAATTAGACCATCGGTTATACTATGAGAAACTATGTAGCCAAGATTCAAGACTAAAATGTTGAGATTGATTTCAACACCTTTAGCTGGCCACTAAAGGTAAATGGACATCAAATGTACTTCCCAACATGGTTGTTGAAGTAGGAACACAGGGTAAGCAAGCCATGGGGTTTGACGTTAGCAGATAAAAGTTCACCTGCATGCAAGTTAATGAAGCTGCATGGCTGAAGGCTAAAGCCAGGTCTACCATGTTGTAACAGTCCTACAGGTGAGAGGATACAAGAGAAGTACATAATGTTTTATAGACATCCCCACACAAGTATCATAGTCTTATTGCTTTATGAAATGATATCATCATAACAGAGAGTAATGATTGATAGGAACTAATATATTGACTATTGAACAAATTGCATGAAGAACATTTTAGAAAAAAACAAGTAAAAATTGGTGGAGCCTGCATGTGACAATTATATTTAGAATGTCAGTCTAAGTTATTCCAATCTTCCAATACTGCTTATTTAGGACCCACAAGTCACGGGTTCGAGGTGTGGAAACAGCTTCATGCAAAAACGCAAGGTAAGACTGCGACTATAGACCATTTGTGGTCCACCCATTCCCCGGACCCCGCATATGCAAGAGCTTCATACATTGGGCTGTTCTTTTTTTTTAACACTTTTTATTAGGGAAAACAAACCAGGGGCTTGATGGTATATGCCCAAAGCCCTCCTTATCCTCTGTTGTCCCTAATGGCTATCTTTCATTCGGACTTTATTTGAATCTGATGAAGATGGTTTTGGCAGGCAATTAATTAGCAGCTTCGAACCAAACCAAATTCTCCAGAAATTTATCATGGTAAAATATCTTTCAACAGAATATGACACAAGTGCTGACTTTTAGAAATTCCTATACACAACATAACAGAAAATGGATGATTTAGATGTATCATTCTTTTCTCTTATATTTTTCATCTGTACTACAACATAATGCAAAACAAGAAATCCAATTTTGCAATTTAAAATCAGAGTTTTTCCTTCAAATCTACCCCAGATGAATTTCAGATGCAATTCAAATTTTTGAATGTTTAGAAAGTAATTTCGATAGAATTACGGCAAGTTCCATACCAAGTTCTAAGCAGCATGGTTTCAAACAACCCTATGGATTTTGTACAGATGCATTTCAACTCCTTATAGCCACATGGTTGCGGCCATTCAAGAATTGCTGGCAGACTAGTGAAAATGCCGGCCGGTATCATCCACAAGTCAAATTTTAGAACGTTTAGAAAGTAATTTCGACAGAAATGCGGTGAGTTCCATACCAAGTTCTAAGCAGCACAGTTTCTAACAACCCTATGGATTTTGTAAGGATGCATTTCAACTCCTTCAAACAACATGGTTGTTGCCATTAAGAACTTCCTGGCAGACTTAGAAATGCTGGTATCATCCACAATTCAAATTTTAGAACGTTTAGAAAGTAATTTTGACAGATATACGGCAAGTTCCATACCAAGTCTACAGATTTTTAAGGATGCATTTCAACTTCTTAAAGCCACATGGTTGTTGCCATTCGGGAATTCCTGGCAGACTAGTAGAAATGCTGCTATCATCCACAAAATATTTTACCAGAAAAGAACAACTATTAAAGCGTTTGATACTGATTCTTCTTGAAACCATGAGGCTATTGCTTATTCTGTATGATAGTTGCAGGATCAATCCTCCAAGGTAGTTGGGTCTCACTACCTTGGCGCAAGGACAGAGTTGTTGCTATATGACCTAGAAGTCACAAGTTCGAGGCGTGGAAATAGCCTCTTGCAAAAATACAACGTAAGGCTGCGTACTATAGACCCTTTGTGGTCCAACCCCTCCCCGGACCCCGTGTACACAGGAGCTTTGCGCACCAGGGTACTAAGTTTAGTAAACACTTTTGCAAATTAACTGAAAAACAGCCAACCAAATAATTAAATGTTCTGAAGTTCGATATAGTGAACACTTTTGCTCTGTGATAAAACTCCAAGACAGCGCACCTAAGTAAATGAACTTATAGGGTAACTCTTGCAAACTTGAGTGGATAACGTGGCCCCCATTCCTCCCAATATAGAACAATAACAAAATGCACCCTCTAAAACTACAGTGAAGGAGTATAAGCCGCTACTCACATTGGCAGGATTCATGGATGGTCCGGTATATGTGGAACCTGCCATAACCAATGCAACAGTTGAAATGGCAAGCATCCATGTCTTGACGAAGAGGTTGTTTGGCCCCTTTATCATTATGAAAAGAACCGCAAAACTGATTATGAAGGTCAGAACCCCTTCCGCAATGGCTCCTGTATGCACATCCACTTTCAGTGAAGGTCCCCCAAGCATATGCTTATACTTGGGAGGCATGAATTCCACGATTGCCAAGGCACCACCAACTGCACCTGCTGCCTGCAGAAAATGGAGTAAAAAGATAGAGGAAAGGCTACAAAATAGAACATAAAAATGAGAAATCCGAAAAAAAAGACATGGTGTTCCTCCATTAACAGTGCAATTTCATTCCAGAACCAGTGAATCTTCTTTTGGGAAGATAAATGGAGTCTAAGTAATTAATTTGGACTCCGGGAAAGTGAGAGAGGATTAAAAATTGACAACGCAAACGTCAAAGATACTCAGAAAACTTTCCCGAAAAGATCAGAATAAACGAGGTAAAAAGCATACTTTGTGACCCGAAATGTGAATTTTTCCTCCTAAACTGAGATTTAAAGAAGATTTGCAAATAGTACACGATAAATTGACGAACTAGTGACCAAGGTCTTGTTTAATCGATAGAATTCGGACATTTTAATTCAATAAGTTCGCATTTGAGCGTAAGAGTCCTAGTCTTTCAAAGTTCAACTGGGGCACCAAAATTTTGGAATCTTTGAAAAGGAATTAATTATTTGGAGAATTTGTACTCTGAGAGAGAGAGAGAGAGAGAGAGAGAGAGAGAGAGAGTAATCAGATCTGAAAAGTAAAGGTCAAAAAAGCGGAAAAGAAGAAAGAGTTGAACCTTTTTCTCCTTTTTCCTTTTCTATTCGCATATGAGTGAATCAATCAATTCAATTAAACCAACGAATAGAAACTGTTCTGGGTTTTGCTCTGGAGAGGAAGTAACACCTGTGATGGGAGGCGAACAGCGATGGAAAAGAGGCTGTCGTTACCAAAACCAGCGGCATAAAAGGACGCCGTCCCTGTGGCATTGAAACTAGCCCCACCCAGGGCATTTCCGATAAAAGTGAAGATGAACACAAGAGTTGCAACAAGTGCAGTAGTGATGAACAAAGTTGCAAGCCCTCGAACTTGGAGCGCCGATGCAATGATCGAAGTGAAAGGGCCCAACGTAGAGACACAGAATACCCACATGAAGGTGATCAAAGCATCGGAGATGCCGGCTTTTACCAAACCCACCACCATCTTTGGGAGTTTTTGGGGCTCGACCTCCCTGGAGAAAAAAAAACCCTTCTGTTTTCCCCCTCCAGGCAAAGGTCAAGCTATCAACTGAAGGACTGACCTACCACCCAGCAGGAAAGGACGGTTCGTTACGTCATTGGATTTAGAACTGGGAAAGTGCTTGCCGGACGCGGAAAAGGACGGTTTTTCAGACGCAGACTTTCTTGTCCCCACATTTGGATGATAGATACATTCATCACAATCTACCAGGCTTGGATTTGCTGAACACCAAAATTCATGATCGTGGAACGATTAGACCTATACGTTATCAGATGTTAAACTAAAAACGTTAAATTTTTTAAATTAAAAAAAAAAATATTCTAAATGATGCAGGCTGAATAAGATGAACGGCTTTAAATCGTCCTTTTTAGCGTTTCCTTTTTCAGCGTCTTTTAGAGTCCTCTAGAAGAACTCATGGTTGCGTTTTTATAGTTTTGTAATGTTTAAGGGAAAATCTTTCGGTTCCGATTCCGAAGTATCCACAAGTGTGAGAAACCCAACTAAACGTTGCACTTGTTATCTAATAACCTTTCCATGGTTATATGCCTTATCTACGAACTTCTAAGGGCCATCCTGGAAGACTGGACTATCTATATGTGTTATCCACGCCAATAAACTTCTAAATCATCGTAAGCAACCCGTACAGGGCTTTATGCATCAATGGTCTAAGATTTTTCCATCAAGAAAATTAGAGATAGTGGAAGGATTTGGGGCTATCTATCAAATTAAATGTCTAAAGATCATTCGAACAAAAAAAAAAGAAATAGAGTCAGTCGAAGGATTCAGGGGCATCTGTCAAATTAACAGATTTGATTGCACCCGCTTAGCACGTCGGTCCCAAAAGTGTTTGACAGTGGAGTGTGATGATGCCTTTCTACTTATTAGGGTATGTTTGGCTAGCAAGAACATTCTCTCGTAGGAAATGCGTTTTTCGGCAAACCAATTTGCATTTCCACCACTTTCCAAAAATTACTTTTCATTGTTAGGTTAGATGCTAGGAATAGCAAAGACTTTCATGAGAAATGCATTTTTGTTGGTTAAATGATCAGAGTTTAGAAAAAGAAACAAAAATCTTACTTAATAAAAAAATGCTTAGAAGACGTTGTGCTATTTTTGTTATATTCTAACAACTATTAGTTCAACCTGATTTTATTTTAATTTTAAAGGCTGATCTCAGAATCCCTTTCATTGTTTAAATAGACTATTGCTAAGAATATTTTGAAGCATGGACCTAATATCTATAGAACAATTGTTTAGATTATTTAAAATGTGACGTCGATGTAATATAGTTTTGCATCCGTTGATCATAATCAAAAGAGATTTGCTTCAACAGGTCACTGCCTTTCAAAGGATTAATTAGGTTATAAATGTGTGAGACTTGACAAGAATTTCACCATACATGCAAGGTCAGTAATATATAGACTCCTTCCTGACTCAAGCCACCCTCCTCTCTCTCTCTCTCTCTCTCTCTCTCTCTCTCTCTCTCTCTCTCTCTCTCTCTCTCTCTTCAAAAAGGGCATATTAAAAACCATAATTAATCCTTTATAAGGTAGACTTGTTGAAGGAAATCCCTTTTGAATCTCTATAGAAAGGTGGCACACGTAAAAAAAGGGGTGCATAATATCAGTAGCCATATATTGATTATATCTCATTTCATAAGAGGTAGTTATCATAGTTTAGGGATCTTGATGGATTTGAACAATTGCTCTTGAGAAACATGGGGCTAGAACCGATTTCTCAAGTGCTCTACCTCAATTTGAGCTAAAGATCCAAAAGGGAAAAAAAAAAACACATTGAAGAACTCTTCTTGCCTAATAGAAAATAAAAAGAAGACCAGGAACCAGAAATCTTTATCAAAAGTAAAATTCATCCTGCTTTTGGGGTTGGATATTTGCTAAAAGCATTATTCCAATCCTAGTCTTTAAAAACTTCCACGGCGTAGAGAATTAGTGAACATAACAAATAATCTCCAATTGGTCCTTTCTTTTGGTAAAAACTCAAAAGTCACATAGCATTAAATTCGTCACTTACCTTGATGCGAGATCACTGCGTATAATCCCCTTATCTTAAACGTTCAGATGTACATGTCCATACCAAAATACTTTTTTATAATTTTTCCTAAATTAAAAATAGTTAATTATAAGTTTTTAAGTTAAATCTAGGTTCGCGTCATCAAGACGATTACAATGGATCTTTCCAATCGTAATTTGGACATCTGTAGCTCACAAAATCAAGTTTTTTTGTGAAAATACTTCATAAATTAATATTATTAATTTATAGGGGGTCGGGCGGTGCGTTTGCACCGGTTTACACCGGCAGCCTGTGTTTACCCCAGTTTACACTGGCATAAACCAGCGTCACCAAGATGCATCGGCCCCAGGACGCGTTGTGTGCGTCCTAGTTACCAGGACGCACTGCTGTGTGTGTCTCGGTCGCCAAGACCCTGGGTGTCTTGGTTGTCAGTGGCAGCGCGGGCAGGCGCTCTTGCGCGCATGTGCGTGATGACGAGCACCTGCGCTGCATTCCCGCTTGGGCATCCTGCTCAGCATCCCAGCATCAGCGCCAAGGCGTCAACGCGGGTGCCAGCGCTGAGGAAGACGACCGAGGTTCGGTCATCACCGGTGACCCCATAGGTGCCCAAACTTCGCAATTTTTGCACCATTTTGCTCAGAATTTCATGTAGTTTCCATTTTTAACACTCCCTTTGACTGATTTTGCCAAAATTTTGGGTTCTTACTCGATTTTTCTCATGTTTCTAAAATTTTCCTACATATTGTTCTTTGCTATTTTCAGTGTCGTCCACCGTTGGATTCTCCTCAAACTTAAAGGGTTTGTTCTTGGGTTCCTTATTCACTAGATGGATGGTCCGATCTTTGTTTTAACTTTTTTTTATTAACCTATTTCTACGCCAATAGTAAGGCACACAAAGTTGTCAGAAAACTATAAACCCATGCTGTTTTTCGGCATTAACTAATGCAAAAATCCATTTTATACTCTATAATTGGAAGGGGAAATAAGGGGTGAGACTTACTTGGGTCAATTGATGGCTGTTGATGCTACTGGAGCCCTAGTTGTCGAAAAATGATCTTGTAGAGGTTAGGGTTTAAGGAAAGGGGCACGATGGAGAAGATGATGAGTGGAGCAGACTGAGGGAGAGAGAGAGAGAGATTGTGCTGGGGAGGAGGGAGGGGACTCTTCTCTTATGGGCCTTCCCTCTGATGATTTTTTTGGAAAAATCATCGGATCTGATAGGGGAGGATGGAAGGGGTGCCATTATCAAAACAGCCCCTGTGTTTCGGCCCCTTTAAATTACTAATTTGCCCCTCTATCTTTAACAGCTCATAACTTCTCCGTTTGAGCTCTGTTTTCTATGTTCTTTATGTCGTTGGAATCCTATCGACACGTACTTTCTAGTTTTTGAGTTTTTAGAACCAAATTCTATACATAAAATTTTTAATTTAATTTATTTAAATTTTCACTAATTTAAGATTAAAAATTGAGGATATTACATCCTTCCCACCTTATTAAAATTTCATCCTCAAAATTTCTATACATATCTAAATAACTCTGGGTGGATCCTCTGCATCTCCTCTTCTGTCTCCCATGTGGCCTCTTGTAGTGAATGATGCTGCCAAAGGACTTTGACTAATATAATAGTTTTGGTCCTCAACTTCTTGACTTTCGTATCTAGTATATGCACGGGTCTCTCCTCAAATGTCATATCAGGCTGTAACTCTCCTGGGATCTGCTCCAACACGTGTGATGGATTTGACATGTATTTCCTCAACATGGATACATGAAAAACATCATGTACATTTACCAACTATGGTGGTAAAGCTAGTTGGTACGCTACTGACCCAACTCTGTGTAATTTCTCAAAAGTTCCAATGTACCTGGGACTAAGCTTCCCTTTATTCCCAAACCTCATCACTCCTTTCATGGGGGAAATCTTTAAGAATACATGCTCACCTTCGGAGAACTTTAGGTCTTTACGCCTCTTGTCAGCATAACTTTTCTGTCAGCTGTGAGCTGTCAATACTCTCTTCCAAATGAGTCGGACTTTCTCTGCTCACTCTTCCACCAACTCGGACTTCACTATGCGTCTCTCTCCTACATCACTCCAACATAAGGGTGACCGACAAGGTCTACCATAAAGTGCCTCGTATGAAGCCATGCCAATACTCGCATGATAACTGTTATTATAGGCAAACTCGACCAGTGGTAAATGATCTTCCCAGCTACCCTTTCAATCCATAACACAAGCCCGTAGCATATCCTCAATCGTCTAGATGGTCCTCTTACTTTGACAGTCTATCTGAGAGTGAAATGTTGTGCTAAATTTCAGCCTCCATCCTAGAGCCTCTTGCACACTCTTCCAGTACTGCGAAGTAAACCAAGTGTCTTAATCCGATATAATCGTCAAGGAAACTCCATGTAGACTCACGATCTCCTTGACATACAATTTTGCTAGGCTGTCTACCGTTTGATTCTGTCTGATAGGAAGGAAATGAGTGGACTTGATCAATCTGTCCACAATGACCCATATCATGTCATGGCCGCTAACAGTCCTCGAAAGACCCACAATGAAGTCCATGGTAATATGATCCCACTTCCACTTAGGAAGGTCCAATGTCTGAAGTAGTCCTGATGGATGATGATGCTCAGCCTTGACCTGCTGATAGGTCAGACACCGTGTTACGCACTCTCTAATATCCTTCTTCATACCGTTCCACCATAAATGTCTCTTGAGATCCTGATACATCTTCGTACCTCCAGGATGGATCATATACTTGGACTGGTGTGTGTCCTGAAGTTACTCAAGCTTCAAATCATCATCTGCAGGTACTACCATCCTACCCTTGAATCTAACTCCTCCATCCGGTCCTCTCATAAAATCTGCCCTATCTGTCATGTCTTGAGTCTCTTTATCTTTAGCCTGTGCCTCCAAAATTCTATCAAATAACTTAGATCGAGTCAATAAATTGGCAATCAGTACTCTAGACTTCATACTTAGGGCATTTGTGACGATGTTAGCCTTCCTAGGATGGTACTATATGATGAAGTCGAAGTCCTTGAGATACTCCATCCATCTACGCTGCCTCATATTCAAATCACTTTGAGTAAAGAAGTACTTGAGGCCCTTAAGATTAGTGAATACCTCAAACTTCTCGCCATATAGATAATGTCTCCAAGACTTTAGGGCAAATACCACTGCCACTAACTCCAGATCATGTGTCGGGTAATTCACCTCATGCGTCTTCAACTGTCTCGACGTATAGGCAATTACCTTCACATGCTGCATCAACATTGCTCCTAGTCCTTTGCTTGAGGCATCCAATAAACTACGTAACCGCCTACGCCTGATGGTAATGTCAACACTGGGGTAGTAGTAAGTCTCCTCTTGAGCTCCTAGAAGCTCTCCTCACAAGCATCAATCCAAACGAACTGAGTGTCTTTCCTGGTCAGGGTAGTCAATGGTAATGCAATCTTCGAGAATCCCTTTATGAACAGACGATAATATCCTGTCAAACCAAGAAAAATGTGTATCTTAATCCCCTCTCCCATCTCTCTCTCCCTCCATCTTTCTCTCATCGCTCTACCTCTTAAGTTCTTCTAGGTGTCTCTCTTCCCCTCATCAGCAATACTATGTTTTCCCCACTAGCAAATGTAACCAAAAGGGTTAAGAACCCCATCGCACCTGGCTACTTCCTTTTCTTCTCCCTCTTCTCCCTCTCACTCTATCTTTCCCTTCTCTATTCCTCTCATGACTGACAACGACGAAAAAACCAGCTAGGGTTTTGGTCAGTTTTTCCTTTATCTTTGGCACTAAATGGTGATGGAATCACTCCAAATTTCACATGAGTGAAGGGAAAAACATGCTCTACAAAAATCATGTTTGATTTTGTCGAAAAAATGGGTTTTTGACACTTTAATAGTCACTGGAGATGACCATTTTTCGGTTGTCTTCTCATAGTGTATAGGGACTGCGTTTTGCACGCGCACATGCAAGCTCAAGTGATGCGCTATGACGCGCATCCTGGATGGCATTGCATGGACGCACCTTTGGTGTAGCATGGCATGTCTCAACTCCCAGGGCACCCCGTGCATCCTAGTCGAGCCAGGACCCATGCCCCATGTCGTGCGCTCACCCAAAGGCTGCACCTGGGACAGTGTACGCACTATCGTACACCTAGAACCCGTCCCAGGGACCCTGTCCCAGGCGTAGGTGAAGAATGGCATCCCTGGGATGCCTTGTTCATGCAGGGCTGGCCCAAGCCGGCTTGGAGCATTTTCCAGCCAGGAACCCGGTTGGAAAATGACTGGGAAAGGAGGATTCCTGGTTCCGTTTAGGGCCGGCCAGAACCAGCTTTGTCTTCTCCGGCTAGAAAAATCAGCTGGGGAAGGACTAGATCCAGTGTGGATCTGGTTTGGGGAAAGCAAAACGAAGAGGAAAAGGTAAGAATGGCTTACCTGTTGCCTGGGAATGCCCTTTTTCCCCGGTGGGTGTGCCTGCTCGCCGAAAAACTCGAACAAGGGGGGAAACCCCGTTGCCAGACCGGAAAGGAGAAAGGGAATGGGAGAATGGTTGGCCCGACTAGGGCCTGGCCGCTGCTGGAATTTGCAGAGAGACGGGTTTCCGATTTTGTCGGAAACCCCAATCTCAAACGACTGGAAAAACACGATTTTGAAGAGGGGGGAGATGGGGTATTTATAGAGGGGAGAAGGCGGTGCCCCTCAATGCCGGTGCTGCCCTTTCCCCTGGGGTGTTCTGGAGAAATCGAAAAAAACGGGTTTCTGGAGAAGTCTGGAGGTGGAAGACGACAGGGGGTGCCGTTATCAAAACGGCCCCCTGCGTTTTTCGTCTTTTTCGTTTTTTGTTTAAATTCCAGAAATACCCCCAATCTTTAAATGGCCGCAACTTCTTCATACGAACTCCGTTTTTGGCGTTCTTTGAGGCGTTGGATTCTATTTTTTGAGTAGAATCTAATGGTACTAAGTTTCCTCACAAATTATTTTATTTACTATTTTAAATAAAATCAAACATTCAACATAGTTCATTTCCCATAGAATGTCCAATTTTTGTTAAAAATAGTATAAATTGCTCGGGCATTACATGCACACACACACACACACATATGATTCAATGTATCTAGATGACCTGTTGATTGGGCTGTCCTATTTTGGCAGTCAAATGGGCTGCACTCCCCATATTTTTGTTTTAAAATTAGCGAGGGATGTATTTATCAATGTAAGAACTTGTTCCCCTCATAACTTCAATCTCAACCATTGGATCTTAGTATGTTTACAATTGTTAAATAACTCTCTTTGAGCTTAATCCATCAATACAGGTCTTCTTGTAAGATCTCTAAATTTTGAAAAGTTAAATCTTTGACTTTGAAAAAATCTAAAAATTTTCATTAATAATAGAAATAAGAGTACAAAAATTTGGATCCATGCTTGTGTAGAAGAAGTAACATATGTTGATTGCTTGAACTAATTTACTTTCTATTAGTTAATTGTGTCATAAGGGATACAAAGTCAAGTTTGAATCACCCTTTTAGTTGGACTACTCAAACTTTAATTTAAAAAATACAAACTAAAAGACCTTTATAAATACCACATTTAGATTTGTTTGGACTTTAAAAACATCTAGTCTTAGTGGAAAAATATTTTCTTTGGTTATTGTTAATGATTACTTTTGATTCACATGGGTTAGATTTTTGTCTCACAAAGATGAGATTTTTTTAAATTTTTTCTAAATTTTGTAAGAAATTTTAAAATAAAATAGGTTTTACCATCTCATCCATTAGAAATGATGATGGAAAGGAGTTAAAAAAATCATGATTTTAAAGAATAGTGTTCAAAATATGGCATGACCATAACTCTTTTATTATTAGGACTCCTTCACAAAAGTTGTTGGAAGGAAATGGAAATCACTTGAGGAACTTGTTAGAATCATGCATTGTGAAAATGATTTGCCTAAATATTTTTCAGCAAAAACTATTAATATAGCCTACTATGTTTCTAAATAGATGCACCATGAGACCTATTTTTAAAAGAACTCCATATAAACTTTGAAAGTATGAAACCCAATCATATTTTCATGCTTTTGATTGCAAATGTTTCATTTTAACCAATGGAAAGGATAATCTAAAAATTTTGACACAAATTTGATGACTGAATCTTTCTTGGTTATTATTTGCATATTAAAGCTTATATAGTCTTTAACTTGAGAGGAATCTTATAGTTAAAGAGTATTTGTATTGTATTTTATGAATCTACTCCTATGAGAAAGCAAACTATGTTAGGATGATGAGGATTATCTTTTACAAGAAATGGAGATGCCCAACACCAAACAACAGAAAGAAAATTCCAAAGGTGAGACTTCTCAACAAGCACAAGAAGATCCACATAAAATATTGCCAAAAGGAATGGAAATGCACACATGATTATTACAGGAACAAATCATAGGTGATCATTAGCTAGGTTGAGAACAAGAGTAGACCTTTAAAGTGTATGTTAATATACAACTTTATTATCTTAGGTTGAATCAAAAAATACCTTTGATGTTGTTCTTGATTTAGATTGGGTAATGACTATGCTAGAAGAGTTGAATAAGCTTGAAAGAAATGGAGTTTGAACCTTTGTTCTTAGATCTTCATGACCATCTAGATATCAAAACCAAGTGGGTTTTCATATACAAACATGATGAACATTTTTTAATGATTTGGAAGAAAACTAGGTTTTGCCTACAAATATTCCCTAGAGAAGGAATAAGTTTTGGTCAAACTTTTGCATCAACTACTAGCTTAGAAGCAATGAGAATGCTTCTTATATTTGCATGTTTCAAAGGTTTTGAACTTTATTAAATGGATGTGAAGAGTAATCTTTTTAAATAGTTTTATAGAAAAAGAACTTTAAATTGAATAGCCTAATGCTTTAAAAATATAGATTTCCTGTTGAAAAATATTTAAGTTGTACAAACTAGATTCCTTGAACCTAGCTTAGAGGAGGACTGTAAATGCTACTTTCTGAATCCTTCTATCATAATTGGTTGCAAACAACAAGATGCCTCTCTTCGTTATGCTTTGTCACATATTTGAGATGGCATTTTCGTCACTTGCTAGGGAGATTTCAAGTAGATTTAGAAATTTTGATAGAGTTAATAATAAGTTTTAGACAATTTGCTTCATAGTTCTTTGTTGTAACTGGAAAAGCAAACAGACAAAAAATAAAGGAGAAACGCTATACGAATTGAGCTTTAGGGACTAAGTCCATAATCTCGTTAAGAAGACTCTACTGTAGGATGATCTCACCCATTCATCTTCTTCACCGTCTCCCTAGATAGGCTAGTTGCAAAAGCTCATGCCCATCAAATTGCTTCTAGTTACTAGTTTCCTCATATAAAAAGTCCAATGATCATAATTAGAAACTTTTTTTTTTATTGGAAAAAGGAAGAAAAGAGAACAAAAAACAAAAACAAAAGTAAAATGTTAAAAGTACCCAATCAACATGAATTTTACATATAACCTAAATAGGAAATGCCAAACGAGGTAAGTTTGATCATCCAAGGGTGGGACTTAGGTAGGTCGGGTTTTGGAGTTAGGGTTGAAACTCAGTAGCATTTCTCAAAAATAAAATCAATTTGTCTATTCTAGCCAAAAAATGAAAAATGACTGCGTGATTTACTAACAATGGAAAATCAGATGAAAGGCCTTTTTATTGGTCTTGCTGAAGATGCGCGGGATGGATCTAACCACACGTGAGGTCCATTATGTAATTATGTAAAAACTACATTGCTTCGTCGTAAACAGGAAAGCCGCCGTTCCTTTGTCTTCAACTCTAATCCAGTAAATTCCGCCAACTCGAAGGGCATTCAATTTCAAAATGGCGAGAGATAAAACAAGGGCATTTCTGAAAACTTCCCATAGAAAACGGCCTCTTCACGTGACGCGCCCTTTCCCTACCAAAGAGGCCACGTGGTAATCTTTCCTCAGAGATGTCGCATTTTCCTGTCGCATCGACCTTATCCGTGTTTGCTTGTTTATCCTCCACGGCACTTTTTCTTCCCAAGATCCACACTCCATATCCGTCCGATCCTTCTCAACTTGCTCGACTTTTAACACAGCGTTTCCTCTATAAATCCCTCTCCCCAAAATCAACCCACTCCCTCGATTTTCCTACACCTTCAGCGAAACTAAAACCTCCGAAAAGCCATGGGCCTTCTCGACAAGCTGTGGGACGACACCGTCGCCGGACCTCGTCCGGAAAATGGTCTGAGCAAACTTCGGAAGTATTCATCCTTATCGCCAAGGTCGGAATCCCTGAAAGGTGAGATTCTCCGGGGATGTTAAGTAGGCTTGTTGTTTTGCCGTTTGTGTTGTATGATCCGATTCTTTTTTGTGCGGCTTGTTAGCAGAAAGTGATGGCGGGAATGGTAGATCGTACGGTGAGGATATCTCCGATGATACGATGAGAGTCACTCGTAGTATTATGATAGTAAAATCGGCTGGCTCGGCGGGGAACGGATCGCCGCCTTCTTCTCCTGCCGGATGTACACCTCCGATATCTCCATTCTTCGGTAAGAAGGAAGTTCTCTCTGAAAAGTAAACAAACGCGCAGATCTATAAGTACGGTTCCGAGATTCTAGAAACCTCATGGGAAGTATAAATAAATTGGCGAATATGTAGATACAGGTTATTTGGCGATCTACAAAAGCAGTGAGGGCAGTTTTGTCAATTTCTGACTGTCAAACATGTTATTCTCCTGGTTTTTGTCAATGTATTATGTTTTAGCCTTGATTTGGTATCGGATTTTTTGTTCGCAAAATGACGAATAAGTCCTCTGTACGTAATTTCTTCTCTTCCATGCATGGAGAAATAAGAAATTATTGAATTAGGAAGCGCGGAAGTTGAGATCTAAGCCGTCAAACTGTGAATCTGACGCTGCAGATCACTTTGCTTTCCAAGAAAGAATATGCACGGAAAATCGGAGTCGTCAGATCTTGTCTCTTGTCATAGTTAAGTAGTAATTGGTAGTACCCCTTTCTGGTCGTTTCGTTTAAGCCTGTCCAGCAGATGCGCATATTTTCACTAGGAAAACAGAAATGGGCTAAAGAACTAAGTAGGTCCAATTTTTCGAATGATCTTAGCCGTCTATCTTCCAGACTCTACGAATGAGCGTATAGCAGAATCATAGTCAATCTGATAACCGTAACAGGCCTTCGAAATGTGTGTTGAATAGGCAAATAGTAATGGTTAAATTCATCGTCATATGCACCACATATCAGAGGTTATATTATAATCATCATATGGTGGTGGTTCACTTTTACACATCTCTCATCCATAGCCCATCCAGCCAGATGAGTGGCTGTGATCATCGAAATAATGGGTTATTTTTGTGTTTTACCTACTTACCTATTTGAAATGAAATAGGTGCATCCACCGTATCGCATAATGGGTTCCTTTTGCTGAAGGGTCGGAATTTTTTAGAAATAATGTTAGAAACAGAAAAAGGATCTAAATATGATCTCTCTTTCATGAATCGGTCTCACTGAATCTCTATTTTGTGGTTGGCAGGATCGGGAAAGGAACCTCCTCGATTTCGTCGGAGATCTACATCGGATGCTTATGTAGGAGCGAGTGGTGCCGGACGAAGGAGCCCTTCTTCTCCCTAGGACGTGTGAGACTTGAGTTGCGGGATATAGACAACAAGGAACTATGTAGAAAATAGAAACAAGGAGAGTACTTTGGCTGTGCAATCTAATATGATATGGGTGCATTTATTAATCCAGGTTGCACATCCAAACTACCCTCAGGGGTGTCTTGTGGTTTTCGAGTGTATCCATGTAGGTAGTGCTGTTATGTACATATGCAGTAGTAATGTGGATGTTTTGTACTATTTGTGTTCTTCTTTCTGGTCTGCTTTAGTGGAGGATGGAGAGATGGTAAATGGGCATTTCATGCAAGGCCTGTTGATGAGTGTTTTTGTAAGATACTGTTGATCTCTTTAATGCATGGTTAATGTCGATCATGCCCCCCAGTAGGTTCTCTCGGTCTTCTTTTTTTTCTTCTTCTTCTTCACCAGGTTTTCTTGTTGTTTTCCATGAATGTAGTGGCCAGCTATATATGATGACCCACATATGAATGTGGTAAGTTTGCGCAATTTTTTGGTAGTAGGGTAAAAATCATCGGAACCATAAGTCATGGTTGCCTTCACGAAATGCAGTGTAGTTTGGCATCTACAGTACACGTGAGTTCAGTTCTCAGTGGTAAAAATGGATCGGCTGGGACGTTATTCTGCGGTTAAGTGCTCTAGAGGTGCTCCAATAGTTCTACGATTTGATGACCCTAGCCTTTGGATGTTGTAACGGTCTATCCCGTACCGTCTGCACAACAAAGCTGTCGCAGAATGTTGGGTCCGCGCACATATGCAGGAGTAGATTTGTACTTTGTGGCGCGGGTATTATCTATTACAATTTCGCGTCAATACCGGACATGTTTACAGATTCTTGGGTTTGACAAGAACAAAGTTATAGAAAATACGACTGCCGTAGGGACGATCATCGGTCGTCTATCGGTGGGGTTTTTCTGGCCAATTTCTGTTCATCCTTCTTGGTTGGCCTACTTTTCCGATCATTAGGTGGATTTGTGGTATTCCGATTGCCATGATCACCACAAATATGTGAATTTTCGTCCAAGCCAACGTCTCATCGAAGCATCTAGTTAAATTGCGGATGCCCGATTAGCCTATATGCACTTTTATTTCAGTCCAACGATATATCCTGTCAGTAGCTGCTCATCGATTATCATATGTGTGATGTAGGTCGACTTGAGATGGCTGTATGTCGATTCTCACCAAATTCCAGTGTGGTCCCCATGCACTAGATTGTTTAGCAGCTTTAAATACTAGATTGTGCCCATAGTCACTTTCAGATGATACCGACTCTGTAGCTCCTATCATCAGTATTTAATTGAGTCTTTGGAAGTGGCTCCTATATGTTTTTTTCGTTAAACTTGTAGGTTCATCTGGGACCCATTTCACTTAGCTTTCGTCAAACTCATGTCCTTCTAGTGGGAATGAGCACACAATTTTAGAGGCTGGAGACATCAATAATGAAAGGAGCCAAGGAATCCTGCAATTTTTACTGGCAAGAGTTTGTTTGCATTGGAAGTGAATCTGTCTTCCAAAGATGCGACGAGAAACTATTGAGTTCCGCTCAAAAGAAATGAAGATAAGTGGATTTTTTCAATTGGGGGATAATGAGTTATTTCATGAGTAGAGTGCTGGTATGGAGCGCAACAACACCCCAAGAACGTGCAATTTCTTCCAATTTATTTGTATACGTTGATCATCTAACTCTAACCTTGGAGATCTACTGGTGCAATATTCATGCTAAAAGGGCATATTTAGCACCCAAGAAACTGTTCGTTTCTATTGTTAGAAGCTCTTTCTTATCCAATATTTTACATTTAATGAAGTAAGATGCCATTTCTTCGATGAACAATATGGATCAATTGTATAGTTATGCCCACCATATAAAAGAGGAGTTACACATTCTTTGGGTGTTGTTGTTCTCTATACCAATATTACTCTTTCTTTTCTTTTTTTTCCTTTGAAAAAGTGAAATTACATAGAGATCAAAATACTACTGTTGTCCCACATTAAGTGTGACGACCCGAGTTTTCTCATGCATTTTTAAATGCAATATCTAAATTCCTAAGGCGGGATGCATCCCTATTTGAAAACCGTTTTATGAAAACCATACAATGCAGCGAAAAATCTTTTGTTTTAAACTCATTTTGAAAGCCCTGAGTGTCATTTGCTTTCACAACAATCAAAGTAGTTGTTGAAAAACTTCAAAAATCATAAATGTTTTTCCCCAAGTCTATCCAGTCACAGCACATAGTCCAACTGTAAATAAATACAAATACATGTCCAAAGGGTAGAGAGTTTACTTACATGTATCATTGTCTCCTATTTGATTCACTTGCTCGTAGCACTAATATCTCCTGAGGCGTCTTCTATTTGTGAGTGGGGCTATCCTGAAAAATGTTAAGGATAGGGTGGGTATATGCTATACTCAGTAGGAGTCTATCACTACTAGTTTTTGCAATGCATGCTATGTTTAAAATCATATTCTCTTTCAAAACATGTGCATGTTTGAATACTCATGTTCAAATTGGAATACTGACGACTTAAAGAAATAGCATAATCCAAGTCGAAAGTATCATATATCATAAACATAATGATATGCATAAGATGCTCAACTGAATCCAACTCATAGATATCTGGTATGGTATGGTCGACCAACCTCATGTCATGCTATATGCAATGCAAGTAAATCATCAAACCATAGGGTCCAACTATTCCCATGACCTCACCGCCGTGTGGTCCCCGGGTACCTGAGGACACAGGGTCATATGCCTCCATGGGACATATGACACTTTGACCCAGTGCCGTGACACCAGTGGTAGCCCCTTGTACCACATGCAGTCGAAGCAGGGACGTTGCCCTTTTTGGGCATGGTACCCATCCACCTAATAGTGGTAGAGGCTGGAGGCCAACCCAAACCTCTCAGCATAGTGCCCACGAGCTTATCAGCCCAAATCATATCAGATCAAATAAGCGAAAACCTCTTTTTCAAAACCTGTCCTCTTTGGGTCCCTCACAACTGCCTATCCAGCGTCTTTTGGGCACTCGAGTGTCTTTTGGTAACCCTCAAGGACATGCAATCTTTCAAGAACTCAATGCTCACAAATCATGCAATATATGCATTTGTTTGCAAAACATATCTATGCATAATGTATATGCAATTATTTGCAAAACATATCTATGCATAAAGCATTTATCATATGTACGCTAAATTAAGTCATGCTAAACAAGTTATATAACTTATACTTAAAACATGCATAAAACAATCATGTCTCTTTTAAAAAGTCTAGTAGCAATAGAGCACCTACCTGAAAGTCTCCTAGAGTCTCGTCCTTTATTACTTCAACCCATCCTTGTCTCATTTATAAACTCCTGGGTATGAATGGATACAAGGAGTCCTTATTAATTTCAATCCATTTAGACATTAGATGCCTAGCTCTGCCTATTGGGTTCATGGTCCTTGCCTAATTCATTCATCAGGCTAGATCCTATGGTGTGGATCTACTTTCCAATAGTTAAACTCTATAATTTATCCTCTAATCCTAACTTTAAAGTCTCATTATGTTCGCGTGCCCCAGTTCTCAAGACACCCGTGTATCCTTGTTGAACCGCGACCGCCTTACGTGCGTGCGCGCCCAAAGGCCGTGCCAGGGACTGCGTTCTGCACGCGCACATGCATGCTCAAGTGACGTTCTATGACGCGCATCATGGCACAGACGCACCTTGTAACATGGCGCGTCTCAGTTCCCAGGGCACCCTGTGCACCCTGGTCGAGCCAGGACCCGTGCCCCATGTCGCACGCGTACTCGATGCCCGCACCTGGGACAGTGTACACACTGTTGTACGCTCTGAGTCCATCCCTGGCACCCTGTCCTAGGCGCACAAAGAGCAAGGTGTCCTTGGGACGCCTGGCTCGTGCAAGGTCGTTTGAGCCGGTTTGGGGACATTTTTCGGCTAGAAAATCCGGTTGGAAAACGTCTGAGAACGCTAGATCGAGCATGGATCTAGCCTGAAAGGGGAAGAACCAAGAGAGAGAGAGAGAAGAATAGGCTTACCTGGGCAGCTTGGGGACGCCCATCGCCGGTGGTGGAACTCCATTTTCGTCTAAAACCCCATCTTGCCAGAATTCTTCAATGAAGGTGGAAACCCCGTTGCCATTGCCAGTACTGGAAAGGAGAAAGGGGACATGGGAAATGGTAATGGCTGGCCTGACTTGGGCCTGGCCGTTGCCGGAAAACACAGAGAGACGGGTTTCTTGTTTTTGCTAGAAAATCGTGTTTTTGAGAGGGGGAGATGGGGCTTTTTATAGCCCTGCTATGGTGGTGCTGCCAATGGCAGTGTCGCCCTTGGCGGTGGCAGATTCCTCTAGAAAAATCAGGATTTGAGGGTTTCTGGAAAAATCTGGGGAGGAAGACGACAGGGGGTGCCGTTATCAAAACGGCCCCTTGCGTTTTTCGTCCTTTTTCATTTTAAACGTTTTCTATTTAAATTATAGATATGCCCCTGATCTTTAAACGTCCGTAACTTCTTCATACGAACTCCGTTTTCGGCGTTCTTTGAGGCGTTGGATTTCATTTTTCTAGTAGAATCTAATGGTACCATTTCCTCACAAATTCCTTCATTTACTATTTTAAATAAAATCAAACATGCAACACAGTCCATTTCCCATAGAATGTCCAATTTTTGTTAAAAATAGTGTAAATTGCTCGGGCATTACATTAAGATATCAAAAATAAGGTTTGGAAGGTATTAATCCATATATCATCCATTTTGTTCCCCTTCCAATAAGTATGTGTCACCATTAGGCTAGTCCACTGGTTGAGAGGACTCTTACTCTTTGATTTTAGTGGCAATATCTCCCATATCCACAAACTTAAATCTTGGGGATATGATAGGGATCAGATACTGTAATGACCCTCAATTTTGAGTCATTTTCTATTCATTAGATTATAATTATAAGGGAGATAAAAAAAATTAGAATTAAGTTTCATGAATTGGGTTTAAGAAAGTAACCTCCTTGTAAACTCAAAATTTGGACTTGAGACCATCAAATTTGGAATGTACACATTAATACAATTTCAATGACACTAATTTTGCTTAAAACGAACATCATAGTGGAAAATTGTTGGGGTTTTACTATTTACGGGGGGTCAAAATTGATATTGATTTCCCTAATTGCGGACAGGTGATGCGACAGCAAAATAGCCATGCGTCGCCTGGCCCCCTCTCCTCTTGCATTGGTACGGCCATAGATGGAAAGGAGAAAGGAAGGGTTGCCCAAAAAATCCAGTGACCAAAAGACCCTCCTCCCGGTCGCTACGCCTTTCCTCTATCGCACTAAGTTTGTCTCCGAGCAGACTCCCTTGCGTTCATTGATGACGTAGGGAGATTTTTGAACACTCGATTCCTACGCGTAGAAACCCCCATCCATCTCCCTCCCCTCATCTTTGATGGGTTTTCCTTGTAGCGCATAGGCCAGCCACGCACCCAAAAACCCTCCTCTTTACTTCTTCCCCGACATCCCCTTCTCTGTATTTGGCAATGACTAACAACCCATATAAGGTTTTTTTCACCGGCATGTAGTCCCCTTTCCAAATCGGGTTCTCAGGTGCTTGATTTTTCTTCTAGAGCCCTCCTTTTACTGGCGAGCAAATGGATCCCTCTCTCTGGCGTTGACAAAAACCCATATCGAGTTTCCCTTTAGGTCATGCACCTGGTCTTTTCCCTCAACCGCTATTCACTGGTGAGGTTAAGAATTTGATCACCCCCAGCGTCCCACTCCTTCCCCCTTCTCCTCCCCAAATTGGATCCCCCCCCAGCGTAGCCAGCCACCATGCCTGTGTACGCATAGGCCGGGTGCAGGAGTGCCACCCGGGTTTCACCCCTCTATTTCTCCTTCCACCAGCATAGCCAGGCCATGGAAGGGCTGACGTGCAAGAGCCCAGTGCTGATCTCCCCTTCCCCTCCCCATTTTCCCTCATCTGCAGACTCAAGTGCGAACAACCAACAACCATCATCATTTTCCCCTTTTACCTGGTGAGTCAGGGTGAGTTGACTGGCCAAGTTAGGGTGAGTTGACTTGTTGAGTCAACTCATTCTCGACTCATTTTGGGGAATCGAGTTGACCTAGTACGCCCATGTAATTCTTGACTTCAACCCTCGATTCTAACTAATACAGGAAGGATCTCAGAGATTTGAAATAACCATTGCAATCCTAACAATGTGAGGAACAATACCCATCTTCTCATTCATTAATCAGGGAAGATCCAATCATTAATTTGACCAGACCTTTGATTGGAGATCAAATCGTCTGATCTGTGATGATCTGCCTTTGTTTTTCCAATCTAAACAGTCCATTATGATCCTCACAAAGTGTGGATTAAGATCCATGTAAGATATTTTGGATTTGAAATATCTATGGAGATGATTTAGCCAATCTTGATCAACGATTGAGATCAACTGAAGATCTATGCATGAAATTGGATCAGTTTGTATGATTAGTGCCATTTAGATTACTTGATTTGATTATTTGGTTAGAATTGCCAAATTGTTATCTAATCTAATGTGACCAGGTGAAGGAAAATGAATAGATTAGCATGGATATCTGAGCTGGAGCACAATCAGTGGATAATTCGACCAAGTAGATAGTTGAATGTTATTCAGAATGACTTGTTCTAGGTTAGATTACTATCTTAATCATTTGATGGATTGATTTGATTGTAATTAGATATGATTGAGCATGAGATTTATATAATAATGCCGATTAGTTGATTTAAATGGTAAATTACTTAAAATTGATGTAATCTGAGCCTAATAGCTCTAAAATATGCATTGATATAATTAAGAAGAAGGACTAGATGGTTATGAGTAGGATTAATTCAGCATGATTTGAATTATTAGCCAATTAGGGAAGGCCCTACCTTGAAATTCTAGGGCTGGGAATCATTGGAATGTCTTGAACGCGATGTAATAAAATACAAAAACATAATGTTGTGTGATTAAGAATCCAAGTTAGATAAATTATATTTTAAGTGTGACTGGATGTGCTATGTATCTAGGTGATTGAACTATTGTGGACCACACTAAAGTTTGGTTCAACTGAATTGGGAGGTACAAACGAGTAGTACATCGTCTGAGGTAGGTGATTACATTTAATAATAATCTGATTTCATGGATCATGACATAATTACTTGGAAACTTTGAAGCATGGATTTTATATCCTATCATGTTTTCATGAGATTCCCTTCATCATACATGATTAACATTATGGATTTTTGCTCTCCATGGTTTATACCTTGTTTTAAGGTATGATTTATGATGTATTAGCGTGTCTTGATTTGATGAGATTGATTACGCATGAAAACTCTTATGATTTATCTCATATTTGTTGCTGTTTTATGATGGGTGTTTCTGTTCGGTGGGTACTATGCTAGGAGGTTGTAGAATTGGTCACCTGCCCTTTAAATTTATGATAATTATGATTAGACATCTTCCCCAAAAGGAGGCAATGTATGTAGGAGGTGGTATCATAGGTAATCCCTACTATGGGTTTGTCCCCCATGTGAGACTGAGGAAGTCTCTTGTTTTGGTGTTGATAATGAGGGGCAGTGGTTGAGACCCCAGAGTGGTTGCCACTGTATCATAGTAGCCCATACTCTTATTTTGTATGATCATGTGGTATGGATACATTGGGTGAAGCCTATGTGGGCAGCCATATGTGGTATCTCGTGTGCGAGCTACAGGTGAGGAACCTTGGGATCATATGTGGTTTTGATATATTGGATGAAGCCTATCTAAGTGGGCCTATGGCTGAGCAAGCTTCTTGGTGCGCAAGCTACAGATGAGGAACCCTAGATTTAGAATGAGTACTCATTACCAGTGTTATGAGTATAGTGGGACACTCTTAGGGCGTGATTATGTATAGCTCCCTGTTCATCATGACATGCATTCATATTTTTTATGATGAAATTGATCTTTACTTGATTTTGATAGATGCATGACCATGCCGTATTCATGCCTTGCATGCCATGGTGATTGGATATGATATTTTTGTGTTTGGTGTAAACTATGCTTTGACCACCATTGAAATGTTCAAACTAATGATCTTTCATGTGCTATTTACTATAGATGACTGATGATTTGATGTACTACATAAATGTTTTTGTAATGACTCAAAATTTTCAATATTATTATATCACTTTTATAACCACCATCAATCATGATGGTTTCCATGTGCTAATTAGTTATAGCTCGTTTATTTTGGAAAATTTTGGAGATTAATAGATATTTAATCATATTAATAGGTGGTTGGATGTTTTATTTTAATTAACCTATGAGGTAAAGGAAATTATGAGAAATATCTACATAATTAGATTCTACACTCGAAATGGAATCCAATGCCTCAAAGAACATTGAAAATGGAGTTCGTATGACCAAGTTATGGGCTTTTAAAGATGAGGGCCAATTTTGTAAATTGAAATTACAAAGCTTAGGGACGAAAAACATAGGGGGTCGTTTTACTAACAACACCCCCCTGGTCGTCCCCTACCTCTAGCTGATGCACTACACCGCCTTTGTGCAGTGTGGCATCGCAAAGAATGGCAGCACCGCTTTCACTTGCTATAAAAACCATCTTCCCCTCTCCCTTTGATCATCCCTTCTCCTTCTCCTCTGACTATTTCAACCTAGGGTTCTGGCAGGTGTAGGAGAAGTCACACCCACTGGCAAAAGGGCACCATCTCAGGCTGCCTAGGTATGACCCTCATCCCTTTCTCTATGGCTTTCTCCCCTCTTTGGTTTTCCCTCTCTTCCAGCCCAGATCCATGTTGGATCTGGTATTTCCCGGCCAAAAATTGTCGGGGAAAAGATGGGTTCAAATCCGGCTCCATTCGAACTAGACGACCAAGGATGCTGCGCGTAACGTGCTCCCTAACATGTCCTTTGGGCACATGTGACCGTGCCAGTGCGGTCCCTGCTCGACCTGGACGCACGAGCATCCCGGGAACCAGGACATGCAAGCCCGGTATGGACGAATCTGATTCGTTCATGGATTTGCGACACTAAAAATGCAATTAAGGAGGCTATATAACTCCGATTGACCATCCGAAAGAACCATTACGTTTGTATTGATGACGCGGACCTAATGATACAATAAAATTTAGGATCATCAGACTGTTTGATGTGACTATAGCCTAAAATCCATGCAAATGTCATAGATCTACAAGATCAAAGATGATCAATTCTCATAAATTGATCCATTAGGTATATTAGAAAATCAATATACCTAGATCAAACCTAAATCATATAGATCAACTATTAGAAATCCATGAATCAGAGATCTATAGCCTATAGTATAAATCTAGCTGTTGATCTATAAATCTACTTGATAATGTATTAAGAATGAGAAATAATACTTGGGTTTGTATGTCCAAATAACATCCAGGGTTTCACAAAGGTGACTCAGGGTCAAGTAATGAAGAACGCGATTCAAGAAACATCGAGGTAGGTAGTCTGATACTACTAAGTTTTCAAATACATTTCCAAACTCTAATTGATTTATTTAATCATGATGACCATGTTTAGTATGGTTTTGAGATTTGATATTCTCATAATGAGTATGCAGATTTTCCTTATGATCTTGCATGCAATGGCTTATTTGGTAAATAGGCTTTATACAAGCACTGCATACATGTTTTGGAATTGGTTGCATAAATTGCACGAATTGTGATGATTGAGATTCAGAATATATGCATATGATATGAATTGTTGACATGTTTTAAAAATAATTACATAAAATGCCTGATTCACGATGATTAGGATTTGGATTATTTATATATGCTTTTTGTGTTATTGAGCCTGGTAGGCACTATGCTGAGAGGTTGTTATGTACGAGGTTGGCCTCCTGGACTCTACCAAAAAAAGTGGATAGTATCATTGCCAAAATGGCATTGTCCCTTCCTCAACTGCTGTGGTAAATAGGGACGACCATTGGAGGTGTTCACAGCACCCTTTCGGGGACATATCCATAGTCGTCGTGGAGGCTATGGTGGACTGGTCTCTAGGTACTGTAGACACACAATTCTAGATGTGTTCTAGTCATGAGCATAGTTGGCCCTACGATTTCAGTGTTATCGATATTCATATAGCATTAAGGTGGTCGTATACGAGTATTCGTGACTAGTTGCTGTGATGTGTTCACTGAGAGACCCATGTGCATGATATCTATAGTGATGCTATCATCTGCTTTGACCGATTACTATTTTAAGAATTTCATAATTATGATTAGTTTATGATTCATTATGTGATTACTACTCTATGATTTTCATGATAGTTATATAATTGATTTTTGGATTTCGATAAAAGCTTCCATGATTGAAATTGTGCAAACAAGCTTATGATTTATGCATAAAAATGTATGTTTACACAACAACAAAAATTGCATAATGATTCGCATGGAAAGCATCTTTCGAAACCATGTATGTTGCATACCGTGTTTTCAAAATAGTGGTATCAGATCACCTACTGAGTATGAGGAATACTCACCCAAATATAATATTTTTACAGATTAGCTCCACATAGGATTAGAAGAAGCATAAGGAAATGTTAGTACTATGCTCAAGAGAATGAAGAGAAGACAAGAATAAATGTAAGTATATGATCTATCTTTTGGACATGTATTTGTAATTATTACAGTTGGGCTGTGAGCTATGATTGGGTAGACCTAGAAAGACATTCATGATTACCATAATTTTTAAAACTACTTTGTTCATCTTGAAAGCAAATGACATTCGAGGTTTTCAAAATGATTTAAAAAAGAAGAAGAAGACTTTTTCGCTACATTGCATTGTTTTTATAAAATTGTTTTCAAATAGGGATCAATCCTGCCTTAGGAATTAGTTTTTCATTTAAAAATGCATGTGAAAACCCGGGTTGTCATAGTTTTACTCCATAAGCTTTGTCATGATATTGATATCTTTACACCACACTATTTCATTGCACTTGTTATTAAATGTGATCACCTACATGAGCAATAACATGTTAAGGCATTGATGTGGTTTGCAATACCTCAGATATAGAGAGTAGCAATAGGTTTAATGCACTGATAGAGTAGGAAAAAGTGATGACAGTTCCCAGTGAAGTATTGAGGACATTTTAGAAATGATAAGGTTTGTTCAGGACCTCATTTTAGCTATTGTTTATGGATTGTACATTAATATAAATTACAATGTGACCTGGATGTAAGGATATGTATTCATGTTGGATGTGATGGTTGTATGGACAGATCTTGGGCAATTTTGTGATGTCTTGATTTTATTAACCATTGTTGGCGTATATGTTTTTATTAAGTATTGTATTTGATTTGAATGGATGGGCATGGAGACTAAGTCTCCTTAGTGTCATGTCATATACTGTATTTATTTGACTCAGTTGGATTTTTGGTAGGAATGGAATATCATTTTCACTGTTAAATATATGATTTGTTGTTGTATGACTCTCGAGATTTTAAAAGAAGTGCTTTTAAGTCGAGTTTCTATTTTTGGTCACCTTAAAAATTGAATTTTTAAAAATAGGGATCCCGACACATTTTAAAATTGTTATTATATTGTTGTGAAAAACCCAGGGTATCATAGATACTATCTAGGAGCCTCCCTAAACATCAAGTAAAACAACAGTAATGTGACCTGCTAGGCCCAGGTTTCCTCTAACAACAAATCAAAATTCAAAAGATATCTACACCTTCTAGGTGGTTCCAATTTAATCCAAACTGTATTTTCAATTTTAAGTTCAATAATTATTTGATTCCATTTATAAATAGTCATTTTCTCTACCTCTACCTCTACCTCTACCTCTACCTCTACCTCTACCTCTACCTCTTCGTATTTATTATTTCTTCATTTCATAATTATGTCACATAGGCCACTCAAATTATACATAATCTAGTTAATATTAAACATAGCACTCTTAAGCCAAATTCCTATCTTGCAAAGTTGTATAGGTAAGAAAACAACATGCATTTGTATTTAAAGCAATCTACCTTTCTAATTTTGTGTTTAGAACTATTCTTTAATTATACCTATAACTGAACTCCCTCACGTAATATTGATGTGAAAATCCTATTTCTTACCACATAACACTTATTTTTGGGCACTCAAACAAAGAGTGTTTATTTGTTTAATTCCTTGGTTACATCTTAGGCACCTTCTACCTTCTTCACTTGACCCAGTAAGAACATTCATAGTAGGAAATCTCTCATGGATGTCTATCCACAACAAATATGTCACCTTTGGGATGCATTTTGTTGCCCAAATATTCTTCCAAAGTCTTGTGTTCAAAGATGGCAAGTTCAGAATCAGATGATAGATTTAACCCAAAACTCATCACCCTTTTCTAATGCTTATTTTATATCATCATCTTCAAATTGATTGGGTCTAACTATAATGCCTGCTATTTTTAAAATTTGAAAATTCATAATTGTGTAGAATTTTGAAATTTTGTGAAAGTTGAGAAAATTGGGAATTTAAAATTTTAAAGACGAAATCGCAAAATAAAACCTCAATATTTACAATTTACACAAGAAATGGAATTCAACGTCACTAAGAATACTAAAATCAAAGACCAGATGAAAAATGGCTAATTATTTTAATTCTCCTATTTAATAAAATAAACAAAAGCACTAGATTTGTAAATTCACATGTGGGGCCCATGAAATCAGGCACTAAAATTGATAACATGATGGGCATTTAATGAGCATGGTGATGATTACCAGTATTTATGGCTAGTAATCATTTCTATATTTAATAAAATTATATTTTATATAAAAACCAAAAAGTTTAAAATCAATACTAATGGGGGGCCTTTAAATGTACCTCCCCCCATTAATAGCCCACCTTGTGTTTTCCCCCTACATTAAGTCCCTCTCTTCGTTCCTTGTGCCACTGGTGATGACGCCATTGATGCCAATAGCGATGACGCAGTGATCCCCGCCCGTGCACGACAAAATTCCCCCTCCCTAGCCAGCCTAACCTGAAGTAGGCCCCTTTCCCCTTTCTAGTTCTTTTTCATTGAGTTTTCTGCCTGTAAACACCCAAGAATGACGTGGATTGGCATTTTCCAATGACTGTGTATACTTACTATTTCTGTGAAAATAAACCAATGAAACGGTGTCAGATGGATGATCTAACCGTTCATGTTGTGCATGATGAACCCAAGAAGAAACCCATGAAATCTCATGGGAATCCAATGGCTAAGGATACCAAAAACATGAAAAATAATATATAGGGAATTTTTTTTTATAAATGTGATAAAATTGAGTAAAAACCTCAGATTTAGGCAAAATCAGTTGATGGAAGTGTTATAAAATGAAAGTACACAAAAATCAGATCAAAATGACAAAAAAAAATGACATACTTCAAATCATGATTCAAGACATTTGTTTTGTTTGTCTCAATGACCGAACATAGATTTGACAAGAAAACTTTGATTTGACTACTTTTAGATTGGTCAAATCACAAAATACTATTAAATAACCTAGATTAGGCTGATCAATGGATGATCAGGCCTTAGAAATTGATTATATGCATCAAATATGAGATGATCTAGTGGATTAGAAGAATATATCTCATGTGATTATAAAAAAAAGTGATCTTGACCATTGATCTAATCAGGTGTCTTAGGACTGGATGATCAAAAAGTAATCTGATTGTTAAATTGATGTGTAATCATGAAGATACATGTGAATCGATTAACAAATATAAAAATTAGATAGATCATGATAAAAATTATTGGAAACAATGATCAAATGTTGCTTAAGAGTGATCCTATGGTTGGATTGTCCCCAAACTTTAGAAGATGAAAGAGACTGACCCTTTATTGATTAAGGGACATTAATTGAATGAATCATAATGTAGATTGATGATCAAAGATGATGGACAACATCTAGTGTTAGATTACCCTAATTGAGGGTTAATCATATGATCTAGGCCATTGATCTAAGATTAACTACCAGATCAGGAAAGTCATCACTTGGATTAGCTTATTTTTGAAATTTAAGAACACCAAGTGATTGGATGACTTATGATGTGATAGGTACGTTAGAGTGCACGATTTGATATTGCTTTTGCGTCTGATTGGAATACTGCATTTTTGAGGTAGGTGATTACATTTGGGACCTTTATATGATTTTAATGATCATAATGTGCTATCTGAAATTCTTGAGGCATGTGTTTTACACCCCACATGTTTTATTGAATGTGTTCATTATTTCATGTTCGATTTCATGACATTTGATTATACAATTATCCAGGGTTTAACATGTGATGGATGATATTTTATCATGCCTTTTGTTTGAGCCTATTGAGGTTTCTTTCACATGAGAGTTTTCCATGATTTATTGCATGTTTTACTATTTTATGATGGGTATTGTCGCCCAATGGGTACTATGCTAGGAGTTTTGTAGGGTTGGTCACCCATCCTCTGACTTTATGATGTTATGATTAGATACCCGCCCCAAAAGGGGCAATGTATGTAGGTGGTGGTTTGATGGATAGTCCACACTATGGGCCTGTCTTCTCCCATGTGAGACGAAGGAGGTCTCCCGTTTCGGTATCAATGGGGAGCAGCAATGGTTGAGAACTTGGAGTGATTGCCATTGCAGCATAGTAGCCCATACTCTTATTCTACATGTTCAAGCAGCGTATATGCATATGTATGCCCACAATGTGATGCTATATTAAGGGTGATGCCTATGTGGGCAGCTAGACATGGACAGGCTTATGGGCTGTGCGAGCTACTTGGTGTGTGAGCTACAAGCGAGGGACCTTGGATTTTAGGATGAGTACTCATTACTAGTGATTGAGTGTGGTGGGACACTCCTAGGTCTTATTGTGTGTAGTGCCCTGTTCATTATGACATGCATTATATTATTTTGTGCACATGGATCTATATCTGTTTTGATGGATGCTTATTCATATATTGATCATGCCTCGCATGCCATGTTGATTAGCTTTGATATTGTGCTGTTCAGGCAAAAAGCATGTTTTGATCCTGATTGTTTCATTCGGATTTATGAGAGTCATGTGTTATTCATTATGGATGCCTGATGATTTAATTTGCCCCATAAATGACTTACTCCATGAGACTTGACATGATATTGATACTCTTTGCAAAGTATTTTATCATGTGTTTTCATTATTAGTAATCACCTACACAAGCAATAACTTACTGAGGCATTGCTTTGTTTGTAATGCCTCATATTTGGAGCGCAATAGTGCCAAGGGAAAGTAGATACAGTAGCACTGATTGACTTAGTGTATGTATCTCTGATTTGTGATTTAACTCCTTTTGGGATGTACAGGGATGTATTTTTATGGATGGTATTGGACCCACACTTTTTGGTATATTGTATATTCACTTACACTGATCTGTGTATGATTTGATGATCATGGATGGAACCTTGGGGATTATGGACATTTTGTTATTACTATCTCTTCCATGGTTGATCTTTGGATTTGACATGGTCTTAAATTGAGCATGCTCAACGTATTGATGATTTGATTATGTTTATTGCTATGGTTTTGGACTTGGATGACCCTCGGAGATTTTGTTTTGGACATTTCCTTGAAATGCTTGTGTTATTTATATTAAATGTGTGTTTTCTATCTCAGGGATTCCATCTATTTTAGTAACTGTATTATTATTATATATTGGAAAAGGGATTTTGAAAACTCGAGGTATCATAGTTTGGTATCAGAGCCAGGGTTTATTCCATCATCACCACTTCAAGGGTCCAATTAGATTAACAACCCATGAGTTCAGCTAAAATTGAGATGGGAGGAATGCTTATATGATGTGACATTGGAACTTTGATGGATGGCTCCTCAAAGGAAGACTAGGTCCATCCCCGCTCCACCACTTGCCACCTTTCTGAGTCATTAGGGCAAGGGGATTGTGACACAGACTTAGTGGCCCAAGTGGTACAAGGCCAGATACCACACATATAATCTATTGAGTGAGGTAATTCCTAGGTATGAGTTGTAGAGATAACTCATATGGGAGGATTGAAAATAGTTGATACCATGAGGATTGATAGACTTTCTTTCGTAAAGATGAGACTTTAATCCTCATATGATTACGAGCAAATGCACTTTCATGGAAAGTGTGTGATTATTCTAGTATATAATCTAAATAAAGAGTATAATGGATAATTACAAATGAGAATTTTATTATATGATGAAAGGTCTATTCACATGGACTACCCTATGAGAGTTCAAGTCCTAAATTGGGCAGTATGTCTGAACATGTGAAGAGGCATAATGACTATTGTATGACAATGTGAGATAATAATGGAAAGGATCAGAAATGATTACAACTAATGAGAACTTGAGAAAGTGGAGAGGAAAATTGTATTAAATTAAATTGAAAGTAGATATTTATTTGACAAATAAATACTAATATGGTGAAAATTATTGAAAATTTTATGAGGTAAGATCCTCATGTTCAATGGGTGAATATGAACTATGAGGTGAAACTTAATGAGTTCTCATACATATAGAAATTTTGATAATCAGTCACCAATGCAAAGTCAATACTTATGAGTTATTCTGAGGATTTTACTTATGATTTGCAGATACAAAGCACTTGAGGATGAAATTAAATACTATACTATACGTGGGTAAGATGAAATTTCTTATAAATGATTTACATTCAACACGAATAGAACTGATAATGTGATCCCCAATGGTTAGGGAAGTTAGTGTGAAAGATCTATTTCATTGGAATTAAAATTGATAAAGTTGTAATTGATTTTGCTAGTTATGAGCATGAAATGAATTATCAGTGAAAGGAAATCTAAGGATGGAGATGAGTATGCCTAAGAAGTAATTATGAGGATTCTAATGATAATCATATGGGATGACACATTTTCTCCATTTTCAAGATCTTTATGTAGAAGGCTCTTAAGAAGGCCTATAATGATCAGTATTTTGTCTCATGAGAAGTTAGTGATATTGCTAGAGTTTGCCATTGTAGAACATAGACAATTGATGATTTAATAGTATTAAGCCTGCTTACACTACTAAAAATAATTGCCCTAACCCCATCATCAATAAGTGTCTACAGATAGAATTGTTGATGGATTGACTCCTGGATTGTGGAGATAGTTGATCTTAGCATGTTGCATATTAGTGATAAAGGTAACATACATAGCTTTTATGTTGAAGAAAATTTGCGTAAGGCTAAGGGGGCTGACCGCAGAGATGTGGACATGGATAGTTCAAGCCAGCCTAGTAAGGGCAAGAGACTCTTTTATCAATACAATTACATAGGCCATTGAGCCATTAACATCTGAACAGGTAGTGTCAGAATGTGGACATGGGAAGGTGCACTAGTTGTATGGACAGACACCTAGACAATATTGTACTAGAGTGACAGATCACTAGAGTAGTGGTAATAACATTAGTAGCTGCCATCATAGTGGCAATCCTTTAAATGTTTTGATTGTGGAGAGTCAGGATATCCCTTTAAAGACTATCCCATTGGACAATGAGCCAGACAGACTGGCATTAGGGATAAGGTAGCGATGGCCCCACATTATCAGTGATAAATTTTGCCTTTATTGAGGTAAGTACTAGCTTCAACCCAAGTTTTGGAAGGTACTCTCATGGTTGTCGATAGACACACCAGAGTTCTTAATCTAGGATCTAGTCATCCTTGTGGTTTGAGTATTGGCACCCTGATGAATGTGCTTGTATATATATATATATATATATATATATATGTAGTACTTCTAGTGAAAATGATGATGAGTGAGAGGATAGATATTGATCTTATCCCTACTAGATTGATTGATCATGATATCATCCTTGGGATGGATACTATTTTTAGAAGGATAGTGGATTAAAGTGAGAAGGAAGGTACTTTTAATGTATCTAGATAGCTATGATTTCACCCCTGAATAAGAAAGGGCATCCTTGAGGTTTGTGTTAACTTTGCCTTGAAGGTAATATGGTATTCTTTTGATGTACCAAGTACTTGTTGTGTGATTGTGGATGACAGAGAGCAGTTATAGTTGAGCACACAAATGCTCTGTGAGAATTCATAATCTTTCTTGGGGAGGTTTTAGGATCTTACACCATGGGAGATTGATTTTTATATTGATTTGGCATCAGACATAGTGTCATTTTCTAAGTTTCAATACGGGACGGCCCTAGCTGAGTTGGAAGAGTTCTAGTTACAAAAGCTTACCGATGAGGGTTTGTTAGACCAAGTGGGTCTTCATGGAAGGCAATAGTGCTCTTCATGGAAGAGAGACAGAACCTTGCTATTATGAACATATTTGTTTGCTTGATACAATAATAGTGGAGAACTACTATTCTCTATTGTGTACTAACGGTCTAATTGATCTATGTTGGTTGGTGCATGATGTTCATGGAGATTGATTTGAGGTCTAATCACCAGTAGTTGATGATGGCAGAGGGAGACATCTCTCTAGATGATGTCGATTGGTGAAATCGATGCACTAACATCATGTATGGATATGATGGGCTAAATTCTTAAAGTTACTAAGATGAGTCATGATTTTATAGTGAATGACATTTTTGAGGATCACAAGAAACTCTTATGCATTATTTTGAGTATCTTAAAGACTCATCTTTTGCAGCAAATGTATGTGAGTATAAATTTTGGTCAAAGAAGATGAATTTTCTTGATTGTGATATCTCTATTGATAGAGAGACTATTTATAGAGACTGTGATGAACTGGGACTATCCAAACTAGTGACTAAGGTTGATAGTCTCATTAGTCTCGTGAACTATTATCACTGGATTATTGAGTTCTCTAGGATAGCAGTGACATGGATACTATTTATATTATGTATATGAGCCTAATTTCTCATGAAGGTGAGAAGTGTGACAGTAACATATGTTTAATATGAAAGCATTTCCTATGTGTAATTAGCGTCTGAATTATGGCTTTTACTTGTGAGTAGTCGATGAGGGTGGCCTAAGAGGCGACCGATGAGGTGGGTGCAAGTGGTGGAGTGGATAAGCTTTGATTTTGATTAGCATATGATTGCCTGTTAGTGAGCTAGTACGCTTTGATTTTGATTAGCATATGATTGCTTGTTAGTGAGCTAGTACGCTTTGATTTCGATTGGCATATGATTGCCTGTTAGTGAGCTGGTATGCTATGATTTTGATTGGCATATGATTGCCTATTAGTGAGTTAGTATGCTCTGATTTTGATTAGCATGAGATTGCTTATTAATGAGCTAATATGCTATGGTATTGGTTGGCATACTTTTGCCTATATGTGAGCTAATGTGCGCTAATATAGGCTTGGTATAGAATTGCGTATGTATGAGTTGAGATGCTCTGATTGTATTGATAAGGTGATTTACTTATATTGGCTCTTAGATGAGAGTATGGTTTATGTTAATTGCATTATATGTGGTAATGATGCATTCTAACCATAATATGAGTTAGTTATTTTGGAAGGGTTGAAATATACCCTAGTTTATATATATGAGTCACTAGATGAGGGGATGACATAGCATGGGATTGTTATTGACATTCATAGGGGAAAATTTTAATATGATATGTAGATCTTATGGTATGGGGATGTTTTTCGAATTGTTGAGGAATGACATGGAAAGAATTTCATGAGAAATGAAATTGAGCACCACTAAGAATGCTAAAATTAGAGACCAGATGAAAAATGGCTAATTATTTTAATTTTCTATTTAATAAAGTAAACGAAAGGGGGGAGGGAGGGGCTTTAAATGCACCTTCCCCCATTAATAGCCTACCTTGTGTTTTGCCTCTGCATTAACTCCCTCTCTCTGTTCCTCATGCCACTGGCGACGACGCCACTGATGTTGGCAGCGATGATGTAGTGACCACCTCTCATGCGGAACGTAATTCCCCCTCCTCGGCTGGCTTGACCTAAGGTAGGCCTCCTTCTTTCTCTCCTTTCCCATTTCTAGTTCATTTTTGTTGAGTTTTTCACCTGTTAATGCCAGAGAATGGTGTGGATTGCTGTTTTTTAGTGACTGTGTATATTTACTATTTTTGTAAAAATAAATTGATGAAACGTGTTAGATGGATGATCTAAACCATTCATCTTATGTATGATGAACCCAGGAACAAACCCATTAAATTTGAGGGGAATCCAGCAATTAAGGATGCTAAAAAATGTGAAAAATAGGAGAAATTTTGTAAACATGATAAAATCGAGTAAAAACCTCATATTTAAGCAAAATCAATTGATGGAAGTGTTATAAAATGAAAGTACATAAAAATTCAGTCAAAATGACATAAAAAATTCAAAGTTTGGATATTATGGGCATCGCTGGTGGCAACTAGAATTCCGTTGTCGTCTTTGATGACGGTGACTCAGTCAGGACACCTAGGACGCAACCGGAGATGCACGGGACTACACACGCGCATGTGTGGGAGGTGAGTGCCTTGTCTTTGGGAGAGATGGAATCTGTGTGCGTACCAGCGATGGTGACGAATGCAGGACGCGTTCCGTATGCCGTGATGGTAAATTGATTTATTTATTTAAAAATTGATTAATTTAGACCTTTCATTTACTAAAAGCTCAATTATGGGAGCTACAGAGGTCCAAATCATGATCCGAGACATTTTGTGTGTTTGTCTCAATGATGGGTACTTAAATTTGACATGAAAACTTTGATTTAACCACTTTTAAATTGGTCAAATCATAAAATATTATTTAATAACCTAGATCAGGCTGATCAAGCCTTAGAAATTGATTATATCATTAAATATGAGACAATCTAGTGATTAGAAGAACATATATCATGTGATTGTCAAGGAAAGTGATCTTGACTATTGATCTAATTAGTTGCCTTAGGACTAGCTGATTAGAGAACGATCTGACCATCAGATCAACGTGTAATCATGAAGATACATGTGAATCACTAAAAAAACATAGAAATTAGATGGATCATGATGAAAATGATTGAAAACGATGATCATTTGTTGCTTATGAGTGACAAAGAGTGATCCAACAGTTGGATTGTCTCCAAACTTCATAAGATGAAAGAGACTAATCATTTATTGATCAAGGGACATTAGTTGAATGAATCATGACATAGATTAATGATCAAAGATGATAGACAAATTGTCTAGATGTTAGGAAAACCAACATCTAGCTCAGGATTACCTTAATTGAGGGTTAATCATAAGATTTGAGCCATTGATGTAGGATTAACTACCAGATCAGGGAAGTTTTCACTTGGATTAGCTTATTTTTTAGATTTAAGAACACCAAGTGATTGGATGACTTATGATGTGACAGGTATGTTAGAGTGCGTGATTTGATATTGCTTACGCACCTGATTGGAGTATCACGTTTTCAAGGTAAGTGATTACATTTGAGACCTTTCAATGATTTCATTAATCATGACGTGTTATCTGAAATTCTTGAGGCATGTGTTTTACAACTTATCATGTTTTATTGAATGTGTTCATTATTTCATGTTCGATATCATGACATTTGATTATACCAGTATCCATGTTTTGACATGTGATGAATGATATTTTATCATGCCTTTTGATTCGAGCCTATTGTGGTTTATTTCACATGGGATTTTTCCATGATTTATAGCATGTTTTGCTATTTTATGATAGGTGTTGTTGCCCGATGGGTACTATGTGTAGGAGGGTTGTAGGGTAGGCCACCCGGCCTCTGACTTTATGATTTTATGATAGGACACCCGCCCTTAAAGGAGGCAATGTACATAGGTGGTGGTATCATGGGTAGTCTGCACTATAGGTCTATCTTCTCCCATGCAAGAAGAAGGAAGTCTCCCATTCCGGTGTCGATTGGGAGTGGCAGTGGTTGAGACCCTAGAGTGGTTGCCACTATAGCATAGTAGCCCATACTCTTATTCTGCATGTTCATGCAGTGCATATATGTATGTATACCCACAGTGTGATGCTGTATTGAGGGTGATGCTTATGTGTCCGGCCAGTGGTGGGTGGGCCTATGGGCTATATGAGCTACATGGTGTTCGGGCTACAAGGGAGGGACCTTGGATTTTGGGATGAGTACTCATTACTAGTGATTGAGTATGGTGGGACACTCCTAGGTCTTATTGTGTGAAGTACCCTATTCATTATGACATGCATTATATTATTTTGTGCACACAGATCTTTATCTTTTTTGATAGATGCTTATTGATGTTTTGATCATATCTCACATGCCATGTTGATTAGCTTTGATATTATGTTGCTCAGGCGAAAAGCATGTTTTGATCCTGATTGTTTCGTTTGGATTTATGAGATTCATGCGTTATTCATTATGGATGCCTGATAATTTAATTTGCCCCATAAATGATTTACTCCATGAGACTCAATGTGATATTGATACTCTTTGCAAAGTATTTTATCATATGTTTTCATTATTTGTAATCACCTACATAAGCAATAGCTTGCTAATGCATTCTTTTATTTACAATGCCTTAGATTTTGAGCGTGACAACTCTAAGGGAAAGTAGGTGGAGCAGCGTTGATTGAGTGAGGACCATGAGGGTCATCTACCATTTTGTACTCCAAAGACTGACTTAGTGTGTGTCTCTCTAAGTTGTGATTTGACTTCTTTTGGGCTGTACAAGGATGTATATTTATGGATGGTATTTGACCCACAGGTATAGTGTATATTCACTTACAACAGTGTGTGTATGATGTGATGATCATGGATGGAACCCTAGGGATTGTGAACATTTTGTTATTACTATCTCTTCCATGGTTGATCTTTGGTTTTGATGTGGTTTTAAATTGAGCATGCTCAGCATATTGATGACTTGATTTTGTTCATTGCCGTGGTTTTGGACTTGGATGACCCTTGGGGTTTTCGTTTTGGGCATTTTCTTGAAATGCTTGTGTTATTTATATTAAATGCGAGTTTTCTGTCCCATTAACAACTTTAAAATTTAGGTTATTTTCACAATTTTAAATTATAATTTTAATGGGGATAAGAAATTTGAACTAATTCAATGGAAATTAAGTTTATGAAAATGACCTCTTTATGGGCTAGAAATTTGGACCTGCAAATATCAAATTTAGAATGTACTCATTGATACGCTCCCAATGACACTAATTTTGCATGAAACGGAGATCGGGGTGGAAAAATCCAAAAGTTTTACAAATTCAGTGAGCTTAAAATTGATAATGGCACCCCCTATTTTGTCATTTTGTGGAAAGTAGTGCAATGCCACGTGTGGAATGGGCACAACACGTGGACTGCCAGTAGCCACTCGTCGCCAGCTCCTCCTCCCATGCGTCGTGCTGCTGAAATGAGAAAGAAGAGGGGGATTGCGGAAAAATCCAACAACCCAAAAACCCTCCTCTCCTCTCCTCCGATCTCCCCTTCCCTCTCCTCTGTTTTCATCAGGCTCAGATAGAATGGGTCTGGCAACCATTGCCGGTCGTAGCCCCTCCTTGTTCCCATTTACTGGTGCACATAGCCCCCTCCTCGGTGCCCAATTTCCCCTTCCTGGAACTCTACTCCCATAGGCGATAATGCGAAAACCTAGATCGGGTTTTCCCCTCGACGACCAGCTAGCCACCCATTTCTCTTCTAACACCACCCAATCCCTCTCCTTTTCCTTTGGCGATAATTTTGGCTAGATCTGGGTGCGTGTGAGGAGGGTACCCAAAGCCCCATCTCCCTCTCTCCTCTTCCCTCTTTGCCCTATCTGTTGGGTTCCTGTCGCACGGTTAGCTGGGTATGCCTGAGTGCACATGGGCTGGTTGAACTACTCACTCTTGCCTCTTCTCTTTCCCTCCTGATTGGCCAACGTCGCATCATAGCTAGCCTGGTACACTGGAGCGCATAGACCAGCCGCATGGGCTGCCTGCTTCTTCCCTCGGCCAATTTTTTCCTCTTTCTCCTTTGCTTTTTTAGCACCGGCTCAGCTCACCCATGCGTATGTCGGTGAGTCAGGACCCTTTTCCCCTCTATCTCTCCCTCTTGGTCGAGCTTGGGCGGTGACATCACCATAGCCACCACTAGTCATCATCTCCCCCTCTCCCCTCTTCCTCTATTTTCCCTTTCTGGCGAATTAGGGCTGAGCTAACTCACTGAGTTAATTGACTCGATTTGGGGGAGACGAGTTGACTCAGTTAACCTATTTGACCCCTTGAATTTTGAGCCTCTATTATGACAATCTAGGAGAAATCTCGGAGATCCGAGAGTATCCTTGTAATCTTTGTAGTATTAGGAACGAAACCCATCTTCCCATTTCTTGATTAGGGAAGATCCAACCATTAATTTGATCAAACCTTTGATTGGAGGTCAAATTGTCTAATCTATGATGATCTGACTTCATTTTTCTGATCTAAGTAGTATGTAGTGACCCTCACAAAATGTAGATCACTGATCTATACAAGAATTTTGGGTTTGAAACGATTATGGAGATGATTTAGCCGGTCTTGATCAACAGCTGAGATGCATTGAAGATCCAAGTATGAAACTAGATCCAATTTGATGATCCGAACCATTTAGAATTATTAATTAGATTAATTAACTAGAATTACTAAGTTGTTATGTGATCTGGGGTGATCAGATGAGGATCTGTGATGAGATCAGTATGGATGTTTGATGAGATTGGGCACAATTGAGGCGATTCATGGACGATTCGACCTAGTAGACAACTGAATATTATTCATATTGACTTGTTCAAGGTAAGATTATAGCCTTAAACATTTGATGGAGTGATTTGATTTCAATTAGATATGATTGAGCATGATATTCATATAGTAATTCCCGGTTAGTTGATTTGAATAATAAATTTCCTAAGATTGGTGTGATCTGAGCTTAGTAGCTCTGAAATAGGAAATGATATAATTAAAAAGAATGACCAAATGATTATGAGTTAGCCCGATTAAGTATGATTTGAATTATTAGCCAATTCAGGTTGGCTCCACCTTGAGATTCCATGGTTGGGAATTCTTGGAATGCCTTGAATGTCATGTAATGAAATGTGAAAACATAATGCTGTGTGATTAGGAATCCAGGTTAAATAAAGTGGATTCTGAGTATGACTAGATGTGTTGTGTATATAGGTATGAGTATTGAGGTGATTGAGCTAGACTAGAGTCTTATCGAGACTTGAGAGGTATAGACTAGTGGTTCTTCATCTGAGGTAGGTGATTACATTCAAGATTTTTTCTCAATTTCATGATCACGACTTCTCACTTGAAATTCTTAAGGCATGTTTTTTACGCCCTATTGTGTGTATTAAAACATGTTTATTACTTCACTTTTGATAGCATGAGATTTGATTATACGATTATCCATGTTTTCACATGTGATGGTTTACATTTTATCATGTATTTTGATTCATCCCATTGAGGTTTATTTCACTTGGGAGTTTTCCATGAATTATAGCATATTTTGCTGCTTTATGATGGGTACTTCTACCTAATGGGTACTATGCTAGGAGGGTTGTAGGGTTGGCCACCCGCCCTTTGACTTTGTGATGATAATGATTAGACATTGCCCTTGAGTGGTACAGAGCTAGGTATGTAGGGGGTGGTATCAAGGGTAGTCCCCCCTACGGGTCCGTTCCCCTCCATGGGGACGGAGAAAGTATCTTGTTTAGGTGTCCATAGGGAGCAATAGTTGTTTAGATCCTGGTGTGGTTGCCACTGTAGCATAGTAGCCCATACTATTATTTGTATGCTCATGGGGTACCTATATGCGGGATGAACCAGGGTAAGTGGGGCCTAGGCCGTGAGTGGCTCCAGGGGCTGATGCGGGCTACACGAGAGGTACTCAGGGTTGGTATGAGTACTCATTACTAGTGTTTGAGTGTCGTGGAACACTCCTAGGGCTTATAGTATGCAGTGCCCTATTTATGATGGCATGCTTCATATTATTTTGTGGACATGGATTTTTATTTGTTTTGACAGATGCTGATTCATGTGTTGATCATGATTCGCATGCCATGATGTTTTGCTTTGATATTGTGTTGCCTCAAATGAAAAGCATGTTTTGATCCTGATTGGTTCATTCAGATTTATGAGATTCATGAGCTATACATTCTGAATGACTGATGCTTTCATTGCTTTATAAATGATTTACTCTATTGATACTCGACATGATATTGGTACTCTTTGTAAAGTGTTTATTGCTTATTTTATTTCTCGTAATCACCTACACAAGCATAGCTTGCTGAGGCATTGCAACAAAGCAATGCCTCAGATATAGAGAGTTACAATAGGTTGACACGTTGATAGAGCAGGCAAAAGTGATGACAATTTCCAATGGAGTGTTGATGACATTTCAGAGATGACAAGGTTTGTTTAGGATCTCACTTTTCTTATTGTTTTATGGATGGTACATTATTATAATTGCAATGTGACTTGGATGTGAGGATATGAATTCCTATTGGATGTGATGGCTATATGGAGGGACCCTAGGTATTTTGTTATGATTTGATTTTCTTATTGACTGTTGGAGTGCAAATTTTTATTGAAAGTAGTATTTGATTCAGATGGATGAGCATGGAGACTAAGTCTCCCATGTGTTATGTCTTGTATTGTGTTTATTAGGTGATTTTGTATTGCACATGTTATGTGCAATGATCCAAAATATAGAGGAGACTGCCGAATTTTTGGTAGAAATGGGATTTCATTTCAGCGTTAAATCCATGGTTTTGTGGTTGTATGACTCTCGGGATTTTGAAATACATGCTTTTATTGGAGCTTTGTTTTTTGGTCACTTTAAAAATAAAAGTTTTAAAACAGGGATCCCGACTGTTTTAATAAATTGTTATTTTATTGTTGGTAAAAATTTTGGGTCGGTGCAGTTTGGTATTAAAGCCTAGCTTTACTCCATCATAACCATTCCAATAGATTCAAACGTCACATATAGTCCATAAGGAGTGGTGATTTTCCTAAATATGTGTTATAGAGATAACTCAAATGGAGGATATTGATGATTATGAAATGGTGATGCCATGATGTTGGCATATCCTTCTTAGAGAATACGCAACTTTAAATCCTTGTATGAGCATAGGAGGTACACTTTTATGAAAAGTGTATGATTCTCATAGTGAAGAATTAGAATAAATATTTTAAAGTAATTTCTCTTAGTGAGTACTTTAGTACATGATGGAAGATATATTCATGTGGATTGCTTCTGAATTGATTAATTTGCATTATTTAGAATATTCATCCTCATAACAGTTATATTAACTTGAATTTATAATTTCATTACTTCATTGTTAAACCAAGTATTAACATGTTTTATAATCTAATAATCAATTGATAATCAAATAGTAGCATGTTTCATAAATATCAATAATCCATTAATAAATTAAGTATTTACAATTATTCTTTGTCATTTAAATAAGATAATCCAATTGTATAAACCATACTCTGCATAACAATTCAACCCATTCATATACCCATATGAAACTTATATGAAACTATGCCCTCAATCATATACATATAGCATATGTACACATATATGAAAATTGTTAAAAGACATATAAAATTATGAATATAATCAATAAGTCTCCTAATCTACATTCCTAGACTATACTAGGTTTCGAAATCATACCCCTCATCATGTGGGGTTCATAATCATCCAGCCTCTACTGGTATATCAATATAATCCTCATGCCCCTCACTACGGGGTCCACAATCCTTCAGCCACTATTGGGAAAACAATATAAGGCATATCATCATGCCATATCATATAAGGCATCTCATAATGCCATTATATAAGCACCATAGTGTCTATGCATGCAGTCAGAATCCATACAGAGTGCCCAGATAACTGCTGAATAATCCACCTATACCATGTTCGGTGGAAATCACAATATTCATGTCCATATGGGAGGACCATGGCTGTCACAATGGTGACATTCCCATAATTGCCCCACCCGACTTTTAGCAACACATAGTGCTTGGTATCTATAACATAATAAATTTCAGAAAGCAGGAGGCCAAACCCTCATAACTTTCCTAGCATAGCATCCCCAAGCCTCCGCTAGTCTAAAACAAAACTCTCAGGCCTCCATGCCCAGATGTAAAATAATCATAATAGTAGGCAATTTGTCTATTCATATATTTTATAACAAGAATAACATCCTCACTTATTTGTGGATAATCCACCAAGGATGTATCCTATAAACCTAGAATCATACATCATCAGTACTGACAGGGTACCCATGTACCATAAATATAATTTCACAATTCACATACATAATGTACAAGTCATAAGCATCAATTATAACATGCAATTCTTTTAATTAACATTATTTTTATCATTTTAATTTAAAGCATGTCGAATATCAATCATATCATTTTTGTTTCATAACATCCATAATTAGAAATAAGATCATGTTTAGAACATGCATCTTATTATTTAGATATGCTGTCTTAAATTTCCACTTGCCTCATGTGACATGTTCTTCAATTCCACTAGCATTGATCGCCTACCTTTCCCCTTGATCAAATCCTCATTTTCACCTGGACCATCCAAATCAAACAATCAATTAGTAATTTCTAATTGAATGATCTAATCGAATAGGTAGAATTGACCAGGATTATAGATCTTGATCAATTTCCATACCTGGATCCTTGATTGATCTCGACCGTTGATCAAGAACGAAAAAATCTTCTCTAATTGAACTTTTGATCCTAAATCTCTTATTAGATTCTTTATCTACACTACCTAATGGTCATGATAGATTATTTGGATTGGAAAAATGAAGTCAGATCGTCACAAATCAGATGATTTGACCTTTGATGAAATGTCTGATAATTTCAATAATCAGATCTTCCTAGATAAAAAAATTAGGAAGATGGGTTTTGTTCCTCACGTCCCAAGGATCACGTAGGTACTCTTGAATTTCCAAAACTCTTCCTGGATTGATCAAAATCTAGGTTTGAAGATTAAGGGTTAAACATGGGGTTCACTGAGTCAACTTAGTTCACCATAAACGAGTTAGGGTGAGTTGACTGGGTGAGTTGACTCAACCCTAACGCGCATGAACAGTGAAATCAAAGGAAAAATGGGAGTGTGATGGTGGCTTTGGGTGGTGGTTCTATCACCGCTCGGAGCTAAGACACCAAAAAAAAAAACATAGGGAAAAGGGATTTGAAACTTAGGCACGTCAGCCTTCCCAGGCTTGGCTGTGCCCTATTATGGAGAGAAAAGAGAGGAAGGGTGAATTTGGACATGTCGGCCAGGGCCAGCTTGGAGGCTTGGCCGTGCAGATGCTGTGGAGAAGGCAAAGGGGAAAGACGGGAAAAATGGTGATCAAAATTGTGGATCTGCGATGCGCCAGTAGGGGAGAAGGGTTGGCTTTCTCTTTCTTAGTGCTCTACCATGCGGAGAACTCTAGTTGTGCTTTGGTCTGATGGTGAAGAACTCGACTGGGTAGGGGAATATAGAGAGGGGGAAGTAAGGTTGTGGGAGTCATCCACTCTGGTGCTCCAGTGAGGTTATCTTGTCTTAAAGATGGGAAATCATTTGTGAACAGCTCCACTTGATGATCCATGAAGAGGCAGAAGAAGGTGTTTGTCATTAACAGGGGGAAACTGGGTTTTGGACACTGAAAGAAAATGAGGATCTACCCATTGCCAATATGTGAATGATGTGGGTTTTCTAGAGATTTCCATCTCGCCGGCACCCATGGCTTGGTAGAGCTCGACAATGGCTAAAGGAAAAAGAGATAGAAGGGAGAGAGAGTACAGAGAGGGGAAATACATATGGGATCCATGCACGTCGAAATCTGGGGGGTTTTGCTAGGCTTGGGGATGCCAAAAATGGGTTTTGGGTTGTCGGGTGTTGTGGGTTGGCAGTAGGAGGAAAAGGTACATTGGATAGAAGGGGGAAGAGGGGAGACTGGTGGGTGCTAAGGCTTGGCTGTGCAGATGCTGTGGAGAAGGCAAAGGGGAAAGAGGGGAAAAATGGTGATCGAAATCTGGGATCCACGATTCGCTAGTAGGGGAGAAGGGCTAGCTTTCTCTTTCTTGGTGCTCTACCCTATGGGGAACTCTGGTTGTGCTTTGGTCCGGTAGTGAAGAACTTGACTAGGTAGGGGAATATAGAGAGGAGGAAGTAAGGCTATGGGCGTCATCCACTCTGGTGCACCAGTGAGGTTACCTTACCAGAACAATGGGAAATTGTTTGTGAAAAGCTCCACTCAACAATCCGAGAAGAAGCAGAAGAAGGTGTTTGTCATTAATAGGGGGAAACTAGGTTTTGGACACTGGAAGAAAAGGAGGATCTACCCATCGCCGGTATGTGAATGATCTGGGTTTGTCGGAGATTTCCAGCTGGCCAGCACTTATGGCTTGGCAGAGCTCGACGATGGCGAAAGGAAAAAGAATTCGAAAGGAGAGAGAGTACATAGAGGGGAAATACGTACGGGATCCACGCACACTAGAATCTGAGGGGTTTTGCTAGCTTGGGGATGCTAGAAATGGGTTTTGGGTTGTCAGGTCTTGGGAGTTGTTGGTAGGAGGAAAAGGTATGCTGGATGGAAGGGGGAAGAGGGGAGAATGGTGGGTGCTAGGGTTTGGAATGTCAGGTCTGTTCTATTAGAGAATAGATAGTGCAATTTGTTTTTGGGAAGTCACTTAAAGGGAGGTGCCAATATCAAATATGGCCCCTTCTTTTTGTTATTAAAAATTATTTATTTTTCTTTTTAATTTAGTTTATGTTAATAATGTTTTTTCCTTATGAAACATCATCATTTCAGTCACATGTGTGTGACTTCCATTCATGATGGGTTTTCTGATGCCCCTTAACTGCAGGACCTCAAAATTCTGCTTGTGGGGCCCTTAGAGAAATTACAAAAATACCCTTTTGTAAGAAAATTACTGTTTATTTGTGTCGTTTGATTCATATCAATGAGTAGAATCCAAATTTTATAATTTCAATTCCATGTCCTTAGTTTTTTTTTTACTTTTAATTACCAAAATACCCCTAACTTCCTCATTCAGACTCTGTTTTTAGCCTTCTTTGGGTTGTTGGATTCCATTTTTTTAGTAGAATCTAGTTATTTATATTTTAATTCATGATTCTAATTCCATAAAATGTTATTCTACTAGAAAATTCATACCTCAATCATGCAATTGTAGAATTTTGGGGTTGTTACACCATGAAGAAGGAGACCATGGATAGATTGTGATATGTTGACACTTGTATTGAGGAATGAGGTGATTGTGTCATGTTCTACAATGGTAGTGAGGTTGCAAACATAACCTCTATGTAAAGAGGGATCCTCTTTGCACGAAGGCTGATCGCAGAAACTCAGACATGGGTAGTTCGAGTCAACCTAGTAAGGGCAAGAGACCTTTCATTGACACAGCTGCAGAGGACATTGAGCCAGCGACATTTGATTAGGCGGTGTTGGGATATAGATAAGAGTTGTACTAGTTGTAAGAATAAACACCTGGATAATTATATCCTAGATTTAGTAGACTACTACAATAATGGTGATGGTATCAGTACTCGCCATCATAGTGGAAATCCTTTAAATGTTTGACTGTGGAGAGTTAGGACATTACTTTAGAGACTGTCCCATTGGACAATGAGTTAGACAGACTAACATTCGAGATAAGGCAGAGATGGCCCCACATTATTAGGGATAAATTTTTCCATTACTTGGAGGCAAGTACGAGCCATGAACCAGACGGTGGAAAATATGTTCTGATTGCTGGTAACTATGTTAGAATCCTCCTTAATCTAAGATTCAGTCATTTTTGTATTTTGTGTGTTGACACCTTGATGAATGTGTTATATATATGATTGCCTCTAACTTGGATATTATGACGCCGATGATGAGTGAGAGGATGGATATTTAGCTAATCTTACTTGATATGGCTGATCATTATACCATCCTTGGGATGGATTTTATTTATTGGGAGATAGTTGATTGCTGTGAGGAAATGATTACTCTTAGTATACCTAGATAACTATTGACCTTACTCCTGAGTAAGAAGGGGTATTGATGAGGTTTATGTTAATTTTTCCTTTAAGGCAATACGGTACTCTTCTAGTGTACTGAGTCCTCCTTGTGAGTGTGACAATGGATGACAGAGAGTGGCCACGTATTGACCACACATGTGGTGTGTGAGGATTCATAATCTTTCCTGAAGAGGTTTTAGGATTTTTCATCGTTGAAGATGGATTTTTATATTGTTTAGGCATCAGATAGTGTAATTTTCTAAGGTGCCATATAGGATGGCCCTAGCTAAGCTAGAAGGGTTTCAGTTACAGTAGTTATTTGGAGAGGTTTAATAAACCTGGTGGGTCTTCATTGGGTGCAATAAGCCTCTTTGTGAGGAGAGAGACAGATCCTTATTGCTATGCATAGATTAATGATTGTTTGATAGAACCATAGTGGAGATTTGATTTTATCCAGCATGTATTGATGATCTATATGATCAACTTTAGATGTTGCATCGTGCAGTGGATATGGATTTGAGGTCTAGATATTACCAATTGAGGATTGTGACTAAGATGTCTTGAAGACAATTTTTAGAACTTGTTATAATTATTACAAGTTCTGGGTGATACTAATTGATGAAATTAGTACACTGGTAGTATGTATGGATATGATGGACTAAATTTCTAAAAGTCACTGGGTTGAGTTATGATTATGTGGTGGATGATGTTTTTGTGTATTCCATGACTTGGAGGAGCACAAGAAATCCTTGTGCATTATTGTAAGTATTTGAAGAACTCATCTTTTACTATAAATATATGTGAGTATGAATTATGGTCAAAGAAGATGAATTTTCTTGATTGCGTTGTCTTTATTGATAGGGATTGTTTATCAGGACTGTGATGAACTGGGATTAGCCCAAATTGATGACTAAGGTTGATGGTCTCCTCAGTCTGATGGACTGTTATGCTGGATCATTGAGTTCTTCACGATAATAGTAACATGGATACTAGTTATAGTACGTATATGAGTCTGATTTCTCTTGGAGGTGAGAAGTGTGACAGTAAAGTATATTAGAATGAAAGCATTTTCTCATGTGTAATCTGGTTTTGGATTATGGTTTATACTTGTGAGTAGCTGATGAGGGCGGCCTAAGAGGACGACTGTTGAGGGTGGGTGGTGTGAGAGGCACTAGCAGGCTTCTAGGTGGCCAGCTTCTAAGTGGCGAGCTTCTAGGTACTCACAATATGATCGTGCTATAGATCTGATTTTGATTAGCATATGATTGCTTATTATTGAGCTGGTATGCGCTGATCGTAATTGGCATATGATTGCCTATTAGTAAGCTGGCACACTCTAATTCTGATTGGCACATGATTGCCTGTTACTAAGCTGGTATGCTTTGATTTTGTTTAGGTATGGATTTTCTGTTGATGAGTAGATATGCTCCAATCTTAATTGGCATGTATTACTTGTTCATGAGTTAATATAATATGTGTGAGTGATATACATTGCCTAATGATGAGGTACTATGCGTTGAAATAGACTTGGTGTAGAATTGCGTATATATGAGCCTACATGCTCTGATTTTATTGTTATGAAAATTTACTTATGCTAGCTCTTGGATGAGAGTATGGTTTATGCTAATTGCATTATGTGCAGTTATGACACGTTCTAACCATAATACGAGTTATTTGATGTGGAATTATTTGAACATACATGGGGTTATATATATATATATATGAGTTGCTATTTGAGGGAATGATGTGCGGGTAATTGCTATTGGCATGTGAATTTGGAAATTTTTGGTATGATTTATAGATCTTATGATATGGGGATGTTTTAAAGGTCTTTGAAGAATAACATGAAACAAATTTCAGGGACAAAATTCCTATGAGGAGGTAAGAATGTAACAACTCTAAAATTTAGGTCATTTTCATAATTTTAAATTATAATTTTAATGGGGATAAGAAATTTGAACTAATTCCATGAAAATTAAGTTTATGAAAATGACCTATTTATGGGCTTGAAATTTGGATTTGAGAATATCAAATTTGGAATGTATGCATTAATACAATCGCAACGACACTAATTTTGCATGAAATGGAGATCGAGGTGGAAAAACCCAAAAGTTTTACAAATTCAGGGGGTTTAAAATTGATAATGGAACCCCTTATTTTGTCGTTTTGTGGAAAGCAGTGCAGTGCCACTTATGGAGTGGGCACAACATGTGGACTGCCAATAGCCACGCATCACCTGCCCCTCCTCCCATGCATTGTGCTGCTGAAATGAGAAAGAAGAGGGGGGTTGTCAAAAAATCCAGCGACCCAAAAACCCTCCTCTCCCCTCCTTCGATCTCTCTTTCCCTCTCCTTTGTTTTCATCATGCTCAGACAGAATAGGTCTAACAACCACTGCCGGCTATAGCCCCTCCTTGTTCCCATTTACTGGAGTGCACAGCCCCCTCCTCGGCCCTTGATTTCCCCTTACCAGAACCTTACTCCCATAGGCGATAATGGGAAAACCTAATCGAGTTTTTCCCTAGACGATTGGCCGGCAACCCATTTCTCCTTTAACACCACCTGATCCCTCTTCTTTTCCTCCAATGACAATTTTGGTTGGATCTTGGTGCGTGTGAGGAGGGTACTTGAAACCCCCATCCCCCTCTCCTGTCTTCCTTAGTTTTCCTTTTCTGGCAAGTTAGGGTTGAGCTAACTCGCCCGACTTGATTTGGGGGAGACGAGTTGACTCAATTAACCTATTTGACCCCTTGAACTTTAAGCCTCCATTTTGGACAATCCAGGAGGAATCTCAAAGATCTGAGAGTATCCTCATGATCCTTGTGGTGTGAGGAATGAAACCCATCTTCCCATTTCTTGGTTAGGGAAGATCCAAATATTGATTTGACCAAACATTTGATTGGAGTTCAGATCATCTAATCTCTGATGATTTGATTTTGTTTTTTAATCCAAGTAGTATGTTGTGACCTTCATAAAATGTAGATCATGGATCTATACAAGAATTTTGGATTTGAAGTGATTATGGAGATGATTTAGCCGATCTTGATCAATGGCTGAGATCCACTGAAGATCCCAATATGAAACTAGATCTAATTTGATGATCCAAACCATTTAGAATTATTAATTGAATTAATTGACTAGAATTACTAAGTCGTTATGTGAATTGGGATGATCAGGTGAGGATCTTTGATGAGATCAGTGTGGATGTTTGATGAGATCGGGCACAGTTGAAGCAATCCATGGATGATCCGACTTAGTAGACAATAGATATTATTCAGATCGACTTGTTCAAGGTAAGGTTACTATCTTAATCATTTGATGGAGTGATTTGATCTCAATTAGATATGATTGAGCATGATATCCATATACTAATGCCTAGTTAGTTGATTTAAAAAATAAATTTCCTAAGATTGGTGTGATCTGAGCTTAGCAGCTCTGAAATATGAAATGATATAATTAAAAAGAATGACTAAATGATTATTAGTGGGCTTAATTAAGCATGATTTGAATTATTATCCAATTAAGGTTGGCTCCACCTTGAGATTCCATGGTTGGGAATTCTTGGAATGCCTTGAGTGCAATGTAATGAAATGAATGTAATGAAATGCGAAAATATAATGTTGTGTGATTAAGAATCCAGGTTAAATAAAGTGGATTTTGAGTATGATTGGATGTGTTGTGTATCCAAGTATGAGTATTAAGGTGATTGAGCTAGACTGGAGTCTTATCAAGACTTGATAGGTACAAACGAGTGGTTCTTCATCTGAGGTAGGTGATTACATTTGGGAATTTTTCTTGATTTCATGATCATGACTTCTCACTTAAAATTCTTGAGGCATGTGTTTTATGCCCTATCGCATTTATTAAAACGTGTTTATTACTTCGCTTTTGATAGCATGACATTTGATTATATGATTATCCATGTTTTCACATGTGATGGTTTATACTTTATCATTTATTTTGATTCAGCCTATTGAGATTTATTTCACTTAGGAGTTTTTCATGATTTATAGCATGTTTTGTTGCTTTATGACAGGTACTTCTACCCAATGGGTACTATGCTAAGAGGGCTGTAGGGTTGGCCACCCACCCTCTGACTTTGTGATGATGATGATTAGACACCGCCCTTGACTTGTACAGGGCCAGGTATGTAGGTGATGATATCATGGGTAGTCCCCCCTACGGGTTTGTTCCCCTCCATGGGGACTGAGAAAGTCCCCTGTTTAGGTGTTGACGGGGAGTAGTAGTGGTTTAGATCCTGGTGTGGGTCCCACTGCAGCATAGTAGCCCATATTGTTATTCTATATGCTCATGTGGTATTTACATGTGGGGTGAATTGGGGTAAGCCGGGCCTAAGCTATGAGTGACTCTAGGAGTTAATGCGAGCTGCATGGGAGGGACCCAAGGTTGGTATGAGTACTCATTACTGGTGTTTGAGTGTCGTGGAACACTCCTAGGGCTTATTATATGCAGTGCCCTGTTTATCATGAAATACTTCATATTATTTTGTGCCCTGATTCATGTGTTGATCATGTTTCGCATGCCATGATGTTTTGCTTTGATATTGTGTTGCCTCAGATGAAAAGCATGTTTTGATCCTAATTGTTTCAGTCAAATTTATGAGATTCATAAGCTATACATTTTGAATTCTTGATGATTTCATTGCTTTATAATTGATTTACTCTATTGATACTCAACATGATATTGGTACTCTTTGCAAAGTGTTTATTGCTTATTTTATTTCTTGTAATAACCAACACAAGCATAGCTTGCTGAGGCATTGCTTTGTTGCAATGCCTTAGATATAGAGAGTTGCGATAGGTTGATGCGATGATGGAGTAGGCAAAAGTGATGACAATTTCTACTGAAGTGTTGATGACATTTCAGAGATGATAAGGTTTATTTAAGACCTCACTTCTCTTATTTTTTGTGGAATGTACGTTATTATAATTACAATGTGACCTCGATGTGAGGATATGAATTCCTATTGGATGTGATGGTTGTATGGAGGGACCATGGGTATTTTGTTATGACTTGATTTTCTTATCCATTGTTGGAGTGTACATTTTTATTGAAAGTAGTATTTGATTCGGATGGATGGGCATGGAGATTAAGTCTCCCATGTGTCATGTCTTGTATTGTGTTTATCAAGTGATTTTGTATTGCATGTGTTATGTGCAATGGTCCAAAATACAAAGGAGACTGTCAAATTTTTGTAGAAATGGGATTTCATTTCACCATTAAATCCATGGTTTTGTGGTTGTATGACTCTCAGGATTTTGAAATACATGCTTTTATTGGAGCTTTGTTTTTTGGTCACTTTAAAAATCAAAATTTTAAAATAGGGATCCCGATTGTTTTTAATAAATTTTTATTTTATTGTTGGTAAAAATTTCAGGGCATCACAAGGATCCTGTCTATTATTATTATTATTATTATTATTATTATTATTATTATATTAGGAAAAGGTTTTTAAAAACCCGAGGTTTCACACTAACTCTCTAGATTTTTTGCATTATGTCTTCTTCCCTCGGGTTTCACACTACAACCCGAGGTGGGTTGTAGTCCTAAGCCACACATCCCTTTAGGCTTCCACATCTCCTCCTAGCTGATAAGATGCATGCCCCTATTTTAACTGGAGTATTTATAATGAAAGTTTCTTTGTGCTTGTTCACATTTGTTGATGACAACTTTTAGGATAGGATATGCAGTCATTACAAAATAAGGCATAGCATAAGTAATTGATTGGGTTAGTTTTAATCTACCAACTCTAGACAGAGGTTGCATTCCTAGCTATGTTTATCCTCATGTTCTAATGAAGAAAGTTTAGCTAGTTTTGTGTAGGTTTTCCTTTACAGTAGGGAAGACAAAGGTAGTTTTTGTTTGTGAATGACTGAGAGAACATTTCATATTTTTCTTTGGGTGTGCTTTTGCATAAAACTAAGGATGACTCTTTAGATCTAATAATAAGACCAGACTTAACTTCATTCTTTTCAAGGATAAAACTAATGACCACACAAATTTCAAATGATTCTCTACCAAAAATAATAAGCCCATTTGCAAAGAAGAGGTGGGACAGTATTGGGTTTTCTCCATTATGTGTATGAGTTGCAAGAATTGATGTGTTATTTTTCTTAGTTGCAATTGAAAGAATCTAAGCACACAAAACAAACAAGTAAGATTATATATGATCCCTCTACCTCAGCCCCTTATTTGGTTCAAAGTACTCAAAACTAAACCCATTCACAAGAACTGGTAGCACAAGTGAGGTAACATAACCCATAACCATGTTGAGACATTTTTCAAGAGACTCAAATGCTTCAAATGTTGCTCTTGAGAAGTCCTAGTCAATGCTTGTCATAAGTCTTAGCTATATGACCCTTTATAGCCAAATTCTATTTTTTCACAATCATTTTATTGAAATTATTGAGAACTTCATGAGGGATCAAGATATTATCCTGTATTTGTTTGCTTGGAAGAAAGGAATTTTGATCAAGGCTAACAGATATAAGATAGTTTCCATATCAATCATATTCATTGAGAAGATAGGATCACTTAATAGATTTGAAAACTGAATATGACTAGATTTGAAAGCTAAATATCATTACAAAGCAAGCCACTTCTTGCTTGACCAAGAATTACAAATGAATGAGTGACGTATCATAGGGTCTTGTGTTTTCCTTAAATCAATTCCAAGAAAATGTCACTAAAAAACATAAGTTCTAAGTAAAGTACCATGTGGCACTCATTGATTTTTACTTCTTGCTCAAGCAAGTAAACTTCTCATTAGAATTTTTCATGAAAATAAAAAATCTTACTTCATAATGAAGTCACTTTTGGATCATCACTTACACTAATTAAGTTGCTTTTTCATTGAAATATGAGGTAGGTAAAGGAGGACCCTACTAGTGACTGTCTTGAATCAAAACACAAAATTTTTAGAATCTTTCTAGTGCTTCACGCATAGTCATAGGGCCTTGTACATCTAACTAAATCAGTTGCATGTATAATATTGATGTTAGCATCATTAAATCAAAATGGACATGCATTTACAGTAATAGTGGATTCAATTGATGAGCCATCAAATTCACACATTGTGGTAGAATTTTACTATTGACATGAAAAATTAAGTGCCTACTCACTTAAAATTCCATTGTTCTTATTATGTTAATAAGTCATTTTACTGGAATTAGCTAAGAATATGTCCATATGCACATGCTTGTGTAAATTAGAAAGTGTGAAGGGCTAATATAGTTCGTTTGAGGGGATATTAGCAAGGTATAAGTCATTTTTCTACTATAAATTCTATCAAATATCCTTGTGCCACCACAATTTCCATTTTTTAGATAGCTTTATGCTTTTTTGCATTTAAGGGTCTTCCCACCAATTTTATTATTTCCATGATACTCTTTCAATTTTCAATATTTTTTAAATGTGAAGATGAACTCCACATGTGGCCAATCTGCCTTTTGTTGTTTAAGGATACTCTTTATATATACCGTAAGAGTCCTGATAGGAGTCCACACTCAAGGGCATGTGAAGAAGTCTACCCCCACTTTTTCCATCACATAACATTTTCTTGAAAGATCCAAGTTAGTCATCATGTTCATTGTACAAGAATTAGGTAACACTAAGAAATTAATGTATTGGAGTGATTGGAGCCACTCATTTTAGGTCTTTAGAAAAATTAACAAAAGTTAATGGATATGATTTTCAACACAAGTGAAGAAAGGCCAAAAGTATCTAATGAGCATGAAAGTTTGTGATTAATCTATCAAAAACATTTTGAGCATAGTGAATGACTTAGATTTTTTTTTTTCCCTTTAAAGTCTTGAACAAAAAAAAGAAAAAAGATCAAATATTCCATAGGGTCTTGTTTCTTCCAATACATGTAAGCCTTTAATGAGTTCATTAATATCAATGCCTAGTAGAGATTCCACTGAGAGGGGAAAGCCATACCCAGTTCAATAAAATCATGTTAGACATTGACTGATTTCTATCCCAATGTGAGTTATCTTGAATCTTTCTTTGAAATAAATGCATATATCATTTAAGACTTGGCGTTAGGTCATAAACTTGTGGTTTTGAGAGGTGAATTGAAAGGGTGGGGCCCTTGACTTTGTAGTTTGAAATTGAGTGGGTCCACAATAAGAAAATTAAGCATATTATTAAGGACTAGCAGAGTTTGCGTTTGCCTACTAGAAACCCAAGCAGGAAACTAACACTTAACTTAGGTACCTAAAATAGAAACTTCAAAGAGTGGACCAATAAGAGTGAGGATAGGAGGAATTTCTATGAGATTCATCATAAAGATTGTCTATTAAAGATCTTGTTGGTGGAAGAGGAGATGGAGCTCACTAAATAAGAATAGATTCAGAAGGTTTTGGTACAAAATGACATATATTGGTGGGACCTCTAAGAGGAGGTCAAATGGAAACAATAGGTCAAAGGTCAAGTGTATCTAAGCTAGTGATAGGAATACAAAGTACTTTCACACTGGCTACTGTCCAAAGGATAGTCAGAAGCATGGATTCTCTATTCGAAGACCAAAAGTTTAATTGTCGATCATATAGTTTAGTACTATATAGACTTATGTAGCTCTAAACCATCCATTGCTAATTTCCTACAATCTTCAATTTTTTAGACTCTTTGAAGAGATGGAGGAGCTAGTAAGACTTTTTTCATTAGAGGAAGTAAAGAAAGTAACTTTTGAGAGTGATGGGTCTAAGGTTAGTGCACCATATTGTTTATATATGAAGTTTATACATGAATGCTAGGATATTGTGTCTCATGACTTGGGTTTCTTAAATCACTTCTTTTTAGAGGCAGATGTCATTGCTCATATGGGGCATCCTTTATGGTGCTTGTCCCCAAGATCATTGGGACTGAAACCTTGGTGATTACAAACTTGTAAGTCTAGTAAGTTTTTATGATAAAATTTTGTCCAAGACCTTTGCTGGCAGAGAAGCATGCAATTCTTTGTCTCCCTTGACCAAGCTACCTTCATGCTATGAAAAAAAATTATGGATGTCCCATTGTTGCTTCTAAATGTGTTATCATGATTGTTAAGTGTTTAATTTTGGCCAAAATACCCCTAATTGAGCATCTTATTAGATCATCTCATCATTTGCATTTGAAATTTGGCATAAAATTTTGCATTTTAGCTCCAATTGATCATCCAACCATTGATATGTAAAATCTAACAGTTTGATGCTCATTAGAGATAATCACATGTATAACATATGGTTTAGATGATTCTAATTTAGTCTTATGTTTTGTAAATCAACCAAATAGGAATTGGATGATCCAGATCAAAGTAAATGGATTAGATTAAGAAGGAGGAAACTACTTGGAAAAAGAAAAAATTGAAGATAATAAGGAAATAAAGTTCAAAATTTGGATAAGAGAGAAGAAATGGAGTTTGAATCAAAGTCAAACTCTTCTGGGAAAATCTATATAAAGAAAAGGAAGCAGAGTTGGAAAAGAAGGCTTGAAGTGGTAATTCTCTCTCTCTCTCTCTCTCTCTCTCTCTCTCTCTCTCTCTCTCTCTCTCTCTCTCTCTCTCTCTCTCTCTCTCTCTCTCTCTCTCTCTCTCTCTCTGCATCTCCTCTCCTTTCTCCCTTTCATCTGCCCCTCTTGTTTCTCTCTTTTGCGCTCCCCTCTTTCTCATTTCTCTTTAGTCTTTCATTCTCCCTTCTCTACTCCCTGTTCTTCACTCATGCACCTCCTTTTCCACCGCATCATCTCCCCTTCTCCACTGCATCATCTCACCTCTCTTCTTCTTCTCTCTCTATTACTACTCTCTTCTTCTTCTCTCACGTCCCTTCTCTTTCTCTATCTCCCTTCCTTTATCACTACCTCCCCCATCTCACCACCTCTTCTCATGTTTCTTGCTTGATTTCTCTTTCCCAGCCAACCACTCACCCTCTTTGCCTCATCTCCTCTGTCTGCCTAGTAAGAAATTCTCCATTCTCTCTCTCTCTCTCTCTCTCTCTCTCTCTCTCTCTCTCTCTCTCTCTCTCTCTCTCTCTCTCTCTCTCTCTCTCTCTCTCTCTCTCTCTCTCTCTCTCTCTCTCTCTCTCTCTCTCTCTCTCTCTCTCTCTCCATCTTCCTCACCATCACACCATATTTCTCTCATTCTCTATCGCTTTCTCGTTCCCTCTGTTACACGGGCAAGACATCAAGGACAGCCAAAGGAAGCCAACAATCCCCCTTCTTTGGTTACCTCTATTCTTGTCCCTCACTCCATGTAATGCCCGAGCAATTTATGCTATTTTTAACAAAAATTGGACATTCTATGGGAAATGGACTATTTGAATGTTTGATTTTATTTAAAATAGTAAATGAATAAATTTTTGAGGAAACTTGGTACCATTAGATTCTACTCAAAAAATGGAATCCAACACTTCAAAAATCACCCAAAACGAAGTTCGTATGAAGAAGTTACAGCCGTTTAAAGATTGGGGTATTTCTGGAATTTAAACAGAAAACGTTTAAAACGAAAAAGGACAAAAAACGTAGGGGGCCGTTTTGATAACGGCACCCCCTGTCATCTTCAACCTCTAGACCCCTCCAGAAACCCCGTTTCTAGAGGATTCTACCACCGCCATAGGCAGCACCGCCATAGCAAGGCTATAAAAAGCCCTTTTCCCCTCCTCCTCAGCTGTCCCTTTATCCTCCATTTTCTCTGACAGTTCAAGAGGGATTTCGGAAGCTAGGGTTTTAGCGTGAAGAAACCCCACCATTGGTAGTAGGCATCACTCCAAACTTGCCCAGGTAAGCTCCTCACGACTCCCCTCTATTTTCCCTTCTTCCTTGAGCAGATCCACGCCGGATTTGGGAACTTTCTGGCTGGGAAGCACAAAGCAAACCCAGGCTTGATGGGTCTGTCAACCCATCGAGCTAGACATTTCCCAGACACCCCCTCCTCTTCCCTTCCACTTCCCCAGGTAAAAACCAGGCTAGATCTAGCATTTTTTCAACCGAAAATTGCAGAAGCCAGGACCGGACCAACGAGGGAGACGATCCTGGGCATGGTGCGTGATGCACACCCAACTAAGCCCATGGACGGAGCCCAGGCATGCCACTGTGCACGAGGGCATGCAACTGTGTATGGGCGTGGCCTCGGTGTGTCCCAGGCATAGTCTAGGTTCAATTGGGAAGCATGGGCAGCCCGGGAGCCAAGGCACATTTCGACTACACCAAGGTGTGTTCGTGCGAGGTCATCCAGGATGTGCGTCACAGCGCGTTGCTTGGGCATGCTTGTGCGAACACTGCCCAGGTGCGGCCTTCGTGCACGTGCGCAACATGGGGCACGAGTCCTGGCTCGACCAGGGTGCATGGGGTGCCCTGGGACCTGAGACGCGCCATGCTACACCAAAGGTGCGTTCGTGCATTGCCATCCAAGATGTGCGTCATAGTGCATCGCTTGAGCTTGCATGTGTGCATGCAAAATGTGGTCCCTGGCACGGCCTTTAGGCGTGCACGCACATGAGGCAGTTGCAATTCAACCAGGATGCACGAGTGTGATGACCTGAGTTTTTATATGATGCAATTTTGATAAAAAGGCGAGATCTCTTGTTTTATAAGTATGAAATGCATAAAAATCTTTTTGTTTTGGAAAACAATCTTTCATAAAAACCCCGAGTGTCAAAACACATTCTCAAATTATCTAGCCATGGAAAAGTGTTAAATCAACATTATTCCCAAGAAAGTGTTAGTCATAGCCTTAGCTATTAGAGAGTAACTACAATCAAGTAACATTGAAAGATAAGGTAGGGGTTTACTTACTTGCACTTAGTCTGGGTATCTTCTGTCACAAGCGTTCCTTGCTCTTAAGTGTTTACTTTGTGTCTGAAAAATGTTGAGGATTGGGTGAGTATATACTATGCTTAGTAGGAGCCTATCACTACTAGTTTTATAATGCATGCGATGTTTAAAATCATGTGCTCTTTCAAAACATGTACATGTCTGAACACTCAATTTCAATATATCAAAAACCATTGTCAAATTGAAACACTAACGACTTAAGAATCTCACAAACCAAGTCGAAAGTATCATATATATCATAACATAATGATATGCATAAGATGCTTCATTGAATCCAACTCATGGATATCTAGTATGGTATGGTCGACCAACCTCATATCATGCCATATGCAATGCAAATAAGTGAAAAAACCATAGGGTCCAACTATGCCCACGACCTCACCGCTGTGTGGTCCCCGGGTACCTAGGGACACAGCGTCATAGCCGCCACGGGGCATATGACACATCGACCCAGTGCCGTGACACCAGTGGTAGCCCCCTGTACCACATGCAGTCGACGTGGGGACATACCCTTTTTGGGCGTGGTACCCAATCCACCTAGTAGTGGTAGAGGTTGGGAGGCCACCCCAACCTCTCGGCATAGCGCCCATGAGCTTACTAGCCCAAATCATATACGATCAAACAAGAAAAAACATCTCTTTTTCAAAACCTGTCCTCTTTGGGTCCCTCACAACTACCTGGCCCTCACAACTGCCTACCTAGTGTCTTTTGGGCACTCCAACGTCTTTTGGTAATCCTCAAGGACATGCAATTTTTCGAGAACTCAATGCTCACAAATCATACAATGTATGCAATTGTTTGCAAGACATATCTATGCATAATGTATATGCAATTATTTGCAAAACATATCTATGTGCCCGTTTGGTTCTCTTAGACGCGGTTGACGCGTCATGTTTCGTTTGGAACGTCCTGTTCGTTGGGGGACCGGGGCATCCTCAGGACACCCTAGTTCAACCTTGTCGAACCAGTGCGGCCCAGGGAACGTCCTTGGTCCTTGGTGACTCTCCAGGGCTCTATTTTGCATGATTTTTCATGCAAAAACTTAGGGAAACTGAGCTTAGGACTATTGTGAAGACGGGTTTTGAGGGATCTTGGGCATACCTGGCTTGTTGCTGGGTTTTTCTTCTCGTTTTCCCTCCAGGCTGCTTCTCCAAAATGGGTTTTCTTCAAGCTTTTGGGCTGCCATTAGAGGCGCCCAAGAGCTCTATTTATAGAGCTATAAGAGGGTTCTGGAGGGGGCTCTCACCGCCCTTGAATGGCGGTGGAGAAACCTCCAGAAGGGCGGTGATTTCTTCTCCAATCACTATTGTTCTAGAACCCTCTAGGGGGTTGATGATGAAGGATGCCCGTATCAAAACGAGCCCCTGTGTTTTGCAGGCTAAATCTGTTTTTTAATAAAAATTATATTTTTGCCCCTAAACTTCAAAGGGCCATAACTTGCTCATTTTAACTCCGGTTTAGGTGATTTTGGTCTTGTTAGATTCCTTTTTCTGAGACGCACCTAATGGTAAAATTTTCAGGGTCAAATTTCTGGGTTCAGTCAAGGTAAATAGTGAAATGACTAAAATGCCCTTATCTTCAAAAATTGAACTTTTCGTTGCTAACTTGGGATTTTAATATTACAAAATTGGAGTCATTACAACGGGTGTCCGGGGAACTGGGGTATGCGGACCTAATGAGACTTTAAAGATAGGATTAGAGGATAAATTACAGAGTTTAACTATTGGAAAGTAGATCCACACCATAGGATGTAGCCTAACGAATGAATTAGGCAAGGACCATGGACCCAATAGGCAGATCTAGCAATCTAATGTCTAAATGGATTGAAATTAATAAGGACTCCTTGTATCTATTCATACACAGGAGTTTATAAATGAGACCCAAGGACGGGTTAGAGTGATAAAGGACGAGACTCTAGGAGACTTTGAAGTAGGTGCTCTATCGCTACTAGAATTTTTAAAAGAGCCATGATCGTTTTGAGAATGCATGTATTAAGTATACGTATATGACTTGTTTAGCATGACTTATTTTATGACTTGTTTAGCATATAAATGAATTTGGCATGCATATGATAAATACATTATGCATAGACATGTTTTGCAAACAATTGCATATATTGCATGATTTGTGAGCATTGAGTTCTTGCAAAATTGCATGTCCTTAAGGGCTACCAAAAGATGCTGGAGTGCCTAAAAGACGCTGGGTAGGCAGTTGTGAGGGCCAGGCAGTTGTGAGGGACCCAAAGAGGACATGTTTTGAAAAAGAGATGTTTTTGCTTGTTTGATCGTATATGATTTGGGCTAGTAAGCTTGTGCGCGCTATGTCGAGAGGTTGGGGTGGCCTCCTAGCCTCTACCACTACTAGGTGGAATGGGTACCACGCCCAAAAAGGGCATGTCCCTATGTCGACTGCATGTGGTATAGGGGGCTACCACTGGTGTCACGGCACTGGGTCGATGTGTCACATACCCCATGGAGGCTATGATGCTATGTCCTCAGGTACCCGGGGACCACACGGCGGTGAGGTCGTGGGCATAGTTTGGGCCCTATGGTTTTGTAGATTTACTTGCATTGCATATGGCATGACATAAGGTTGGTCGACCATACCATACCAGATATCCATGAGTTGGATTCAGTTGAGCATCTTATGCATATCATTATGTTTATGATATATGATACTTTCGACTTGGATTATGCTATTTCTTTAAGTCGTCAGTATTCCGATTTAACAGTGATTTTTAATATCGATATTGAACATGATTGTTCAAACATGCACACGTTTTAAAGAGCATATGATTTTAAACATAGTATGCATTGTAAAACTAGTAGTGATAGACTCCTACTGAGTATAGTATATACTCACCCTATCCTTAACATTTTTCAGGATAGTTCCGTTCACGAGTAGAGGGTGCCTATGTTAGTGCTACAAGCAAGTGAATAAACAAAGGAGACAACTATACATGTGTGTAAACTCTCTACCCTTAGGACATGTATTTGTATTTATTTATAGTTGAATTTGTGTCTTTGTGTTGGATAGACCTGGGGAAAAACATTTATGATTTTTGAAGTTTTTCAACAACTACTTTGATTGTTGTGAAAGCAAATGCCACTCGGGGTTTCCAAAATGAGTTTAAAACAAAAGATTTTCTGCTGCATTGCATGGTTTTTGTAAAATGGTTTTGCATTTAAAAATACATGAGAAAACCCGGGTCGTCACACTCCTGCTCTTCCCTCTCACCCACACTTCCTCTCATCCCCTCCTCTCTTCTCTCTAGCTGGCGTTGTACAACATTGCCCTTCGTCTAAACCAATCATGTGCCAGCCTAGCTACCTTCTCCTTATTCCACTCCACCAGTGCGATACGAATCAACCATCTGAGTAGGCTAGTTGCACCCCTTCTACCTATTTTTGGCTATTTTCCTCCCCTTCATCTTCCCACCTCAAACTCCCTTTGTCACTCTCTTCCTCATCAGGAAAATTTCTCTAGTTTTTGGTTAAAATAAAAAATCTAAAAATTCTAGATTTGCCCTTTGGTCATTAATTTAAATTCTATTGTCAGCTTATTCTAGTTCTACCCTATCCTTATTCTGCTATTTAGGTTTAATATTATTCTCAACTCAATCCAGGAACTATATTATCCAAATCTATTTTATTCAAGCTTAACCTAATCAATAGTTTAGCTTTAATAAACAAGATTTCTTTATTTCTTGATCTTTCCATATCAGTTTTCAATCAATTCCTAGATCTTGTTCTTAAGACGTCTCCTCGTTGATTTATTATCCCTGATCTTCAATCTAAAATCCAGAGATTCGATCTAAGCCATCCAAAACCCAAAATCATTCTTTAGCCTAGATCATTAAAATTTTGAGGAATATGAACTATTTGTCTGTTAGATCTTTAATCAGAAGTGCTAGTGAGAGATTGGTGAAGGTCGATCAATGTTGATGATATCAGATTTGAAGTAATTTATCATAATCAAGCCAGAGAAGTAAATGTTATTTTTTTAGTTAATTTTCTATCTTTTTTGTACTGGGATATCTGTAATTTTCATCAATTGAATAGATTTGAGTTTATAATTTATTGTTATTTAAATTATTGTCATTTCTTTTAATTTTTGGAAATTAAATTTTATTTAAACTCCATCTTTTTAAGTCGAGTCCTTGTGGGATTATCCCGTACTTGCATCAGTTACCCTATAATAGCCAGTGCACTTGGGTAAAACAATCAACAAGTTTTTGGGCCATTTTTAAGGACCAACAATGGAGTTTCACAAAATTTAATAAAAAATTCAATAAAATAGATTTTTTTAGGAATTGCATTGTTTTAGAATTTTAAGCATTTTAGGTACATTTTTAAATTTTTCTTGGAGCATAACCACTTTATTTCCTAAATTTTATACTTATCGCTATTTTTAATTTTCAAGAAATTAGAAAAAGAAAAATTCAAGGAAGACTTTAATTAGGATAGCCAAAATTTTATTTTAAGTGAATTGTTGTGTGTATGCCTTATATTTTTTTATATCAAAATTCATTTTAAAGGGTTGTAATAATATAGGTCAAGGGTGGACCATCGTAACTTAGAAGTGGCTATGGCATGTAAATGGTCCCACCCTTGTACAAGAAGATCTTATCTAGGACCCTAATTTGAGAAGTCTTAACCCAATTTCTAGATTAGGGTTTGCATTATTAGAATAATTTTGCGTTGTTTATTAGTATAATTGCATATAGAAAGCATATTTTATAATTATTACATTTTAGGGTTTGCATTAGTTTATTATTTTTAATTACATTTTAGGGTATGTTTATCTCTTTAAGATGATTTATGTGTTGATCAAACTGCCATGGATGTGGTAATTAATTAGTAATGGAATTCTGCCTCATAAGATCAAGGGTAGATTTAATCACCACATCTTGGCCCACCTAGGATAATCACCACAAGAGCACAATCCAACCTTTCAAATTAATTAGAAGAGACCTATAGAGCCATCACATGCTTGTAGGACCCTCTTAATATAATGCATTCTATTGTCACTCTAGTGGCTTTTGAACATTGTGGTTATAGTAGGTGTCTTAAAATTCAAGAGATTTTCCTATGTCTTCTTTTGTCTCTTAGGGTCTAAACGCCTTCTGACACGAGGATTGTATTAACCACTTAAGAGTAGAACTCAACTAGTAAGTAGTAGTCAAATTTGAAAGACAGGAGTATTAGATTAGGCTAATCTAAAAGCATCTCCCCACACAAATTCAAGAAATCAAAATATTTTTGCTGCTTAGCCTTGGGGGATTGTTTAATTGTGTCTTGTGTGTGCATCATTCTAGGTACTTAGGTTGCATCATTTAGGATAGTATTTTTCTAAAAAAAACAAAAAAAGAAATAGATCTTTTGTTGTATGCCCTTTTGGATAATTGAAAAAATTAGGACGTTATATAATCAGATCAATTACCACCAATGATTCATCAATGATCAAGGGGTAACTCACCTCGTGGGTGATCAAAGCCCTCTACTCATCATGAATGAGGACCCACCACTTCTAATTGATGATGAATTCCACCAAGGATGAATAATCATCCATACATGTAAAGACAATGGAGAAGGAATGGAAATAGAGAGTGGGACTAACAGAGTGACTATGGAGACAATGATGTTTATCAAAATCTTCATGGAGGAACTTTAAGAGACTGCCTTTAGCCTACACACACCAATACACCATCTTGTGTCATTCTTTCTCAAATGATGGTGCACTAGAATTAAAAATGGGAGTAAGTCAAATACATCCCAAATTTCATGGGTTAGATAGTGAAATTCCTTACACCTTAAAGAGTTTGATGAGGCATGTAGGACCGTGCGAACATAAAACATTGGTCTGATGCTATCAAGCTTAAGCTATTTCCTTTCTTTTTAAACCAAAAAGCAAAAATGTGGTCTAATGCACTGTCAATAGATTTCATAAGGACTTGGAATGAAATGATTAGGGAATTTTGAAAAAGCTTTTCCCTACACATAAAACAAATACACTTCCCCATATGATAATGAAATTTACCTAGAAGGATAAAGGAACATTCTACGAAATGTTAGGAAAGGTTCAAAGATCTATTACTCACATGCCCACATCATGGCTATGAACCTTGGGGCATTATCAGCTTCTTTTATGAAGGACTTAACTTTAACATATGCTAATTTGTAGAGATGAAGTGCAATGGAAACTTTCTGAATCAACAACCAGATGAGGTGGAAGAGTATTTGGAATGGCTTGCTAAAAGTGTACAAACATGGGCTGATTTAGAAAGAGTAGAACATTTAGATAGACTCAAGCCCACTATCATATCTGTTAGGGGAGGCATGTATGCCATGTCTGAAAAATATGAACTTAATGTTAGAGTAGCATCCCTAGCTAGAAAAGTAGAAGCCATAAAAATGGGAAAGAAAAACTCAAATAAAGATGAACAAGTGTGTAGCATTTTGTGAAAGTACTACCCCTCTTACTCAGGATTGTCCCACCATTCCATCATTTCAAGAGGTACTTCATGATCAAGCTAATGCACTTAATACTTATGAAAGACCTTTCTCTCCATATTTAGAGATATATAACCCCAACTAGAGAAACCGTCCAAATTTTAGTTGGAGAAATGAACCAACTATTAATGTCTCACAACTAGGCCCATACTAGCCTCATCACCAAAACCAAGGACTACTTGCACTACCCCCATACCCAACTCATCAATCTCCTTCTTCTAGACTTGCCCAACCCAAAAGGCCTATAGAGGATACTATCAATCGGCTCATTCAAAACCAGGAGAGAAAAACTTCTTAATTAGAAGTTCAACTAAAACAAACTAACTAGTTTGTGAATGAAATAAAAAATATGGTGTGTCAATGGATGCAAAATATGAAAAAAGGAAAGTTTCTAACTCAACCACAAGCAAACCCTAAGGGTGTGCATTCAGTTAACAATAATACACCTAATGCATCATCAGGCTCTACAATTGAAGAGATTAAGGCTGTCACCATTCTTAGGAGTGGTAAAATAATTGAGAAAGACGAGCCTCAAAAGATTGATAAGGTAGAAAGACTCGCTGAAAATAAAGAAAAATCTAAAGAAAGGGACCCCACTCCATGTGTTGAGCCCTGTCTAATCCCTGCTCCATTCAAAGGTTGTGTCAAGTCATAAAGAGTACCACTAATAATGAGATCATGGAGATATTCAAACAAGTTAAGATCAACATACCGATCTTAGACACAATAAAACAAATCCCATCATATGCTAAAATTTTAAATGATTTAAGCACAATTAAAAGGAAATTGAATGTGCAAAACAAGGCATTTGTGACTGAACAAGTAAGCTCAATTCTTTAGCACCAAACACCCTAGAAATACAAGGATCTAGGTTGCCTCACTCTCACTTGCATCATTGGCATTCATAAGATTAACCAGGCCTTATTAGATCTTGAATCTAGTGTTAATCTATTACCATACACAGTCTATGTTCAGCAAGGACTAGAAGACCTTAAGCTAACATCCACTACACTCCAATTAGTTGACAGATCAGTGGTAATACCTAGGGGAATGATAGAAGATGTGTTAGTTGAAATAGAACAATTCTTTTTCCCAGTTGATTTCTTAGTTTTGGACACACAAAATTTAATTAGATCTTTCAACTGATTAATTTTGTAATTTTAGATAAAATATGAATTTTAGCTCTAATTGACCATCCAACCATTGACTTGCTCAATTTAATAGTCAGATAATCATCAGAGCTAATTAGAGGTGTAATGCATAGTTTAAATGATTCTAATCTAGTTTTATGCTTTATAGATCAACCATATTGAAGGTTTCAATAGCTCAAATCAAATTTAAAGGTGCATATCAACCCACAATTGATTAAGGAATTATTTCTATTTGAAAAAGGGAAAAATTAGAGGAGGAATGTTAAAGAGGAATGGAAAGCTTCAAAATAGAAAGAGGAGTGGTTGAAGTTTCCAAAAGGAAAGTGGGGAGGATTGGAAAATAAAATTAGGGGAATGAGATAGGAAACATGCAAATAGGAAGATGGGCTCATTTAAAAAGGACCAAGGTGAAGAAAGGAGCTCTCTAGATCATAGGAGGCAGCCAGAAGGAAACCAATCACTCTCCTCCCCTTTTCTCTCACTTTCTCCTCTTCCCATTCACAAACTCCCCCTAGCCTTTCACCACCCTTCTACCACTTCTTCACTTTCTTCTCTCATCCTTTGTCCTTTTTTTCCCTCTGTTTCACTCTCACTCTCACTCTCTCTCTCTCTCTCTCTCTCTCTCTCTCTCTCTCTCTCTCTCTCTCTCACTCTCACTCTCTCTCTCTCTCTCTCTCTCTCTCTCTCTCTCTATTTCTTTCGCTTCTCACTGCTTGACATGCAACATCCCTCTTCTTCTTCTTCTTCTTCTCCTTTCCCTTTCCCTTCCTTTGTCCTCTATCCTCTATTCACACTCCCTCTGTTATAGCCCAGCTTCTTGCCCTCCTTCTCTATTCACCAGCTTTACCTCAGTCCTTCCCTCTTTGTCTTTATGACATCATTCTCCTCCAATAGCACCCTACCCCATCTCTTCTCTCCAATCTTCACCTCTAGCTCAAACCTGTCACCCATCTCTATTCACTAACATGTCACCAGCCACCCGCCAGCCCCAGCTTTGCAAGCATCTGCTCTACCCAATCGCTCCTCCACCATTGCTATTTCCACACCAACAAAGACAACCAACCAAGGCAGTCTCCGGTTCCCTTCATCAATCCTCCTCTCTCCTCCTCCTCCTCCTCCTCCTCTCTCTCTCTCTCTCTCTCTCTCTCTCTCTCTCTCTCTCTCTCTCTCTCTCTCTCTCTCTCTCTCTCTCTCTCTCTCTCTCTCTCTCTCTCTCTCTCTCTCTCTTCCCCTCATTGGCCAGCCCCCTCACCCATCTCTCCTCTCCTCTTCTCTTATCCTCTTTCATTTCCTCCTCACCTTCTCTGTCTGCCAAATATCGGCTAGTCAGCCCCCACCCCCCCCCCCCATTCTCCTCCTCGGCTTCTCCAATTGAGTAGGTCGTGCCTTGCCCCAGCATCACACAACACCCAGTCCATCACTGCATCTGTTGGCAAAACCAAACCTCCTTTCCTCTCCTTCACCTTTGTTTGTCATCATCGCAACATCGCCTCTCTGATCCCTTCTCTCACTCTTCACTACACTCACAAGAAGCTAGGGAGCACCTATTCTCTACCTAACATGCATCGATATCCTTCTATCCCATCTTTCGTGCTTCATCAGCGACATCCTAAATCCTCTCTTTCACCCGCAAGCTTCTCTCTATCTCTGTTTCTTACCCAATCCTCGCCACTCTCTTGCTATCTCATTCTCTCTTTGCACCTCATTGTATCACCAGCACCCCTTTGTCTATTGGCCAGTTTCATCATGGCAGCTCCTCTTATGTCCTCTTTGTTTTGCTCCCTCCCTTGCACTGATAGCTCACTTTCATTGTCTTCTCTTCTCTTCTCTTCCCATCACGAAAACTCCCTCTATTTTCAAATCCCTCTGTCACCAGTCTTCTTCTGTTTCCCCTCTTCTCATCTTCCCCTCCTTCGTCATCTTTGTTGGGCGACAAGTTTCCTTATTTTTGTTTAAAATCAAATTTTTATCAATTCAAGAATTGTCCCTTAATCTTTAATTGAAATGGAATTTTAGCTTAGTCCAATTTTCTCTATCCCTATTCTATATATCTAGGAACTGTATAATCCATATCCGAATTGATTAAGGGTTATCCTAATCAATAATTAGCCTTAACAAATAGGATATCTTTATTTCATGATCTGTTTCACATTAGAATTCAAATCAGTTTCTAGATTTTGTTTTGAGGACATCTCTTAGCTTATCCAATGTCTCTAATGTTGAATTTGAAATTTAAAAATAGATCTAAGCCTTCTAAAACCCATTTATTTATCCAAGATCATCAAAATTTTGGAAAATCTGAACAATCCTTCCATTGGATCTTTAATCATGGAAATGTTGGAGAGATTGATGAAGGTCGATCAATGTTGATGATATTAAATTTAAAGAAATTGGTTGTGATCAAGCTAGGGAAGTAGATTTTATGTGTTTTTTAGTTAATTTTCTATCTTTTTGAATTTTAAATTCTATAATTTTCACTATTAAATAGATCTAATTTTTTATTTAACTATTAGTTAATTTTTATTATTTTCTTTGATTTTTTAGAAATTAAAATTTATTTAAACTCCATCTTTTCAAGTCAAGTTCCTGTGGAATTGACCCATACTTACATTAGCTACACTACAATAGCCTGTGCACTTGCGGAAAACAATAAAAATTTTTTTGGAGCCGTTGTCGAGGACCCACAAAGGAGTTTTTAGAAAATTTAATAACAAATAAAAGAAAAAAGAAAAATTAAAAAAAGAAGCTTTCGTTGTATGCACTTTTGGAAACACGACAAAATCAAAAGGTTAGTTAAGTGCAACCAAAAAGATATATATAACCAAATTAGTCCACATCAATGACTAATCAATGATCAAGGGGTTATTCACCCCAGGGTAGTCAAGGTCCTCCACTCATCATGAATGAGGATCCACCACTCTAATGGATGTTGAATATCAACCTCCACCAAGGAGGAATAGTCATCTACCGAATAGAAACTAGAAAAGAAATAATAATAGGGAGTGGGATCAATAGAGTGAAATTGGGGATAATAATGATGGTTATCAAAACTTTCATGGAAGAACTTTAAAACACTACCTTCATCCTATACACACTAGTACTCTATCTTGTGTCATTCTTCCTCAAAATGCTAGTGATTTAGAATTAAAAATGGGAGTAATCCAATTACTTCCCAAATTCCATGGGTTAAACAATAAAAGTCCTTGTACCTTAAAGAATTTGATAAGGTAGGCAGTACTCAAAGAATACAAAATATAGGTCTAGATACTATTAGGCTTAAACTTTTTCCTTTCTCTTTAAAGGAAAATGCTAAAATGTAGTTTAATGCACCACCAACATGTTTCGTGAGAACTTGGAATGAAATGATTAGGAAATTCTTGAAATAAATTTTCCCCACACATAAAACAAATACACTTCCCCATAAGATCATGAACTGTAACTAGAAGGATAAAGAATCATTCTATCAATGCTAGGAAAGGTTCAAGGATCTTTTACTCACTTGCCACATCATGGTGCATCATCAGCTTCTTTTATGAAGGACTTAATTCTAGTATGCACTAGTTTATAGACATGTGTGTAATGGTAACTTTCTGAACAAACAACCATATGACGTAGAGGAGTATTTGGAATGGCTAGTTGAAAGGCACAGACTTGGGCTGACTAAGAAAAAATAGAACATATAGATAGACCCAAGCCCACTTTCGCCCATGCTAAGGGATGCATGTATGCCATGTCTGACAAAGATGAAATCGTTGCCAGAGTAGCATCCCTAGCTAGAAAAGTAGAAGCCACAGAAATGGTAAAGAAAAACTCAAATAAAGAAGAACAAGTGTATAACATCCATGAAAGTACCACCTATTTTATTCAGGAATGTCCTACCATTCCACCATTCTAAGAGGTGCTTCATGATCAGGCTAATGCACATAATACTTTATAAAAGATATTTCTCCCCATATTAAGAGACTTATAATCCCATCCTAATTTTAGTTGGAAAAATGGACGTATTGCCAATGTCTCACAACTAGGACCATATCAACCTCACTAACAAAACCAAGGGCTTCTTGCCTTACCATACCAAACTCATAAACCTCCTTTTGGACTTGTCCCCACCCAAATGGCCTGTAGAGGATATAACAATCAACTTGGTCAAAACCAAGAGAAGAAAATTTATCAATTAGAAGTCCAATTGAAATAAACCAATTAGCTTGTTAATGAAACAAAAAAATAAGTTGAGTCGATGGATTCAAAATATGGAAAAAGAAAAGTTTCTAGCTCAACCACAAGCAAACCCTAAGGGAGTGCGTGTGGTTAGCACTAATGCACCATCTAGCTCTACCATAGAACAGACTAAGGCTATCACCATTCTTGGGAGTGGTAAAAGAATTGAGAAAGATAAGCCATAAAAGACTGAACAAGTAGAAAAATCCATTAAAGTTAAAGAAAATTCAAACAAAAGGACCCCACTTCACTTGTTAACCCATGTTCTATCCCTGCTCCATTTCCTAGAGGTTGTGTCAAGCTCCAAAGTCTGCCTCTAATGATGAGATTTTAAAGATTTTTAAGTAAGTCAAGATTAACATACTGATCTTAGATGCAATAAAACAAATCCCATCATATGCCAAATTCTTAAAAGACTTATGCACCATAAAAAGAAAACTAAATGTTCAAAAGAGGGCATTTTTGACTGAACAAGTTAGTTTTATTCTTCAACATCATACAACACCAAAATATAAATATCTAGGTTGCCTATCTTTGACCTGCATTGTTGAAAACTATAAGATTAATCAAGATTTTCTTGATTTGGGATCTAGTGTGAACCTACTACCATACTTGGTCTATGAACAATTAGGTCAAGTGAGTTGAAACCTACGTCTACTACACTCCGGCTAGCTGATAATTTTGTGCAAATACAGAGAAGGATAGTAGAAGATGTGCTTGTCCATGTAGAATTTTTTTTCTTTCCTATAGATTTTCTAGTTCTAGATACACAACTAGTGGTGAATGAGAAGAATGAAATACCACTAATCCTAGGATGATGATTTTTGGTTACATCAAATGCCTTAGTTAAGTGTAGAAATGGTGTTATGAAACTATCTTTTGGTAATATGACATTGGATCTAAACATCTTTAACATTTGTAAACAACCTAGTGAACTCACTAATGACTTGCATAGTGTCAACATGATAAATTTAGTTGTGCAAGATCATTTTCAATCATCTTCCTTGTCAGACCCACTTGAGGCATGTTTGCCCCATTTTAATGAGTTTCATGACGATGCATTAATAGAGGAAGTTAATGCCCTCCTTGATTTTGTTCCTATCATGGATAAAGAAAAATGAAAACCTCATTTCAATGAACATCCACCAAGGAAGTCCACTCCCCTTCCACCATTAGTAGAACTTCTTAAACTTGAATTGAAATCTCTACCATCAGATTTAAAATATGCCTATTTAGGAGAAAAATTTATTTGCATTGATGAAGAAAATGAAACTGTAGAAACATCCAACCCAGATCCACTCAATTTGTATCCTGCTTATTTTTATGAAATTAATGAAGGTACATGCATTGAGGAGGTGAAGAAATTGTTGGAGATTATGCCATTAATAATCACTTCTCAATGGCATGCCAAAGTGCAATGCCTTATAGAGCCTGATATTCCAATTGAGCCTTGCAATATAGCTTGATTGGGACCTACAAACCTTAATTGAACCACCATTAGATAGTAATTTAGGTCAACCTGAAATCTTACATGTATCTATAGAATAGGAAGGGAAAGAGTCCATTGATGTATTGTCCCTACATCAACCAACTCTAAGGTACACATTAGAAGATAATTACAGATTAAACTAAACCATATCTCTACTTCCAAAATAATAAGAACAACCTTTTAAGGAACTGCAGAGTCAGCTAATACCCTAATTTTAAGAAAATGTAAGGGAAAAGGAGGAAAAACATACACTAAATACATTGGTCAATATTATTCCTATATTGGGTTAAGACAAGGACCATCCATCTCCATATGGTATAATAGAATTTAAATTCACGATAGTTCACATTGTTATAATGCTACCCACTAAAAATTTCATCGTGGAGGAATTATATTGATTACTGTGAAATTTTGAAGATAGGGGATCGTCATAGTGGTTCCACTCAGTTTACAATTGTGGCGGTCTACTGTGTTATAATGCTACCATCACCAAAAATTTCATGGTGGAGGAAAAATATTGACTAGTGCAAGATTCTAAAGTGGTGTGAGAAATCTTGCCATTTCATTGTTAGAATTAGGAAAACTCAGTACTAACTAGGTCTAGATTAGGATACATTAGGATATGTTTGGCTGAAGACATTAAATTTAGCGCTCATTGGGAGGCAACCTAGAGTTTAAAAAATAATCTTAATGTTCTACATCACCCATATTCATTTGAGGTCTTACTTTTTAAACATCGAGGACAATGTTTCTTTGTTGGAGGTGTAAAATTCTAGTTTTTGTTAGTTTGTTCTCTTAATTTCAAAAAAAAAAATACTAAAAAAATTAACTTTTTGTGAAAATTTTTAGGTCAATTTCTACACTATGATGAGAATTGGATTTTCTAAAGTATAGTCTAAATAACTTTAGCTTATTAATGGAGTTGAACATGATAAATTCATCATTTTACTCATTTTCTAAAGTACTTCATGAAAGCAAAGTCTTAGATCACATCTATCCACACAATTGCATATACATTTTCTAAATTGTTAAGTAGTTATAACTTAGAGATCATGAAGAAATTTAGTGAAGACCTATAACCTAAGTGAGTTTTAGAGCTATTCATTATTTTTGAGAGGTTATAAATGTTCAAAATTTTCTTCAGCGTACTTGAAGCAAAATTTGATCCCATCAACTCTTAATTTGGCTAATTACCTGAATTATTAGAATATTACCTTTAAAATTATAGAAGTTCATTGAATCTAATAGATTAGATGAAACTTAGAAAATGATTTAAGACAACCTTGTTGTTAACCTGGAGACATAAAGGCTACCCAAAAGTATTTTTACCACTAGTTAGCCAACTTGAGCCTCTTTTCTCAGCCAAATTACTTTTACCCATATTAACTCAGAATAAATATATCCATTACCTATTTTCTTTGAAAGATAAGTTAGAGATGAATGAGAAAATACTTTTTAGTTGCAATGAAAACATAAAAGTGAATATCAAGAAAAGAAATGTTCTTCAAAGAAATTCAAAGGTGTTGCAAAAAAAAGTATTGAAAAGAAAATGTTTTAAGAATGCAAAGAGAAAAATGGACAAAGAAATACTCACTTTAATACAACTAAAGAAAGAATTTCCAACTTTAGAAGACCTCTACTTATTTTTGAAGGAAGTTTGAATACCCTTTCTTTGGTACCATCCTAAACCTACATTTCATCCTTGTTGAAGACCTATTGATTGAAGGAGAAATATAGTCTTGATGAGAAAATGAATGGATAGGATTTAAAGAGTAGTATTTCTAAATATTCAGATGTAATGACATCCATTCTAAATGGATCAAAATTAAATTCCTTAGTAACACCTTTTCCTTCATGAGTATATGTGAGAAAAATTTGTTTTTATTGATTGTGCTCATATATTTAAAAGAGAGATATGATTTGAACCCTTTATCTGAGAGATTCTATTTCTAAGAGTATGTCATTAGTAAGTACTGAGGTCAAGACATATTTCAAATGGAGTTCAAAAGTTAGAAGTTTACTTAGATATAAAGAATATTCTATGTGTAGACTCTGCACTCACACACTCATTTTGTGATTTGAGCTTAAGAGGAATCTTTTTAACATATGGGTAGGGTTTTGAGTTATTCATTCATTTTTATTGGTATGATAAAGTTGATAGTTTTATTGAAGATAATTCTCTAAGGAAAAAGTGCAGTAGACATAAAAAATAATTTTTAAAATTTGGTTTTACACATGTTTTTCTCGAGACTAGCAAAATGCTGGTTGGGGTGTGTGTTAAGTGTTTAATTTTGGTCAAAATACTTGTAATATAGAATTTAATTAGATCATCCAACTGATCAATTTTGCAATTTTATATTAAATATGAATTTTAGCTCTAATTGACCATCCAACCATTGATTTGCTAAATTTAATGATCAAATAATCATTTAAGCTAATTAGAGGTGTAATGCACTATTTAGATAATTCTAATCTAGTCTTATGTTTTGTAGATCAACCAGATTGAAGGTTTGTATGGCTTAGATCAAATTTAATGGTGCAAATCAACCCAAAATTGATTAAAGAATTATTTTTATTTGAAAAAGGGCAAAACTGAAAGGAGGAATGGAAAGCTTCAAAATATAAAGAGGGGCTGTTGGAGTTTCCAAAAGGAAAGTGGGGAGGATTGGGAAATAAAATTAGGAGAATGAGATAGGCAACTTGAAAATAGGAAGCTGGGGACATTTAAAAAAGGACCAAGGTGAAGAAAGGAGCTCTCTAGACTATAGGAGGTAGCCAAAAGGAAACCGGCCACTCTCCTCCCCTTTTCTCTCACGTTCTCCTCCTCTTTCACACACTCCCTCCCCCCCCTCTCTCCTACTTCTTCACTTTCTTCTCTCTTCTTTATCTTTCTGTTCCCTCTATTTCACTCTCTCTATTTCTTTCTCTACTCATTGCCCGATACACAACATCCCTCTTCTTCTCCCTTCCCTTACTTTGTTGTCTGTTCGCACTCCCTCTATCACTGCCCAGCTTGCTGCCGTCCTTCTTTGTTCATCAGCTTTACCTCTGTCCATCCCTCTTTCCCAGTTTATCTTTGTTGCATCATTCTCCTCTGACAGCATGCTACCCCATCTCTTCTCTTCGATCTTCACCTCTAGCCTAGACCTGTCACTCATCTCTAGTCATTGGCACGTCACCAGCCACCTGCCTGCCCCAGCTCAGCGAGCATTTGCTCTGCCCAATCGCTCTTCCTCCATACCTCTGCCTACACCAACACAGACAACCAACAAAGGCAATCATTGGCTCCCTTCACCTAGCCTCCTCTCTTCTCCTCTTCTCTCTCTCACTTCCTCTCATTGGCTAGCCCCATCACCCATCTCTCCTTGTTCCTTCTATGCCTCTTTCCCTCTCTCCTCTTCTCTTATCCTTTTTCATTTCCTACACACCTTATATGTCTGCCAGACATTGGCCTGGCCTGCCCCCGCTAGTTCTCCTCCTCAGCTTCTCTGATTGAGCTGATCACTTCTAGCCCCTCTACAACACCACACCCAACCCATCAACAAGTCTTCCAATAGAATGAGAGTTCCTTCTCCCCTCTCCTTCACCTTTGTCTATCATCATTGTAGCACCTCCTCTCTGCTCCATTTCTCTCTTCACTACACTCACACAATGTCGATGAGCACCTATTCTCTGCATGACATGTAGCATAATCCTTATGTCCATTTTTTTGTGCTTCATCGATGACGTACTGAATCCTCTCTTTGACCTGCAAGCTTCTCTCTATCTCTGTTTCTTTCCCAATCCTCACCACTCTCTTGCTCTCGTATTCTCTCTCTACACCCCATTCTATCACCTGAACAGTCTCTATCTATTGACTAGTTTCATCATGGCAACGTCTCTTCTCTCCTCTCTATTTCACTCACTCACTCACTCACTCACTCACTCTCTCTCTCTCTCTCTCTCTCTCTCTCTCTCTCTCTCTGTCTCTCTCTCTCTCTCTCTCTCTCTCTCTCTCTCTCTCTCTCTCTCTCTCTCTCTCTCTCTCTCTCTCTCTCTCTCTCTCTCTCTCTCTCTCTCTCTCTCGCACCTACAGCTCTCTTTCACTAGCCCTCTTTCCTTCTTTTCTCTTCACATCATGACAACTCCCTCTATTTTTGGCTCCCTCTGTTATTGGTCTAGTTCTCATTCCCCTCTTCTCATCTTCCCCTCCATTGTCTTCGCCAAGCAATGGGTTTCCTTTTTTTCGTTTAAAATCAAATTTTTATCAATTCCAAAATTGCCTTTAGTCTTTAATTAAAATTCCATTTTAATCCTTTTTAGCTTATTCTAGTTTTCTTTATCCCTGTTTTGTCTATTCAGAAATTGTATAATCTAAATCCGAATTGTTTAAGGCTTATCCTAATCAACTATTAGCCTTAACAAATAGGATTTCTTTATTTCATGATCTGTTTCACATTAGAATTGAAATCAATTTCCAAATTTTGTTCTTAGAACATCTCTTAGTTTATCCAACATCTCTAATCTTCAATCTGAAATTTAAAAATCAATCTAAGTTGTCCAAAACCCAAAATCATTATTTAACCCAAATCATCAAAATTTTAAGGAATTTGAACAATCTAACCATTGGATCTTTTATCAAGGACTTGTTGGAGAGATTGATAAAGGCCAGTCCATGTTGGATCTTTTATCAAGGACTTGCATCAACTACACTACAATAACACATACACTTGTAGAAAACAATCAACAAGTAGTAAGAAATTCTTGTCATCCTTGGGCATCCATTTTTGGTTATGTCCAATGCCTTAATAAACTACAAAAATAGTGTCTTGAGCTTTCATTTGTCAACATGACACTATAATTGAACCTCTTTGATATCTCTAAGCAACCAGGAGAAATCTCAGATGACTTGCACTGTACAATATGATAAATTCAGTCATGTAAGATCATTTCATAACCTCTTCCTTGTCGAACCTAGTTGAGGCATGTTAGGCCCACTTCAGTGAATTTATTGAGGATGCATTAATAGATGAAGTTAAAGCTCTCGTTGATTTTGTGCCCCCCGTGGACACCCTAAAGATGGAAACCTCATTTTAAGAAAATTCCATTGAGGGAGTCCACTCCCATTCTATCTTCAGTTGAACCTCTTAAGCTATATTTGGAACCTTTACCGTCTGAACTCAAATATGCCTATTTAGGAGATGAAGAAGCTTTTCCTATTATAATTGCTTCTCAATTGGAAAAATCTCAAGAGGAACAATTGATCAAAGCCCTTAGGGAACACAAAAGTGTAATAGGATGGACCTTAGCGGACATTATAGGTATTAGTCCTTTAATATGCACCCATTAAATCTGCATAGAGGATGATGCCAAACCATGTTGTTAGTGGCATAGAAGGTTAAATCTTAACATGAAAGATGTTGTTAAAGTAGAAGTCCTTAAATTGTTTGATGTGGGAATCCTCTATCCCATAAGTGATAGCAAATGGGTGAGTTTTACTCAAATAGTTCCAAAGAAGTATAAAGTGACAGTGATCACTAATGCTAATAATGAATTTATCCCTGCCAGTTAGCGCATGTGCATTGACTATAGAAAATTGAATGCTATCATTAGGAAGGACAACTTTCCTTTACCTTTCATTGATCAAATGTTAGAAAGGGTTGCAGGATACCAGTATTACTATTTTCTAGATGGTTATTTTGGGTATAATAAATTAGAAATTGCACCCAAGGATAAGGAAAAGGCTACTTTTACATGTCCTTTCGGCACTTTTTCTTACAAAAGACTGCTATTTGGATTATGTAACGACCCTGTCACATTTCAATGCTGCATGTTGAACATTTTTAGTGATATGATAAAGAGAATTTAGAGGTTTCCATGGACTTTTCTATTTTTGGTGATGCCTTTGACGCATTTCTAGAAAATCTAAGGAAAGTCTTAAATCATTAAGAAGAAAAGAACTTAGTTCTTAGTTGGGAGAAATGTCATTTCATGGTTCTGAAGGAAATTGTCCTTGGCTACATAGTGTCATCCAAAGGTATAGAGGTAGACAGAGTGAAAGTTGACCTTATTACCAATCTATCCATTCCCAAATATGTTATAGATATCGCTCTTTCCTAGGTCATGTAGGATTCTGTAGGAGGTTTATTAAAGATTTTAGTGCCATATCTAGACCGTTGTATTACCTCCTTATAAAGGATACCCCTCTTGAGTGGACTTATGATTGTCGAAAAGCTTTTATAAAGCTAAAAGACAAGTTAACCACTGCACCTTTTATGCAGCAACTTGATTGGAGCCCATACTTTGAAATCATTTGTGATGCTAGTGATTACACTATAAGAGCTATACTAGGATAGAGAAAAGAGCAAAATCCATATGTTATTTGCTATGTAAGCAGGACCCTAAATAGCCCCCAAATGAATTATTCCACTATGGAGAAAGTTGACTTCACATTGGATAAGTTCAAGTCTTACTTAGTTGGATCTAAACTAGTCATCTTCACTAATCATTTAGCCCTCAAGTATCTTCTTTCCAAGAAGGATGCTAAGGTTAGACTAATTGGATGGATTCTTTTACTTCAAGAGTTTGACATTGAGATAAAAGATAAAAAAGGAGTAGAGAATGTTGTAGTTGAACACTTATCTCACTTAGTCCCAACATAACATTTGGATGAGTTGCCAATTAACTATACTTTCCCTAATGAGCAACTTTTTCGTGTCTCCCATCCTCCTTGGTTTGCTGACATTGCAAATTACTTAGTCATAAGGAAGATTCCTGAACATAGGAACAAATTAGAAAAGAAAAAATTCTTTTCCAATGTTAAGCACTTTTGGTATAATCCATATCTATTTAAGTACTGCCCAAATCAAATAATTAAGAGATGTGTCCCCGACTTGGAGCAATGCAATGTCATCTCCTTTTGTCATTCTGAAGCATGTGGTGGACATTTTTCAGCACAAAAAACTGCTGCAAAGATTTTACAGTGTGGTTTCTATTGGCTGTCATTATTTAGAGACACACATGTATTTTGTAAATCATGTGAGTGATGTCAATAGTTAGGAGGAATAACCCATAGGAATATGATACCTCTGAACCCTATCGTTATTATTGAAATTTTTTTTATTGTTAGGGCATTGATTTCATGGGGCCTTTCCCACCTTCTTTTGGCTACACTTATGTCTTATTGGCTGTAGAATATGTTTCCAAATGGATTGAGGCTAACCCATGTAGGAATAATGATCATAAAATAGTTGTTAAATTCTTAAAAGAAAACATGTTTTCTAGATTTGGGACCCTTTGAGCCATTATAACTAATAACATATCACCGACAAACAAATTGACAAGTAGAAGTATCTAATCGTGCTATAACACAAATTCTTTAAAAGACAGTTAATTTGGATTGTAAGGATTGGTCTCTTAGATTGACTAATGCTCTCTAGGCTTATAGGATTGCACATTGAACCAATTGGTATGTCTCCCTATCATATTATGTACGGTAAGGCTTATCATTTGCTTGTAGAATTGAAACATAAAGCCTACTGGGCAATAAAGACCTTTAATTTCAACATGAAAAAAGTAGGGTCACATAGAAAACTCTAACTTAATGAGTTGGAGGAAATTATGTAAGAAGCTTATGAGAGTAATATGATATAAAGAAAAGACAAAAGTTTTCATGATAAAAACATAATGAAAAGATTCTTTACTCTAAACTAGAAGGTTCTGCTATACAATTCTAAGCTCCACATATTTCTAAGTAAGCTTAGATTTCAATGGACCAGTCCATATACAATTAACGAAGTTTATACATATGGGACCATTGTAGTTGAGGATGCTAGGATTGGCCATACTTTTAAAGTGAATGGCCAACATTTAAAGCCTTTCCTAGAATATGGGAATCTGAAAGTTGAGTCCACAACTTTAGAGGACCCTGTTTATCAGATTTAGAGGATTTGATCCCTCTATACCATATTTTGTATTTTTTTGTTGTTTTCTACATCATCCTTATTCATATTAGGTCCTAGTTTTTAAACATTGAGGGCAATGCTTCTTTCAGGTTAGAGATGAATGAAGAAATACCTTTGGTTGCAATTATAGTAGAAAAGTGAATATTAAGAAGAGAAATTCTGTAAAAGAAAAAAAAAGTACTAAAAAGAGAGAGAAGAGTTTGAAGAATGCAAAAAAGAAAGAAATATTCACTTTATGCAAAGTAAAGAAGAATTGTCAACTTTAGTAGAAGACCTCTACTTATTTTTGAAGAAACTTTGGATAAACTTTATACCCTTTCTTTTGTACCTTGTCCTAAGCCTATGTTTTGTCCTAATTAAAAACATATTGAGTTTAGGATGAATATAGTCTTGATGAGTATATGAATGAATAGGATTTAAAGAGTAATATTTTTAAGTATTCAAATGTAATGGCATCCATTCTAAAGGGATCAAAACTAAATTCCTTAGTAACTCCTATTCCTTCATGTGAGATAAATTTGCTTTTATTTACTCCACTCACATATTTAAAAGAGAGATATGCTTTAAACCTTTAATATGAGAGATTCTATTGTTGAGTGTATGTCATTAGTGAGGATTGAGGTCAAAACATATTTCAGATGGAGTTCAAAAGTTAGAGTCTACTAAGAAATAAAGATTATTGTAAATGTAGACTACACACACACACACACACACACACACACACACACACACACACACACACACACTCAGATTTGAGCTCAAATTGAATGTATTTAGCATATGGGTAGGATTTTGAATTTTTCATTCAACTTTGTTAGCTTGCTAAAATTGATAGATTTATTGAAGATAATTCTCTACGAAAAAAGTGGAGTTGATTTGAGAATAATTTTTGAAATTTGGTTTTTTGTAGATTTTCCTCAGGACTGGCAAAATGTTGGTTGGGGGGTGTGTCAAGTGTTTAATTTTGGCCAAAATACCCTTAATCTAGTATCTTATTAGATCATCTCATCAATTAAATTTGAAAATTTGCATTATAGTTCCAATTAATCATCCAACCATTGATTTATAAAATTTAACTATCAGATGATCATCAGAGCTAATCAGATGTATAAGGTATAGTTTAGATGATTCTAATTTAGTCCTATGTTTTGTAGATCAATCAAATTGGAATTGGATGATCCAGATCAAAGTAAATAGATTAGATCAAGAAGGAGGAAACTACTTGGAAAAAAAAGAAATTGAAGATTAATCAGGAAATAAAGTACAAAATTTGGATAAGAGAGAAGAGATGGAGTTTAAATCAAAATCAAACTCTTTTGGGAAAATCTATATAAAGAGAAGGAAGCAGAGTTGAAATGGAAGGCTTGAAGAGGTAATTCTCTCTCTTTCTCTCATTCGCTCTGTCTTTCTCTACCTCTCTTCTCCTCTCTCTTTCATTTCCCCCTCTTGTTTCTCTCTTTCCTACTCCCCTCTTCCTCATTCTCTCTTCTCTCTCTCTGCTCCTTATTCTTCACTCACACACCTCCTTTTCACTCGCTCCTCCTCCCTTCCTTTCTTCAATGACCCGACACAGCAGCTTGTCTCCTCTCTCCACTGCAGACCATAAATGCAAGGAGAATACTTACAAGACCTGCTGCGCCATCTTCCCTTCTTCACTGCACCACCTCTCCCTCTCTTCTTCTTCTCTCTCTACTACACCTCACTTCTTCTTCTCTCACACCCACTTCTCTTTCTCAATCTCCCTTCCTCTATCACAGCTCCCCATTGCATTGCCTCTTCTCATCTTCCTTACCTGATTTCTCTTTCCTAGCCAATCACTCACCTTCTCTGCCTCATCTCCTCTGTTTGCCCGGTAAGCAATTCTCCATTATCTCCATACCTCTTCTCTCTTCTCTCTTCTCTCTTTCACTTTCTTCCTCTCTGTTATTTATTTCTTTGACTTCCTCACCATCGTACAATCTTTCTCTCCTTCTCCATCTCTCTCTTGTTTCCTCTGTTATGCCAGCAAGACACCAAAGATAGCTTAAGGAAGTTGACAATCCCCCTTCTCTGGCTACCTCTGTTCCTATCCCTCCTCTTGCTCTTCCCTCTCACCCGCACTTCCCTCTTTGCTTCCTCTCATCCCCCTCCTCTCTTCTCTTTGCCTAGTGTTGCACAGCAACAAATAGCACTACCCTCCTCCTGAACCAATCACATGCCAGCCTAGCTCCCTTCACCCTGTTTGACTCCATTGGCGCGACATGGATCGACAGCTCGAGTGAGCTGGTCTCACCCCTTTTTCCTATTTTCCTCTTCTTCTTCCCACCTCAAACTCCCTCTGTCACTATCGTCCTCGTTGAGAAAATTTCTCTGGTTTTTGATTAAAATAAAAAATCTAAAAAATCTAAATTTTCCCTTTGTTCATTAATTTAAATTTCATTTTCACCCCTTTTTAGCTTATTCCAAAATTTCCTTATCCGTGTTCTACTATCCAGGTTCTATATTATTCTCAACTCAATCTAGGAGCTGTGTTATCCAAACTTGTTTTATTTAAGCATAACCTAATCAACGGTCTAGCTTTAATAAATAGGATTTCTTTGTTTCGTGATCTTTCCATATTAGATTTTCAATTAATTCCTAGATCTTGTTCTTAGGACATTCACTAGTTGATTTATCATCTCTAATCTTCAATATAAAATCCAGAGATTTGATCTAAGTTGTCCAAAGTCCAAAATCATTCTTTAGCCCAGATAATCAAAATTTTGGGGAATCTGAACTATCCAACTATTAGATCTTTAATCAGAAGGACTAGTGAGAGATTGATTAAGGCTAATTGACATTTATGATATAAGATTTGAAGTAATTTTTCATAATCAAGCTAGGAAAGTATATTTTATTTGCTTTTTAGTTAATTCTCTATCATTTTCTAACTTGGATATTTGTAATTTCCATTAGTTGAATAGATTTGAGTTTATAATTTGTTGTTATTTAATTTTTGTCATTTATTTTAATTTTTTTATAATTAAATTTTATTTAAACTCCATCTTTTTAAGTCGAGTCCCATGGGATCGACCGGTACTTGCATAAGCTACACTATAGTAGTCCATGCACTTGCGGTAAAACAATTAATGATGCATAAGTCTAGGATGGGTGGAATGTTATCTAGACTTGATATACCTAAGGCATAGCATAGGGTGGCCATTTTGAAATTCATGAAGGGAATGGATTTTGCACAATATTAGTGGGATTGGATGCTTAAATGCATGAGTTATCTCTAATTTTTTTCTTGATAAATGGTTGTGATCCAAGTTGTCCATCAATTTCATTAGATTACAAGACTTTTTGCTAAAAACTATCCACCCATTCCTTATTATCATTCTGTAAAATCACTAGGAGAAATAATAGGCATCAATCTTAAATCAAACATGCATTGATTTCAAGCATAATCATCCAATCAAAACATAGATAAACATGTTAACTATCAACATCACTCCTCTATTTTCATGTGATAATTCTCAATAAAAAAACCATAGATTCATGATATAATCAAAGGAAAACATATATCATGGTTCATACATGCCATCATAGCATATAGGATGAAGATCTCATAACTTATTAATGAGAGAATCATTGTTTGCATTGTTTTTCATAGTAAAAAATGTATAGAGAAAATAGGTTTTGTATCTTTTGAAAACAAGGGTGAATGGCTAGATCTATCTAATGTAAGATTGGTGTTTCCTTCTTGTTTTCTCTCTTCTTTATTCCTCCCCCCCCCCCCCCCCCTCTCTCTCCCCTTGTGTTTCACACAAGATCTTCCTGCTATTTTCCTCTCCTTTAATCTTCATGTATTTCTCTTATTTTATCCTATTTAAGCTATGTAAGATCTCTAGATTTCCTTTTAATAAGTGGAATTCTTTCTAATTGGTTTTTCTAACTTCCTTGCATTTTCTTAAGTTTCCAAAGTGTTTTAATCTAAATCTGATTCCTTTCCTAGATTTCTAAAGATCTAGGTAATTTCTTTGAGGAAACTATTCTGACCTTCCTAGGATTCCTTCTGGGTTTTTTTATATGTTATTTTCCATCTTATTTTTAAGTCAAATTAATTTTCAAATGGGGCCCACTTCACTCCATTATCAAAATTTTGCATTTGTAATAAAAAAGGACAGTCATTATTAATTTTGAAACTTGTTTTGGTCATAACTTTCTCTCTAGATTCTAGATTTAGATGATCTTATAGTTGTTGGATTTATGTTTCTTCACTCTATTCATTAGTATATGTTTTAGAATTAGATTCATAGAATAAGGGATTGTGCATTTTAGACCCTTAGATTAACTTATAATTTTATTAAACATCAGAAATTGGCACTAAAATTTGGGACATTACAATCCGTACTTAATCTACCACTTTAGCATGTTAATAAAAATGAATGAAAAATTCAAAACCTTGCCATATGTTGAGAATATTTTGTTTAGGCTTAGATCTTAGAGTTTAGTGTGTGTACACTCTACATATATAATAGATCTTGACTTCTAAGTATACTATAGCTCTTGAGCTCCTGAAATATGTTGTGACCTCAATTCTCACTAATAGACATACATTCAAAATTGAAAATCTTATAAAAAGGGTAAAATATATATCTCTTTAATATGTGAATAGAATAAAAAATAAAAAATATATCTCACATATACACAAGAAAGAGCAAGAGTTACTAGGAACTTGTTTATGATCCCTTTGGAACAAATGTCATTACCAAGAAAGTAAAATTTACTACACTGTAATTTCTATCTATTCATATGTTCATTAGATTTACATTCTTCTTAGAATGAACATGTGATATGTTGGGATGAAACATGGGATTAGGACAAGGTTATGAAAAGAAAGGGATCTATAGGGTGTTTAAAGACTTCAACAATAAGTAGAGGTCTTCTACGAAGAGTTGAAAATCCTTCTTTTTTGTTCTGAAGTTAACATTCTATTTGCACTTGTTTTCTTTTCTATTTTCAAAACATTTTAATCTTCTATGAAAAACATTTCATTTCTTGATAATCACTTGCTTTTGTGTATTGCAACTTACATGTACTTGCTCAATGATAAAAGTATCTTTGGTAGGCTTTATGTCTCTAAGTTAAAAATAAAGATGACCTAAATCATTTTCTAGGTTTCATAGAACCTATCAGATTCAACAAACTTCAAGAAAATTAAGAGTAACATTCAAATAATGAACATTGCTAATTGACCAAATCAAATATATTAGGATCAATTAAGAATTATGTGTGCTAAAGAAAAATTAGAATATATATATATATATATATATAACTCTTGAAATAATGAATGACTCGAATATTCACATAGGTGATAACTCTCCATTGATTTTATTTAGGGTCCCTAAAGTTAAATTACTTATCAATCTGGATTATATACATGCAATTATATGTAAATATTTTGAGATTAGCTTCCACAAAATACTTTAGAAAGTGAGTAAAGTAATGAACTAATCACATATAATTTTGTTAATAAGATAAAGATGGAAAGAAAGATTACATTTCAAAAAATATAATTCTCATCATTGTATATGAATTTACCTAAAACCTCAAAAATATTTTTAAATAGCTAAATTTTTCAAAAAAATTTATTTTTCTTTTTTACATGAAATAAAAGAATACAACTAAAAAATAGAATTTACCAAATTTCTACACCCTAGAACTTAAGTGAAACATTGTCCTCAATATTTAAAAAGTAGAATGATGAAAATATGTTGAGAAATAAAGAACTAGGAGATGTAGAAAAGGAAAATCTTGAAAAGCAATGGTATAGAAATATTACAGATGGAAATGTGGTAGAGGAATAGGATCCCCTCAATCTTGGTAAATATGATCTTTTTGAGTTTTGGACTTAACACTTGGATCATAATTCTCTAGTAAAGGCTTAAAGCATTGTCTCTTTAGTATCCTTAATCTCAATAGTCTCGTATGGAAAAACTTCTTTCACTATATATGTACCAGTCCATCTAGATTGAAGCTTCCTTGATAAAAGATGAAGCTTAGAATTTTACAGGAGAAGTTTTTGGGTTGGAGTAAAGGATTTTCTCATAATGTTTTAATCATGAAAAACTTTTTCCATGTCCTATTACTTTCATAAACTTTCTACCTAATCTCTTCCAACTCATTAATTTGAAGCTTGAGATGTGAGCCTGCATTATCCATATTAAAATTAAAGGTTTTAGTAGCCTAGTAAGCTCTATGTTTCAATTCAATAGGCAAATGACAAGCTTTATTGTATACAATAGGATAGGGAGACATACTAATTAGGGTTTTATATGCAATCCAATGTCCAAAGTGCATCATCTAAGAGACCAATCTTTACAATTTGGGTTAACAGTCTTTTGAAGAATTTGTTTTGTAGCTAGATTAGATACTTCTACTTGTCCATTTGTTTGTGGGTGATAAAATGTTATAACTTTAAGGGTAATATTGTATTTTGTTATAAGAGCTACAAAAGCTCTGTTACCAAAATGACTACCATTATCACTTATAATAGCTCGGGGTATACCAACTATAGAAAAGATATTTTCTTTCAAAAACTTAAGAACTATTTAATGATCATTATTCCTACATAGAATGGCCTCTATCTATTTGGAAAATAGTCTACAACTATTAAAATATACACATATCCAAAAAAGGGAATGGCCCCATGAAATCAATGTTCCAACAATCATTTCCCCTACTACAAGAATAAGATTTAGAGGCTTCATATTCCTATGGATTATTTCTCCTAAATTTCATAGTGTTCACAAGCTTTACATATCTCATGTGTATCTTTAAAAAGAGTGAACCAATAAATAACACACTATAAAATTTATGCAGCGATTTGCTATGCAAAATTTTTTCCCCACATATGCTTCAGAATAACAAAAGAAGATGACACTATTTTGTTCCATACCAAGTTCACATCTCCTAATTATTTAATCTGGGCAATACTTAAATAAATAAGAATTGGCCAAAAAATAGTTCTTTACTTTGGAGAAATTTTTATAGTTTACTTGCTTACTACAATGTTCAAGTATTTTCCATGTGACTAATTAGTTTGCAATATCAACAAACGAGGGAGGATGGGAAACATGGAATAATTGCTCATCTGGGAATGTACTTCCAAAGAATCATTTAGGACGAGCCTGAAAAGATATTCAGCTACTACATTTTCTACTCCTTCCTTATCTTTAATTTCAATGTCAAATTCTTGGAGTAGAAGAATATATCTAAGCAGTCTTGGCTGAGCATCCTTCTTAGAAAGAAGGTACTTAAGTGCCAAATGATTAGTAAAAATGACTATCTTAGAACCAACTAAGTAGGATATGAATTTATCCAATGTAAACATGAAGGTAAGGAGTTCCTTTTCCACAGTGGAATAGTTCATTTGAGTACTATCAAGCATCCTACTTGCATAGTAGATGACACATGGATTTTTATCCTTTCTTTTCCTTAATACTACTCCTATAGCATATCATTAGCATGACACATGATTTCAAAGAGTAAACTCCATTGAAGTGGCTGAACGATAGCTGTAATAGTTAACTTGTCTTTTAGATTTGTAAAAGCTTCTTGACAATCACCAGTCCTCTTAAAAGAAGTATCCTTTATAAAGAGGTGCCTCAAAGGTCTAGACAAGTCATTGAAATCTTTAACAAAACCTCATGTAGAAACCTACATGACCTAAAATTGAGTAGATATGCCTAAATAATTTAGGGATGAGTAGAGTAGTAATCAAATCAATTTTGGCTTTATCTACCTCTACTCCTTTGGATTAAACAATATGACCAAGTACAATCCCTTGAAGACAATAAAATAGAATTTAGCACTAAGTTCTTCTCCTCACCATGACTCGAGATTTTTCTTAGGTTCTCAAGACATGTTTCAAATGAATTATCAAAACTAAAAGTTCTCCATAAAGACCATTAAAAACTGCTCTACCAAGTCACTGAAAATACTCAGCATGTATCTCTGAAAAGTAACAAGAGTATTACACAATCTAAATGGCATTCTTTTGTAAGCAAAAGTTCAAAAAGGATAGGTAAAGGTGGTCTTTCTTAAACCTCATAGCAATTTCTATCTAGTTATATCCAAAATAACCATATAGAAAACTATAGAACTTGTATCCTACAACCTTTCTAACAACATATCAACAAAGGGCAAAGGAAAGTGGTCTTTCCTAGTGACAACATTCAACTTTCTATAATTAATGAACATACACCAACCTATGATGACTCTAGTAGGAATTAATTCATTGCTAGCATTTGTTATCATTGTCACTCTAGACTTCTTAGGAACCATTTGTGTTGGACTCAGCTATTTGCTATCACTTATGGTGTAGATAATTCCCACATCAAGCAATTTAAGGACTTTTTCTCTAACCACTTCTTTCATATTGGGATTCAATCTAGGCTATTGTTGACGACATAGTTTGGCATCATTCTCCAAGTATATTCTTTGAGTATAAATTAAAGAGTTAATTTCTTTTATACTAGCATGGTCCATCCTATTTACCTTTGTGTTCCTTTAGAGTGGCTATTATTTGTTCCTCTTGAGATATTTCTAATTAGGACAAAATTATCATAGGAAAAGTTTTTTTTTTTCTCCTAAATATGCATAATTTAGTTATATGGTAGTGGCTTTAATTCAACCTTAGGAGGTTCAACTGAGGATGGAATGGGAGTGGACTCCCTTTTAAGTAGATCCTCAAACAATGTTTTCATATTTCTATGTCCATGGCAGGCATAGAATCAAGTAAGGTTTTAACTTCTTTTGTCAATGCATCCTCATTAAACTCATTATAATGGGCAAACAGGACTTTTGGGTCCGTAAGGAAGATGAAATAAATTGATCTTGTACAACTAAATTGATCCTGTTTACACTACAAAGTCATTAGAGATGTCTCCTAATTGCTCACAAATATTGAAAATATTTTGCTGTAATATCATATTACCAAATGAAAGTTGCATAAGACTATTTCTATACTTAATCAAGGCATTAGGTGTAGCCAAAAATGATAATCCCAAAATTATTGGTATTTCATTCCTTTCATTCAGCACTGGCTATGTATTTAGGATTAGAAAATCAATAGGGAAACAAAATTATACTAATTAGACAAGCACATCTTAGTGACTTAATAGAGTGGTAAGTTAGTTAAAGTGTGGTGTAAAGGTGGGTTTAAGCTCTCTCAGGCTTGGCTATTCATAAACTTAGTATGGTAGTACTTAACATTAGATTCTAAATCAAGCAAGGCTTGATTAATCTTATAGATACCAATTATGCATGTGATAGTGGGGCAACCTGGATCTTTGTATTTTGGTGGTGTGTGGTGCTAAAGGGTAAACTTACTTGTTTAGTAAAAACTGTCTTCTTTTGTACCTTAATCTTCTTTTGATGGTGCAAAGATATTTCAGAAATTTGGAGTATGATGTGATTTGTTTAATGGCATCCAAATTTAGTATACTAATCTTAACTTGTTTGAATATTTCTAAAATCTCATTATTAGAGGCAAACTTTGTAGCTTGATGCAGTCTTTGAGGAAATAGAGCAAGAATAGTGACAAGGCTTAGTGGGTGGGAGGGACTTCTCATCTATAAAATTTTCTTTTTCTTTATATTTAGGAGGTTCTTAAACCTTGTCAAACTTTCTAAGACCATCTTTATCAATTACGTAACCACTATGAAGAACAATAACAACCTTAGTTTGTTTCGTGATTGAACTTGAAGAACCATCTGCACTTACCACATGCACACCTTTGGGGTTTACCTGTGGTTGGGTAGGAAATGTCCCTTTATTCAAGGTTTGCATTATTTGGGTCATCATGTTCTTCATTTCATTCATGGATTGTGTATTCTATTTTAATTGGGCCTCAAATTGAGCATTTTTTCTCTCCTAATTTTGGATAAATTAATGAAATTTATCCTCCCCTTACATCTTAAGTGGGGGCATGTTGGCTCCAGGAGTAGGTGATCCATGATTTTGTTAGTAAGGTTGGTATGGGAACTGATGTGAGACATTGGTATGAGATCCATTAAGCCAACTACAATTAGGATGATTCCTCTAGTTAGGATTATATGTATCTAAGTAAGGAAAAAAAGGTCATTTATAGGAGTTCAATGCATTAGCTTGCTCGTGAAGCACATCTTAGAATGCCAAAATTGTGGAACATTCCTTAGTAGGGTGTGGGGTACTTTCACAAATACTGGACACCTATTTGACCTTCTTAGAAGTGATTTTGTTTCCATTTCCATGTTCTCTTATTTTCTAACTAGGGATGCAATTTTAGCATTTATATCATATTTTTTCAGACATTGCATACATTCTTTCCCTAGTGGATTTGTTGGTGGACTTAGGCTTATCGGGATAATCCACTTTTTCTGAATTAACCCAAGTTTGTACACTCTTTGCCAGTCATTCCAAATACTCTTTTGCTTCATTAGGTTGTTCAATTAAAAAGTTAACATTGCACATCATTTTTACAAATTAGCCATGTCAGAGTGAAGTTATTCATAAAAGAAGCTAGTACACTAAGGTTCATATCTATGATGTGGACAAGTTTACAATAGATCTTTAAACCTTTTGCAACATTGGTAGAATGATTCCTTATCCTTCTATGTAAAATTCATGATCTTTTAGCATAAATTAATTTTCTTATGTGTAGGGAAGAACCTTTTCAAGAAATCTCTAGTCATCTCTTTTCATGTTCTAATCGAGCCTGTTGGCAGTGAATTAAACCACATCTTTGCCTTTTCTTTTAAAGAGAAAGGAAATAGCTTGAGCCTTATCATATCTAATCCAATGTTTTGTGTATTCTACATAATACATACTTTAACAAATTCCTTTAAGTGTAGGTAAGGACTCTCACTATTCAATGTATGAAATTTAGGAAGAAATCAAAATACTCCCATTTTAAACTCTAGTCTATGAACATTTTGATGTAGAATGACAATGAAGATGTGCTAATATGAGTACGCTGAAGGTAATCTCTTAAAGTTCTACCATGAGGATGGTGGTTATGCCAATTGTCCCCATGTACAATGTACTGGTCTCATTCCCTACCATTGTTCCTTCTCCACTCTCTTTATTATGGTGGATGTTTCCTCCTTGGTGGAAGATAATCATCCTCGTCCATTAGAGGTGGTGGATTATCATTCAAAAGATTGGATGGACATCTCTATGACTTCTAAGGGATAGATTACCCCTGTGATCAACTTATTGGTTTGCTATTATAGATAATTTGATTTGTCTGTAAGGTACTTTGGTTTACTTTGACTACCCTGCTAGTTTTGTCGCCTATCCAATTATGCATGCAATGAAAGAGTTTGTTTTGTTTTATTTATTTTTTTTATGAGAAAAACCTAAACTAAATGATGAAAATTACTAGCTATAATGATGCACAACCAAAGGACACAATATCAAACAATCCCTAAGCCTAACAAGCCAATTTTTTTTGGTTTTGTTGACTTCTCTAAGGGGAGTAGCTTTTAGATATTCCTAATATGGCAACTCCTCCTCCCTGTCAAACTTGTTCAATTTCTTACTCATTATATCCTAACTAAATCAACCACTTCGCACCCTCCTTAGTTAGTTGTAGGTAATCTGAGTCATAGAAAGCATTTGCAAAGCTAATTGTTTAAAACCAATGTAGTGATTTAGCACTGGGCCACTTAAGTGGCAATGGATCGCCTCCTTCCATGAGGCTCCTATGAGATTGGAGATTTCTATATGTATTTTCTAATTTATTTTAATTTAAACTTGAAAGGTTGGGTTATGCAAAAGGTGTTGATTAACCTATGTGGATATTGTTGTTTTAATTAAAACTCGCAAGCACACGAATCATTTGCAATATAGCACACTAGTGAGGTTGATCCCACTAGGAGTGAACTATTGTGATGCTAGTGGACCCTACTTTAAACTATCTAACCTAGCCAAATTCAAATGATTTTTTAACCTAAATTAAGAATGGTAATTAAAACATGGAAATAGAAATTAAGTAAAAACAAGAAATGGAAACTAAACAAAAACAAGAAACATGCTAAATAGAAAACTTTCATAAAACATGCACTGTCTAAAATTTAAACTTTCCTAAATTAAAAACTTTCAATTTTATGACTTTCCTAATTTTCCTAAAGATGAAATTAACAACTAATCTAATGGAAACATGCTTTAACAAACTACTTTGCTAATTAGGCAAAACTAAGAAAAGTAAGCAACCAAATAAACTATTTTATCAAGTATGAAAAATTTGATTACTTTCCAATTAACTAAGATGCAAACTAATGGGATCTAGCTACAATCAAACTAGAAAAATAAATAAAAGAAATTATTAACAACAATGAAAAGAAAACTTCCCAATTAACGTACATGTAACCATAGAATGGTATGCATGATTCATTGGATAGGAGTGGATTTAATCAACTCTATTGAAAATGTAAGCATGCAATTATACGTCTAAGGTTAACTAAGCTATCTAACAATCTAATTGGGCTCTTGAAAAGTCAAGTGAACGTGAATGTATAGTTCTGGAAGTTAACATACACCACTCATGCAAAGAAATTCCAGAAGTAATGTGATTGAAACATTCAATGACTATAACATATAAAACATGGAATTAATCACTTCTAATTCATTAAAACATTCAAGAACAAAGTAAATTACTGTTGGACACAAGCATGAATTGAAAATTTCGCTAATCTCATTGAATCACATCCAAAAACTCATCAATATAACATTCCATACTTGTAATCCAAATATGAAAATTAAATGCTATTACAATGATGTTCACTTAATCTAAATCACTCCTCAATTACATGCCAAAATATTCTTTAATTGTTCGAACATTGACTCATGAATAATTATCTTGAAATCAACGAAAAATCCTATGCAAAACTAAGGTAACAATTAATGGAAGTTTAGCAACCAAAGCTGAAAATTCAAGAGGGCTAAAAGAGAAATAAGATGCAATGAAAGTAAAAGGGAAAAGCTCAATTCAAGATGACTTCCCTTAGATGTCACTCCAAGGGAAAACCAGACTTTAATATTAGTTTAAAAGCAAGGAAAGCTGGAGGAAAACAAAGAAAAAGATGACATGAAAAGAATAAATTATAGCAAAAGCTAACCAACCTTCAAAGATGAATCAAAACCCCACAAATCCTAGGTTGAACACTTGAGGAAGAAGTATGAACCTTGAAAGTTTGTAGAAAAACCCAAAAGCATCACAAAACATCAAGAAAAAGGACTACAAAGGGCTGAATGAAGTGGACATCTTCTTAATGGAGGAGGCATTCTTTTACAATGTGAGAAAAGAGTCACTTTTGATTGGGTTTTGGGCAGATTTTATAAAGTTTATCCTATTTTTTCTAGGGTAACATAGTATTAAAGTGTGGCGGGGATTAAAGAAGATCAAATTGAAGGTCTAGGATGGGAAAAGATGGTAGACATCCAATAGGAAAGTGGGTAGGAAAGAGGGCTGTCTTAAGGTGGAAAGTAGGTGGGAGATGCCTATTTTTTAGGATGGGGCATCTCCCCCTTTCCAAAAATCATTGAACTCCCATTTTTTAGGAAAATAGCTGGCAATGGTTAAGGAAAGGGATGTGATATGTTAGGTGGAGAAATATAGTTAGTTAGGAAGTTTCCTAAGAGTTGGAAGGAGTGAGAGTTTTGGAAATTCGTATTGCAACTTAAGGGTGAGGTGGAAATTAAGGGGAAAATGGGGAAAAGTGAGAAAAACTTTAAAAATTAGTTGCTTTTATCCCATTGGTCCACATGACATCTTATTTTAATATATTTTTCCTTAATTATCTTCAAAATAACACATGGATAACTCTCTTGAATCCCCTCCAATCCTAGCCTTCCCTTTAACCTAGCTTGATGGCTAACTTTGAAGGCTTCATTGGCTAAGCTCATGTCTGATTTAGGAGTCTTCCTTGGCTTATTTTCTTGGCTTCAACCTTTGGTTTGAGTGGCTTGTATGGTTTGGCTTTAATTCCTTAGCTTGCCACCTTCTTTCATGGCTTATATGGCTAAGGTGGCTTAAGTGGCTTTCATGCAAAGCTGATGGGAATGCATGGCTTACTTTATGGACCCACTTTAGCCATCTTTAGCTCCTTTAATCACATCCATTTTTGGTCCTTAAGATGATCTTCGCCTTTGGTTTATGTTGAAGTCATAAATTTGAGGCTTTGACTCAATCTTTTGATTTTGATCTTCAATTTCATCCTGATCTATCTCGACTGTTGGATTGACATCTTACTTCCTACAAAAAGTGAAAATCGTTATTAAATCTTAGAAAAATGTGATTAATCACATACTTACCTTGGATTAGCTTATGGACCTACAAAATAACAAAATTTTTCTTATTTAGGTAAAAGATGCATGTGTTATGAAATTTGGTTTAAAAACCTTAATTTAATGCTATAAGTCATAACACATGGACACTAAGGTTTTTATGCAAAATTAAATACTTACCAGTGGCCAAGAGGTGGTGATGAAATCCTCCCTTGATCATGTAGGGTATGATGTGTGATGACCTGGGTTTTTGTAACACATTTTGTAATACATTTTTTAAAGGTAGGGCGCCCTTAGTAGTAAATTTTTTTTGCAAAACAAAGCAGCAAAAATTCTTTTCTTTAGAATATGTTTTGTAAAACCCAAGTCATCACTTCATATATAACATAAGTAGAATTTTGTAAAAGATAAAATTCCATTGAAGGAATATACTTTTATTAAATTCTAGAATCCATCTAGTGGTTCACAGTACAGCCCGGGTATTAGTACAATACTTGTCCAAATTACATAATCCAAATTTCAAAGCTCACCATACAATAAAAACTCTCAATACAATACAATACTCTCAAATAAAAATACATGTATTCAAGGGATATACCTTGATTGATTATTCTTTCAAGTCTTCTTAAGTCTTGAGCTCCTAATTCTCCTTCTCTGTATTTGAGATGTTGTAAACATTCCAACATTTACAATATCTTAACAAGTTATGCTTGGTAGGGGACTCAAGAAGCATAATAATTTGACAATATAATCCTAATACTTCATAATCCCATTGTTCATAAACATACTCATGGATCAATCTCTTCATTGTGTCATATATGTACATCCTTATACATACATACTGTATATGTGTGTGTGTGTGTATATATATATATATATATATATATAGTCAAAACTGTGAAAACTAGTTAATATCTCAAACATCAATAGTCACATTTAGACACACTGAGTTGATCAATCATTCAGACTCTATTGGAAAATACTCCCTCATTTGGGCAGTATCATCACACTCAGCCATACTAAGTTGATAAAACATCCAGACTCCACTGAAAAAAATACTCCCTTATTTGGGCAGTATCAGCATCTCATTATGCCATGCATCATAATGCAAAATACTTAAAGGACTATTATGCTGCAGTTTGATTTGTACCAGCACTCTCGGATAACTGCTTTCATACTCCACGGATACCAAGTGTGAAAAATCATCTCTGTCATGTCTATATGGGGAGACAGACCATCATAGTGGTGGCCTTCCCATAATTGCCCCACCCAACATTTTGCCTCTCTTGGGGCACTGTATCATCATATATATCACATTTTGGAGAGCGGGTGGCCAAACCCTCGTAGCATAGCATCCCCAGGAATATGCTTGTTTAAAACAAAACCACAAGCCTCCATGCTTGTATATAAAGTAATCTTTTTACTTATCAGACATCTTGTCTGTTTATATCATCCTCCTTGTATTTTTGTATTCTTATGCCGAGGATAGGATTTCACTTCAAACTTAGGGATCATCATTTACAATGAATTATGCCCATATTCATATAAGTTTAAGGATTACCATTCTATATGAATGATTCCCATGTATTGATTTTATACCTATCAGACAATTTGTCTATTTATCTAGGGTTGGAATACCTTCAAGTTCCCTATTCATTTAGGGTTTTCCTCAATTCTAACTTAACCATTTCATATGTGTTTTAGTTGGATCATAAGGGTTTTCAATGGATTTAAGACAAGTATTTACATTATACTTGCCAACATTTCCAAACATAAGATCATGTATTCACCATGTATTTCTCATGTAGATGCATTCATAAAATCCTCCTACATTCAAGTAGTGACTCATCTCTCCAAATCTTCCATGATACTGATTGACATATGAAATCTGTAAATCCATACATATTGTCAACATTTATACAATATAAATAATCCTATATTTTTTATCCTATCTATATTCTTTGTCTAATCTTGTCCTTTGATATAAAGGATCTTGATCTTGCATCCTATCATGATCTATCTTCTTCAGATAGTATTGATAAATAGATCTGACGGTTAGAATGATATTCTAATCTTTCAGATTTAAGTATTTTCTATTCTAAGTCTTTGTGTATTCATTTTTTTTATCTTGATCTTTCATAGATCCTTTGATCAACAATTTATACCTGTTGATAAAGATCAAGAGATTAGATATTTTATCATCTAGTTCTTTTTTTGATCTAAGTTCAGTTGTTTAATCATCCCTAAGGAGGATGATCTTGGTTCTCTTCCTTGAATCATATTTGATTAAGGGTTCAGATCTTCTATTCTATTTGATCTAAATTGCAAGCAATATATACATATCTTCATCAACAAGAAGTATTTATTTCTTTTTATTGTTCTTGGTCATTCAAGATCCCATGGATCTTGTTTGATCATCCTTATCTTACTTACAATTTTTATTAGGGTTGGATAATTTACTAACCATTTATGCTCTTATTATTATTATTATTATTATTATTATTATTATTCAACCAATTAATGTTTTATTGGTTGAAGGTAGCTTATTTCATCCTAAGTCAAGACAGCTCCTCTTATTTCCAATTGACTAAGGCTTACTAGTTGAATGAAAAAGTGGTTACTTCAATCCTCATATAAGGTTCCTATGAGCATTTTAACCCTAAGTACTCTTTCTAATTGATTTTAATTAAATCCATGAACATTTAAAATGTCATTCATGGGGTTTATTATTCTCCTAGTTTGGGCCAAGGATTTGATAATCCTTATATTTTCCTACTAATTATAGCACTTACTAATATTAAGTCAAAGTCATTCACTCATCTTAATCCTATTGAATCTCTATATTCCATTAGTTTACATTTTTGGTGATTTATGCTCATTATCTCAGCAACTACTTAACAATTGAATCTACTAATAAATTTGACAACAATTAAATCATAAACTTTAAAGCATAAATCCAATATAAATTTAACAACTATTTATACTAGCATGCTTCCTATGAATGTACCTTAACATAATGGAATAAAACTATACTTAAACTAGCATGATCCTAAGTTATGAAATACATAAAATTTGACTAGTAATCTATTGGAATCATGCTTAAATATTAAATTCAAATTATCATGACCCTAAGATAATTAAAATTACAAACCTATTATAACAATCTAAGACATTTAGAGCATATCATGCCAAAATTTAAGAATGACACTATCATGCTTCCTAATTTGTAACTTAAATCACATTTACCATTCTATCTCAAATAAAAGACAAGTAAAATAATTAAATTAAGATTATTAGAAACTTTTACTCATGATCCAACTATTAAATCTTATATCTTTTTCTTTAGATCAAGGGTTTTAATTACATTTAGGGTTTTTACTCCATTAAGATCCAAAGATCATATCCCCTTGCTTTTGTCATATTTAATCCATGATCAAACCAAATTCTATAGTATAATCATTCATTCAACCCATCCAAAGGGCTTGCTCTTGCTTGATCATATTGATTAAGTGGATCCCTTTGTATTTTTTAGGGTTTTTCTACCATAAAGGGTAGATTCCTCATTTTATGTTAGATCTTGTTAAAACAAATCATGGATATTACTTGATTTTAACATTATATCATCATTTTAGTAGATCCTCAAGATCTGATCATCTGAGATCTTGAAGATCATGAAAAATAGAAGCTAAATTCCTAAAAACAATAAGTTCTTTGCATATTTTTTTTTTTCAATTTTATGATTTCAAATGAAAATATAACTTACAAGCTTTCCATAACTTCTTTCTGATCTTAATTTGAAGTTCAGATGACTCCAAAATTGAAGACTAAAGTTCACAGTTGTTTCAAGGGTCTAGATTTGATCTACTCCCAGCAGAACAGACAGCTGTGATCAGTCGGGCGAAGCGGGCAAGTCGGGCAGAACAGTTGGGGTGCTCCTGTCACTGGAATGCACGTCGTAATGCATTCTCGGGACCAGTGCTGTCACATGGTCATTCTGTTGGGACGGCGTCGCAAGAGGATCACATGCCCAGAGACGTTCCTGTAGGGTATGTTTTCGTGCGGTGTCCCAAGATCTGATCTTTTTAGGAAGATTGGACAGTCCTTTTGGACTGTCCACTCAATTCCTTTTCAATAAAAGACTCAAAACTTGATTAAATTTCATGAAAATTCTACCCTAGGGGTTTTGGAACCTCCTAGTTTGATTGGATGGCTCAGATTTTCCATCTGAGCCCTCCATCATCCCGAATTTAAGGGTTCTTATCCTTACTTGATTTTTATTATTTTTAACCTAAAACTAATTTTAGGAAAATAAAAATTATATAAATTAACATGAAATAATTGTGGAAAGAATTTTCACCTACCTAATTAGAGAAAAACATTAGTTTTATAGCCCAATTTAAAAGAATATCCACTTGATGATAAGATCGCCTAAGAACCAATTGTCTTGTGATTTTCCATTGTTTGAACCATTGGATCCTGAATTTTCTTTGTGGTTTTGTTGATAAGGTAGTATAGGACAATATGAATGGTGGGATTTGTGAGATTTGATTTGGAATAGAGTGCCTAGTTGAATTTAGGTCTCTTGTTCCAATTAGAGAGAGGAGAGAGAAAGTGAAAGATGAGAGATTTTAGGGAGTTTTGGAAATTTGGGAATGTATCTAGATCTGATTTTGTAGGGGAAGTAAGATCAATTTGTGGTAAATTTTATGAACATTTTTGGAGCATTTGTGGGGCGTATTTATACATGTTTTTGAATTTTTCATAATTACTTGTAATAATTATGTTTTAATTCTTTTGAATATTAAATTAACATTGGATCCTCCCCTACCACCTCCTTCTCCACTATTAGATGGTAGTGGTTTGACCACTCATTACATGTTTTCTAGCCATTGGATTCATTTGTGGGCCCCACAGAGGTGTGAAAGGACCATTTTGCCCTTTTATGGAGAAAAATCTATTTTATTCTCCTGAACTTGAAATTGAGTGTACTTAGTGGTGTTGGAATTGTATTTCTGAGTACATTCTAAATATTGATGTCTTAGATCTCTGTTATGGGTAAAATTACCATTTTACCCTTTTATTCATAAAAAAGAAGAAAATTAGAAAATTTTCATTTTAACTTGGAATTGAACTTACTTAGTGTCATTTCAATTGGTTTTCTGAATACATTCATAATTTATAAGTTTTAAATCATGTTTTAATCTCTATAAAAAGATATTTTCCAATAACCTAATATTACAGCCTAGAATTTTTGAAAATTCAAACTAAATTGATTTTCTCAATCAATTTACAAAAATTTGGGTTATTACATGATGTCGTTACTTATCAAATTTCATTCATCATGGTAGTTTGATCAACATATATTCACCTTAAAGAAAGTAGATATGTTCGATGAATGTAGAGAAAAATAGTAAACTAATGCAACTACCTATATTCAACTTACTCAAAGAGTTTAAGCATCAATAGACATGTCAATATAAACTAGTCATTGGTTATACTTGAGCTTAGGATATCCTTTATTAAGTAGGTGCTTTTAATGCAACCACCTTGGAAAGTATGAAACAAGTTAAGATGAATGCAATTTGTGTTATAATAGTAGAGACATATGTAAAACTACTTCAATCATGCAAAACCTAAAATAGGAAAACAAATAAGTGAGATAGACCTTATATGAGGGTCCTAGTTTTAGCTTTTCTGATACAAGGGTAAACCATTTATAAACCATCTCCACTTCCATGAAAGGATGGTTTTACCCTTGACATTGATCTTGACCTGTATTATTATAAACTTTTAATTTTGATTAAAAATAAAATATAAGTAATCTTCACTGCAAATTCTCTCAAAGAAAAAAAAGAAAGAAAGATAAAAGCTATCCAAATCCAATAGTGCTTTGGCCCCACCATCACCTACCCAACAACATCCCCAAAAACTTGTTTATAGTTTTCCTAAAAGTGCACAATTAATCAGTTCTAGTATTATGTATCATGAGTCTATTGTAACATAGACTTAGCAAATATAGGTCAACACTAGAAAAAGTCTTAAAATAATTTTAATTAAAATTCAAGCTATCTTACATTAATCTAGCCAATCAATTAAGGGAAATTACTAAATAAAGCATTTTCATTTAAAAAAACAAGACAATGAATTAAATAAAAATAAATAATACTAAAAGCAAACTACTTCCATTAATTAGAATATTTACAAGGAACTTATTACATAAAAGAAAAAAAAAATAAAAAAAATAGAACTTTTCTTGGGCTTGAATTTCATTGTAGGGCTTTCTTATTATGTTACACAACAATAGCTTGTACACTTCTCTTCAAACAAAATTACACTAAATTATGTCCAAACTCTCATCATCTAAGTGACTCTATTTGCTTGTTTAGGCACATGACTTATTGCCGACAAGGATCCCAACATGTCACTCTCCCTTTGAATCCCACAACCATACCCAATAAAATACCTTAAGAAAGAGGTACTAAGGCAACCATAAAAGGAAGATCCTAAAAAGAAACTATTTCTAATAATAAAAATGTTTACAAGGAATTTATTACATAAAAGAAAAGAAAGGAAAGCAAATAGAACTTTTCCCAAGGTTGAATTACACTGTAGGGCTCACTTGTTGTGTCACTCAATACGAGCTTGGACACTTTTGTTCTACCCAAATTACACTAAATTATGTCCAAGCTGTCATCTCTAATCATCTCCATTTACTTATTTAGGTGCATGACTTGTTGTTGACAAGGTGGAAGGCTAAAGGGAGAATGAAAAGAAAAGCAACTAAGGTAGGAAAAGTCCATCAAGTTTGAACATTCTACCTTAGAAGGAAAGCAAAAGGAGAACTAAGGTGGACTACACCATTGGTCTTGGGTGTTTCACCTTAGTATGGAATAGAAAGAAGAATAAAATTCCTTACTTGAGGAGACATGATGTGTAGTACTTACTTGGAGATGCGTCTCCTTCCGAACTCACACATGATGCCTTGAAGTAAAAGAATTGAATGGATGGTTTAGAGGAATAATTAGACCCTTACCTCTTCTCCTAAAGATCTATATGTGTAGCTTCTAAGGAGAGATGGTGAGAATGATCTATGTGCCTCTATTTCATTGTATTTGACTTCATTTTCTAGGGACAGTAAGAGATGGTTCTCCTCTTCACCTCACCTCTATTTATTGGTTTTTTGGGGAGAAGCCCTAAGAGATGAAGGATGAGATCATAGGAGAAGGGAAGGAAGGGATGGATGAGATGAAATATAAGAAAAGAAGAAGGGAGTGGTGTGTAACACATAGGCCAGAGTTGGAGGCTAAGGAAAGAATTAGCAAGGGAATGGGGCTTGCAATGCATATTAGGATAGCAAGAAGGAAAGAGATAAGAAAGAGAAATGAATGATAAGAGAGAAAGGAATGAGATAAGATGGAATCCTTAGGCTGCATAAATGAAGGGCTGGATGAGGACCCTTTTCCTTGGATGGTGGAGATGATGAGCTATAGATCATGTGCTAATATGCCTTAGGAAGCTTCCTCTCATATTCCTTCCAGAAATTACTTGTAATTTCTTATTTCAAAAGGATTCCTCCTACTCCATTCTAGGTATATTGTGTTAAAATATTTATGCATGGGAAGGTAGGATAATGCCTAGGGCTGCATGGTCTTTCTCTGCTTCACTCCTTGGCATTGGATCCCATTTCAACCTAGATTGAGTGGTTGAGATTGCTTGAAAGTTTCCTTGTTTTAAAGGATCCATTTGTAGCTCCCTTCTTATCATCCATCGAATCTTCATGCTTTAGAATGGATGGCTTGGACTTCTATTTTCTTATCCACTCTAAGTCCCCTCGTGTGTCTCCTAGCCTACCATTCTTTGTTCAATGGAATTGATGTTGTAGAATACATTTTGGCTTATGTAGAAGATGTTTTGGCTCCTTGAAAATGGTGGGCGGCCCATTAAAAAAATCTCCATTGATTACATGCTGTTCTGGTCTTCCTTTTAGTCTTGTTTTTGGTGGTCTATCCTTGGTTGCGTGAGGTTTCATTGGTTGATTTAGGATATCCATGAGTGAGGGTAAATCTTGTCCATTCTTCCTTAAAAATTCTGGTTTAATGCTGGCCATAGATTTCCCATAAACTTTTCCTCTCTTCCACACATTTTCTCTTTATTATTTCTTCTATTATATTCTCATGCACAACATGAAGATAATATATAACTTACCACCTTGCATGGTGAAAACATGCTACTCATTAGGTGTTCCCCTTTTTGGAGTTAAGTGGATGAACCATTTACACTACTCTTTCAACCAGGCCTTTCTTAATCTGAGAAGTTTACTTCAAAAACTAACTTGCACTTGTACTTCATTGCCTGTGATTTGAGCTTCACCTAAAAGCTTCCCAAGGTTGTGGATAGCTTGCATGCATGGAATGTTGATCACCCTCTCTTTTGATAAGTATACCCCTTTTAGTGCAGATAAGGTTCCAGGTGGTACATGAGGTCTACTAAGTATTAAAGATGATATTGACACTCATTTTGTGCTTTGACCTACTAGATTTCATATTTGGCATGTGGGCTCATGACATTGCTTGGACAATTATCTTGCTCTTTTTAGGGTTTTTATAACAATACATACACTTTTTTTCTCATTTGTAACCTAGTCCTGTAAAATATGAAATAAACCTTAATTAGTGATTTTATAATAAGTTTAGGGTTAGAAAATGTTAAATATAGGAATATTACATGTTACATTTTTAAATACATCAAATACCCCATGCTTAGATTTTGCTAATCCTCAAGCAAAAGTACAAACTCAGAAAATCTAAAATTCTAACCACTTTTGCAAGTGCTATGATATGCATTAAGCATATGCAGAAGGCCTTTAAAACCCTAGTGGATGAGTTATAGTCTCATAAGGTTTTCTAGAAATGACACCCATAAACATTTCAAAGAAGTCCTTTATTTCTCTCAAAAAAATTTCTTCCATTCAACATTCATTAAATTCGTGGCTATAGCATGCTAATAAAAATGATCAACATCTCATAATCTTACCCTTCTACCAAAGATATTCCATTAATAATGAAACCTCAGAATGTGAGTGTGTGTTAATAGCCAATATATATAATTATTAGTTTCTAAGTAAATTATAACCTAAATTACTATTTAAAAATATGTTTTGACTTAAAATCTCACATGAGATTCTTGCCACTCAGAAGGAAGTCACTTAGATATGGGTAATCTATATTCAATATGTGAGTAGGATAATGTTCATCAAAGTTAAATTCTCACATATTTCATACCAATTAATAGTAACTTAGAGAAAATCTAATACTAGCCACATGAAAGGATATCAACTACATTATGTAACACCTCAGGATTCTAACAGTAATAATGTAGTCCACTCTGGCCTAAGCCTTTTAGTTTTGCTCTAATGGTAACAATGCATTAGAGTTATCATTAAAGTTACCCAAGTTCTTATAACTAGCCTAGATCCCTCTACCCTAGCGATGTGAGACTAACTCTTAAGGTCCTCTTCCCATCTGGGAGTAGCTTACCCAAGGTTGACTCAGGACCTGGCCCCATATCCCCTTTAGGGAACACGCATCCTCGCGTGGCTTAGCCTAGCTGTGGACCATGTGCAGTTAGCCCACACCACAAGGGGAACTGGATCTGATACCAACTATAAGACCTTGGCATTCCAATGATAGTAATATTGTTTGCTCTAATTGAAGCTCATAATTTTGCTCTTCCCCACTGGGAAAATGTGTTATTACCTTGTAAAACCATGAGGCTTTGGCTAGAGCAGACAATGTTATTACTGTTGGTACCTTAGGGGTGTTACAGTTAGTATTAGTGCTAATTAGACTCATGGTGTGAGCTAGTTGTGCATGGTTTGTCATTAAACTAAGCCACGCAAAGGTGCACTTTTATTAAGGGGGGATATAGGGCTAGGTACAAAGTTAGCCTTGGGTAAGCTACTTTCAGATGGGAAGAGGACCTGAGAGTTAGTCCCACATTGTTCGGGGAGTGGGAGAGGGAACTAGGCTAGTTATAAGAACTCATGTAACTCTAATGGTAACAATGCATTTTTCCATTGCAGAAGAGCAAAACCATGAGGCTTTGGCCAGAGTGGACAATATTGTTACTCTTAGAACCTCATGGTGTTACAGTTTGATGCTACATGCTGAGCCAGCACTAGGTAAGCTACTTCTAGATGGGAAGAGGACCTTAAGAGTTAGTCCCACATCGCCCAGGGAGAGGACTTGGGCTAATTATAAGGACTCAGGTAACTCTAATGGTAACAATGCATTTTCTTCATGGGGAAGAGCAAAACCATGAAGCTTCAACCAATGTAGACAATATTATTACTGTTAGAACCTTAGGGCATTACAATTTAAGAGTGTTACACTCTACTAGAATCCATATTCATTTATAATCATATCCAAGCCATAATACTCCTAAGGTCAACCATGACTTTTAAGAGGGTGAAAGATAGGCTTAAGAAGGGTTATTAAATAAATGGTATAATGGTAAACAAAGGTATTTTGAAAAATATGTAAAGGTCTTCTACTCTATTCATGAGAATAAACATCCTTCTTTACATTGGCTATCTTTTTTCTTTTTTCTTTTTTTTTTCCAAAATTTTCCAATTTTCCTTTGACTTTTGAATATAGCTTTTTCTTAAATTTTCTTCTTTGCAACCTTTTTCATCTCTTGAATTGTATTGTTCATACTTTTCCACAAGTTATTTTTCAACCATCTCTACATATTCCCAAAACAACTGGGTAGTGAATATAGTATAAGGTTTAAATATGGATAAAAGTTGATTATCTAAGAAACCAAAGGCTTAATAAAAAGGGTCAAGGGGTGTAACGACCCGGGTTTTCTCATGCATTTTAAATGCAATCTCTAATTCCTAAGGCGGGATGCATCCCTATTTGAAAACCATTTTATAAAAACCATGTAATGTAGCGGAAAACCTTTAGTTTTAAACTCATTTTGAAAACCCCGAGTGTCATTTGCTTTCACAACAACCAAGGTAGTTTTTTGAAAAACTTTAGAAGTCATAAGTGTTTTTCCCCAGATCTATCCAGTCACAGCACACAGCCCAACTGTAAATAAATTCAAATACATGTCCAAAGGGTTGAGAATTTACTTACATGTATAATTGTTTCCTTTTTGATTCACTTGCTCGTAGCACTAACATAGATGTCCTCTTCTTGTGGATGAAATTATCCTGAAAAATGTTAAGGATAGGGTGAGTATATACTATACTCAGTAGGAGTCTATCACTACTAGTTTTGTAATGCATGCTATGTTTAAAAACATGTGCTTTTAAAAACATGTGTATGTTCAAACAATCATGTTCAATATCGATATTAAAAACGACTGCCAAACCGGAATACTGACGACTTAAATAAATATCATAATCCAAGTCAAAAGTATCATATATCATAAACATAATGATATGCATCGGATGCTCAACTGAATCCAACTCATGGATATCTGGTATGGTATGGTCGACCAACCTCATATCATGCCATATGCAATGCAAATAAGTCCACGAAACCATAGGGTCCAATTATGCCCACGATCTCGCCGCTGTGTGGTCCCCGGGTACCTGAGGACACTCGGTCATAGCCTCAACGGGGCCTATGACACGTCGACCTAGTGTCGTGACACCAATGGTAGCCCCCTGTACCACATGCAATCGACGTAGGGACGTTGCCCTTTTTGGGCGTGGTACCCATCCACCTAATAGTGGTAGAGGTTGGAGGTCAACCCAAACCTCTCAGCATAGCGCCCACGAGCTTATCAGCCCAAATCATATCAGATCAAACAAGCAAAAACCTCTTTTTCAAAACCTATCCTCTTTGGGTCCCTCACAACTACCTGGCCCGCACAACTGCCTACCCAGCGTCTTTTGGGCACTCCAGCGTCTTTTGGTAACCCTCAAGGACATGTAATCTTTCATAAACTCAATTCTCACAAATCATGCAATATATGCATTTGTTTGCAAAACATATCTATGCATAATGTATATGCAATTATTTACAAAACAAATCTATGCATAAAGCATTTATCATATGTATACTGAATTAAATCATGCTAAATAAGTTATATAACTTATACTTAAAACATGCATAAAACAACATGCATAAAACAATCATGGCTCTTTTAAAAAATCTAGTAGCGATAGAGCACCTACCTCAAAGTTTCCTGGAGTTGCGTCCTTTAGTACTCAACCCATCCCTGGGTCTCATTTATAAACTCCTGGGTATAAATGGATACAAAGAGTCCTCATTAATTTTAATCTATTTAGACATTAGACCGCTACATCTGCTGTTTAGGGTCAAGGGTCCTTGCCTAATTCATTGCCATGCTAGCTCCTATAATATGGACCTACTTATTCAATAGTTAAATTCTGTAAATGGTCCTGTGATCCTAATTTTTAAAGTCTCATTAGGTCAGCGTGTCCCGGTTCCTAGGACACTCGTGCATCTTGGTTGAACTGCGACCGCCTCACGTGCGTGTGCGCCTAAAGGCCGTGCCAGAGACCGCATTTTGCACACGCACATGCATGCTCAAGTGACGTGCTATGACGTGCATCATCACATGGACGCACCTTGTAGCATGGCGCGTCTCAGCTTCCATGGCACCCCGTGCACCTTGGTCGAGCCAGGACCCGTGCCCCATGTCGCGTGTGCACCTGAAGGCCGCACTTGGGACAGTGTACGCACTGTCATACACCTGGAACCCATCCTAGGGACCCAATCCCAGGTGCAGGTCCGGCCCAGCTGTCGTGGGATGTTTTTCTGGCCAAGAACCCGACTGAAAACGACCAGAAAGGACCAGATCTGGCATGGATCTGGCCTGGGGGAAGCAAACAGAAAGGAAAAGAAGGAGAAATGGCTTACCTGGGCAGCCTGGGGACGCCCTTTTTCCGGTGGGTGTGCCTGCTCGCCGGGAAGCTCGAAGAAGGGGAAAAACGTTGTTCCGTTGTGACCAGATGGGGAAAAGGGCAATGGGGAGATGGGTAAAGGAATGGCCGGCCAGTCTTGGCCTGGTCGTTGCTGGAAACATAGAGGAATGGGTTTTCAGTTTGCTGGAAAGCCCAGTCTCAAATGATTGGAAAATCGCCGAAAAATGTGGTTTTTTGGAGAGGGGAGATGGGGTTTTTATAGAACAGCTATGGCGGTGCCCCTCAATGGCGGTGGCAGATCCCTCTAGAAAAATCTGGATTGAGGGTTTCTGGGAGAGTCTGGAGGTTGAAGACGACAGGGGGTGCCGTTATCAAAACGGCCCCCTGCATTTTTGGTCCTTTTTTCATTTTAAACGTGTTCTGTTTAAATTACAGATATGCCCCTGATCTTTAAACGTCCATAACTTCTTCATACGGACTCCGTTTTGGGTGATTTTGAAGTGTTGGATTCCATTTTTTGAGTAGAATCTAATGGTACTAAGTTTCCTCACAAATTCCTTTGTTTACTATTTTAAATAAAATCAAACATTCAACATAGTTTTTTCCTATAGAACGTTCAATTTTCGTTAAAAATAGTGTAAATTGCTTGGACATTACAAGGGGTTAGCTAGAAAAATATAACTTAGGGAAGGCTAAGGACTTTGGGTTAAGCAAGGATGACTCTATCATTTCCTAGGTTTCATATAACTTATAAATGACCATTAACTCAAGAGATATATGGTATAATTTTTCAATATGATTTCTTAATAGTTGTCCAAAATAAGAATAATGAGACTAATTAGGAATTTATATCCACTGAAGAAAAATTTAGAATATATGTATAACCCTTATAAAGAAAGAATGGTTCTGGACTCACATCGGTTATAAGTCTCTATAGATCTTCTTTAGGAGAAGTTATGCTTTTCAACTTATATATATATATATATATATGGCCATTTGTCTAATAATTATTTCAATGGAATTTTTTTTAAAAAGGATAAAATAATACAGTAATTATATACAAATCTATTAATAAGCTAAAGTTGAAAATATATACTGAATATTTGGAAATTTTAAATTCTTATCCTTATAAAGAACTTATCATAAAATTTTCATATTAAAAGAAAGACTAAGAAAAATAAGTGAAAAGACTTTGGACACATTAAATTTGAAATACCCTACCCTTAGACTTAAATTAAACAGTCTCCTATATCTTAAAATAAAAGCATGCACAAATGGAATAATTATGTAAAGGGAGAAGGGTTAGAGTACTCCAGTGTTGGTAAATGGATCTATTGATGTGGCCAATTAAATGCCTAGTATATAGTGCAAAAAATGCAAAATATAGCTAAATTAACTAACTAAGCCTAAAAATGTAAATGATGTATAGTGGATTTTAGTTCTGATAAACATGCTCCTCTCATGGGTGTTCCTCCTCATTAGGGTTTCTCAGCTCTAGAAATAGTTTCAACTACTGACCATTGATTTTGGAAATTACTATATCCTACTTAATCTCGAAGACCCCATGAGGATAAATAGTCTTTACAAGAAATGGGCTGGTCCATTAGGACTGTAACTTTCTTGGAAAAAGATGTAGATGGGAATTACAAAAAGGGACCTTCTTACCTAGTTCAAATGTTTCACACAGTATAGTTTTTTCATGAACCATCTTCATATAATCCTTGTATCATTTGGGCAATATCATATGCTTCTACTTAATTTCTTCCAACTCTTGAAGTTGGGGCTTCCTGTGAGTCCTAGTTTTGTCATGACAAAGAATGAGCTGTTAATTGCCAATATGCTTTATGTTCCAATTTAATTGGAAGATGACAAGCCTTTCCAAAAACTAAGTGATATGGTGACACTTCAGTAGGGGTCTTGTAAGCTATGCTATAAGTCCATAGCACATCATTTAGTCTAAGGGATCAATCCTTCATACCAGAGTTCAAGATTTTCTCTAGTATATGCTTAATTTCCTCATTAGACCCCTCAATTTCCCCACTAGTCTAGGGATTGTATGACATTGCAACTTTATGGTGACTCCATATTTCTTCATAAGGGCCTCAAATACCCAGTTGTGAAAATACACTCCTTCATCATTGATAATAGTGTGTGGGGTGCTGATGAATGAAAAGATGTTGTCTCTTAAAAACCTAGACCACCACCTTGTGGTCATTGAATTGACATGCTATTGCCTTTACCGACTTGGACACGTAGTCCACTCGCACTAAGGTGTATAAATTCCCATAAGAACTAAGAAATGGGCCCATGAAATTGATGCCCAAAACATTAAATATTTCCGTGATCAAAATAAGATTTATTGTCATTATATTTCTATGTTCCATGGTACCTAACTTTTGGCAGTGGTCATAAGCCTTGTAGTATGTGCAAGAGCCTTTGAAAATCATGAGCCAGTGGTCTTGTTAGCACTATAATGGCCCCCATAAGCATGGCTGTGACAAAAGGAGATGATATTATTATGTTCATTGTAAAGGACACATCTCCTAATGTTCTTATTGGGATAGTACTTGAATAAGTATGGATCATCCCACAAAAAGTACTTAACCTTGATTTGAAACTTAGGTATGTCTTATTTGGACTAGTGTGATGACATTTGTCCCATAATAAGATAGTTTACAATATCTGCAAACTAAGGCAACTGGGAAACTTATAGCAGTTGCTCATCCCGAAATGTCTTAGTTATAGGCACTGGTTTACTAGTAGACTCAACAATTAACTTGGATAGATGATCAGCTATAGCATTTTTGGAACCTTTATTGTTTTGAATTTCTATATCAAATTCTCAAAGCAATAGTATCCATTGGATAAGTCTTAGATTAGAATCCTTCTTGCATGGAAGGTAATTCAGAAATAGATTATCACCTTAGACCCTAGAAGATAGAATCTAAACTTCTTTAGGGCAAAGATAATTGCCAACAACTCTTTTTTCCTAGTGGAATAGTTGGTCTAGATGTTATTTAAAGTCTTATTGGTATAATATATGACATGGGAGAGTTTGGCAATTTGCTTTCCCGAAACAACATTGACTGTGTAATTGGAAGCATCACACATGATCTTGAATCATGCACTCCAATTTGGCAGTATGATGGATGCAGAGGTGAGTTTGGTCTTAAGACGTTCAAAGGCCTACATACAATCTTCATTAAATTCAAAATTTTCCTCCTTTTTAAGTAGACTACAAAGGGGCCAATATATTTTCCTATAGTCTTTGATAAATTTTCTATAGAATCCAACATGGCCTAAGAACAAATAGTTCTCCTTCATTGTCTTAGGAGGGAAAAAATTAGATATGAGGTCCATTTTGGCCTTGTCAACATCTATGCCATTTTTTTATATTATATGTTCTAAAACTATGCCATTTTTTGCCATGAAGTGACATTTCTCCCAATCTAGTACTATATTTTTCTCTTGTTAGCAACTTAACACTAGAGCCAGGTGGGCCATGCACTCATTTAATTTGAGAAGATACTCAACATATACCATTGAAAAGTCACTGATGCATTGCATAGCTCAAAGGGCATGTGTCTGTAGGCAAAGGTCCTAAAAGGACAAGTAAAGGTAGTCTTCTCTTGATTCTCCGATGCTATAGGAATTTGGTTATAACTAGAGTAACCATCAAGGATATTGTAATGCTCATGTCTGGATAACCTTGTTAGCATTTGGTAAATAAAGGGAAGAAGAAAGTGATCTTTCCTCATGAGAGAGTTCAATTTATGATAGTCGATACAGACTCTCCACTCGGTGGTCATGCGAGTTGGGACTAACTCATTCTCTTCATTCCTAACTATTGTGACTCCATATTTCTTAGGGAAAACCTAAACAGGACTGACCAAAGCACTATAAAAAATGGGATAGATGATTCCTACATCTAATAACTTAAGCACATCTACCCAAACTACCTCCTTCATATGAGGGTTTAGCCTCCTTTGAGATTCCAAAGATGTTTTTGCTTTCTCTTCCATGTGTATTTGGTGCATTCAAATGGTTTTAACTAATGCCGTTGATGGCTTAGATTGACCAATCAATTACTTTCTTATGTTCCCTTAGAACATTAAGTAGCTTTCCCTCTTGTTCTTTATTGAGATCTATAGCAATGATAGTAGGCAAGGTTTCTGATAGACCTAAAAAATCATACTTCAAACTTTTAGGCAAAGTTTTTAGGTCAAGTGTGGGTGCTTTCACCTTAGGCTATGCTTGAATAGTTGAAGGTGGTGTAAGCGGCTCTACTTTAGGTGTCCATTTGGAAGTTCTCATTATTTCTATAGCATTAAGTATTGGTTGATTTCCTCAACGGGACTATCTAAATCCATGAGTGGATCAGAATCAATGAATGAAAGAAGGTATCATGAACTAGGCTTTCTATGATATTGATAACAAAAAATTCTACAGAGTCCATCTGTTGTTCTACATTGAAAATATTGAATTCTAGTCTCATATTGCTAAATGATAGTTTCATGAAACCACTATGACAATTAATAATGGCTTTAGAAGTCAATAGGAATAGTCACTAAAGATGATAGGAATCTCATTATATGTGAATTTGATATAGGTTGTTTATCTAGGATGAGAAAATCCACTATAAAGAGGAACTTATCAACCTGTATGTAGAAATCTTTTACCACTCAGAAAAAGTTTAAAGAATAATATGCTAGTAGGAGGGTGGTAGAGGTAGGTTCAACTCACCTAACCATAGTTTCTCGTAGATAGAATACGGTAACAAGTTAACACTAGCCCCTAAATGAAGGAGTTCCTTATCGAATCTGTGTTCGCAATAACACATGAGATTGCAGGGAATCTCAAATCTTTGTACTTGGGAGGGGTTTGGTGTTGCAAGATGGATCTAACTTGTTTGGAGAGGAAGGCCTCTTTTTGCACATTAAGCTTATGATTTTGGGTGTAGAGTTCCTTTAAGAATTTGGCATAAGGAGGGAGTTCCTTAATTGCACTTGATAATGGAATATTTATATTTACTTGCTTGAGAATGTCCATTACCTCATTAAATTTTTTCTTGTTTGCTACATTTAGTTTGTGAGGGTAAGAAGCTTTGGGAACATATGGAACATTAAGAAGGGGTTCAGGGGAAGAGGGAGATGGCCAAACCTTCTCTTTACCCTTCTGCGATGTGGTAGGCTTCTTTAGTACCTCAATTGTTTAGGAATCCTTAGTCTAGCCTACCTGATTGTCAATTTTCTTACCACTTTTAACAGTGGTAATTGACTTGGCCTAATCATTCAATAATGAACTAATCTCAAACTAACCTTTGGGGTTGGGCACAAGTTGATTAGGAACTTACTTTTTTCCCGTTCTTGTAAAGCGTCAAATAGCTGACCCATATGATACTCCAACTTCACAATAGATTGTGAGTTGGCCTGTAAGATTTGCTTAGTATAATTCTAGAGCTATATAGACCCTTGCATAAATATATTCAGCATATCGTTTAATGATTATTTCCTTTGTTGTTGGGGAAACTGTTGAAGAGGCTGCTACTGTTATGATATTATAGCTCTAGGAAAAGGTTGTTGAGGTGGATTTTCTTATTGGCTCTAGTGGTGATTATTCTTCGACCATGAAAATTTTGGATGCCTAGCCCATCTAGGGTTGTAGGTCTCAAAATAAGGATTATTGTTAAGGTTGTGATATGCATTCATAGCATTCACTTTCTTTGAAAAATTATTAAGGGAAACTAGAGCTTGATGGACATGATGGAGTAGAATGGGTGGGATTAGAACTTATTAAGCAAACCTCCAATTTAGGTTGTATGGAAGATTTGTTAGTCATCATGAAAGCATCTAACTGTTTTGTAAAATCATCTATTTTGTCTAGTTTGTGAGCCAACATATCAGTTTTGCCATAAATGTCCAGAGTGACCCCATTCCATATAAAGCACCTTTCTTTTGTGCTTATGTGTTTCTTTCCATTTTGATGGAGTAATCCAATTGTTGGGAATTCTCAACAAGTGTCTCAAAGAAATTCCAGGCATCCATGTTGCTTTTTCTCATTAAAACCCCACGGCTTGTGCTATCTATCATGCGTTGGTTTTGTGGTGTTAGACCTTCATTGAAATATTGCCACTTTCTGAATCTATGGTGGGGACATTTTAAAAGCAAGTAGTTCCATTCCTAGCATTCATAAATTCTCTTCCTCTTTTTGTTGGAAGTATATAATTTATCTCCCTAGGGTGTTGGTTTTATGTACTTGGGAAAACTTATTTAGGAATTTCCTAAATAGTTGATCGATGAGGTGATGGACCCTACTTCTAGAGAGTTGAGCATTCCTTAGCTTTGTCCTATAATGAAAATGGGAATAGTCTCTACCAAATAGAATCATCGGAGAAATAGTAGTACTTGAAAGTAGATCAAATGTTAAGGAATTCCTTGACATGGTGGTATAGGTCCTTGTCCAACCCATAGAAAGTTGGTAGAATTTGAATAATGCATGGTTTAAACTCAAAGTGATTTGCATTAGATGCATGTAAAGATATACAGGACAATGAGTTGTATTGGACATGAGTAGAATAATCCTTCAATAGCTTGACTTCTACTAGCTCGTAGGCCGTATCTTCAACAAAGTTATTTAGATCTTCTTAGTTCCTAAGTCCTTACTTACAAGTGCTAAAAGTGCCAGTTGTGGATTGAGGGATCTACAATCGTGCATACACCAATATACGGTACAATTTAATCTAGTATATACAATGAAAATCAAAGTTATACAATGAAAAAGTCTCTCTCTTTTCTTTTTTTGGTCAGTCTTGTGAAACCTAAACTAGATAATGAAATTTGAATACAAATGATGCACAACAAAACAAACAATGGACACACAATAATACTAACCCTATGGCCAATAACCTAAAAGGTTTATTTATTTCTTGAATTTCTTTATGGTAGAGGCTTATAAATTATTTCTAACCTAAGTAGCTCCTCCTCTCTTTTCGATTTATTGTATTACTTATTAGTTAGATCCTAATCTTAATCAACTAGTTCACACCCTCCTTAGTTAGCCATAGGTGATCTTAGTCGTTTAGTGTGTTGGTAGAGCTACTTGTTTAAATACTAACTCAATTGAATAGATAGGGGCCGCTAGGGTGACAATAGCCTACCTCCTTCCAAGAGGGTCCTATGAGCTCGTAAGTTAGTCTAGGTCTCTTCTAAGTGATTTTTTACATTAGATGATGTTTAACCTAAGTGGGCCAAGAGATAGTGCTAAAATACACCCTAGATCTTTTAGGGGTAATTTCCCTTACTAATGTTTTAGCATTCTCACAATAGTTTTATCAACATATATACACCTTAAAGCAATAAACATGCCCTATGATGTAAGGAAAGCTATAAATTTAATTAAAAAACCTAGAATGCAGCAAGTATGAATGAATGCAACTATATGTTTTTAACTACCAATTGAAGGATGAAAAATTAATTAAAAAAAATGCAACCCTAATCTATGAATTGGAAAGAAGGTTAGTCACTCATAGTGGGGTCTTGGAATTAGTCTTCTTGTACAAGGGTGGGTCCATTTGCATGCCACCTACTCTTCGAAGTTAGGATGGCCTACCCTTGACATGTATTATTACAACCATATTTCAATTTAACCAATATGAAAAATATGACTATCCAAGGTCTTCTTCCAAGTCCTTTTTTAGATTTGTGCACAATAAAAAAAGAAACAAGTATCAAAATCATTAGGAATAAGGAAAAAAATGCACTATTTTATATGTAGTCCTAAAAACTAGGACTACTGCTAAAGTATTACAACCATGATCTTAATTAAAACTCCATTATGAGTCCCTAACAATGGTTCCAAGAACTTGTGAAATTTAATTTTAACCACAAGTGCATGGGTCTATTGTAATATAGACTCAAAAAATATGGGTCGATCCATAGAGACTCTTAAAGGAATTAAATTAAAATACAAGCTATCTCACTTTAACCTAGTTGATCAATTAAGAATAAGAAGAAACTATTTCCATTAATTGGAATGTTTATAAGGAATTGATTACATAAAAGAAAAGAAAGGAAAGCAAATAGAACTTCTCTTCGGCTTAAATTACACTATAGGGGTCTCTTGTTATGTCACTCAATAGGCACTTGAACACTTCTCTTCCACCCCAATTACTCTAAATTATGTCCAAACTTTCATCATCTAAGCAACTCCATTTACTTGTTTAGGCGCATGACTTGTTACCAACAAGTAAAAGGATAGTCTCCCGACATGCCATTTTTCCTCTGTATCCCACAACCATTACCCAATGAAAGAAAAGAGGTACTAACCAAGCCATAGAAGGGGGAACCTAGCACTTATCCTAAAAAGAACCAACCATTTAGAAACAAAAGAGGAAAGGGGAATGGGGAAAGAGGTTTATGCTTCTCCTTGGCTAGGAACTCTAAGAAGAGGATAGCCTTCTTAAGAGAGAGCAATAAAAGACTCTGTTATGCCAAAGACTCTAAGTTGAAGTGGCCTTAGGGAGTAAAATAAAAGAAAAAGAGGTAACCATAGTGAGGTGTATCCATCAAGGTTTGATGTCTCACTTTGGGGTGTGGAAATATGATGAAACAAGAAAGGGAAAAGGACCTAAGTGAGGGTATCTACTAGATATGGACGTCCCACCTTAAGGTGTGATGAAAGAGAGATAGAAAGGAAATAGAGAAGTAAAAAAGTTGGAAGGCTAGAGGGAGAATGAAAAGAAAAGCAATTAAGGTGAGAAAAGTCCACCAAGTTTGAATGTCATACCTTAGAAGAAAAAGCAAAAGGAGAACTAAGGTGGACAACCCCCATTGGTCTTGCGTGTTCCACCTTAGTATGGAAAAGAAGGAAGAATAAAGTTCCTTACTTGAGGAGACATGATGTGTAGTACTGTAATGAGTCCAATTTTGTAACATTGAAATCCCAAGTTAGCAATGAAAAGTTCACTTTTTGGAAATAAGGGTATTTTGGTCATTTCACTATTCACCTTGACTGAACCCAAAAATTTGGTCCCAAAAATGGTACCATTAGGTGCGTCTAGGAAAAAGGAATCCAACAAGACCAAAATCACCCAAAACAGAGTTAAAATGAGCAAGTTATGGCCCTTTGAAGTTCAGGGGCAAAAATGTAATTTTTACTAAAAACGGATTTAGCCTACAAAACACAGGGGCCCGTTTTGATACGGGCACCCCCTTTCTTCAACCTCCTAGAGGGTTCTAGAACGGCGGTGTTTGGAGGAGAAATCACCGCCATTCTGGAGGTTTCTCGACTGCCATTCAAGGGCGGTGAGAGCCCCCTCTAGAACCCTCTCAGGGCTCTCTAAATAGAGCTCTTGGGCGCCTCTAATGGCAGCCCAAAATCTTGGGAAAAAACCCATTTTGGAGAAGCAACCAAGAGGAGAAACGTGGAGAAAAACCCAACAACGAGCCAGGTATGCCCAAAATCCCTCCAAACCCGTCTTCCCATTAGTCCTAGGCTAAGTTTCCCTAAGTTTTTGCACAAAAAATCATGCAAAAACGGGCCCTAGAGAGTCACAAAGGACCCAGGGACGATCCCTGGGCTGCACTGGTTCGACAGGGTCGAACTAGGGCATCTCGAGGACGCCCCGGTCCCCCAACAAATGAAATGCACGCTGTGCGTCGAGAAAACCAGATGAGCACATTTGTGGACGCGCTCGCAAATGAGGAAGTCTGGTGGAAGCCGGGGTGCGTCTGCAGATGCGCCTGCTGAGGCGCCTACCGTTGACGCGGGACGCACTAGCATCCCAGGCTTCCACCTTGCTTTGTTTGACCCTTTTATGTACACGCAGCACTAAAAAGCTTATAACTTGAGATCTAGAGCTCTGATTGAGGCTCCATGAATGGCATTGTGTCCGTGTCGACAACGCGGACACACCCAAACTATAAAATCCCTAATCAAGGCCCAATCTAAGGTAGGCATGACCCTTAGAATAGGATGGTGGCGCATGGCCACTAGACCTTTGGAAAACTGATGATACCAAGGCCCAATTAGGACCTTAGGACACCCATAGGCATGGGGATAAACCCTTAATGCCTATGTAGTAAGACCAACCACTCTAAAACCTATAAAAGATAGGCCAAACTAACCTTGATTCCCCAAACCATGTTCAGGAGCATATGAGGACAAAGGGGTTAGCGCAACCTAGCCAAGTAGGTGCTCTATCGCTACTAGACTTTTTAAGAGCCATGATTGATTTATGCATGTTTTAAGTATAAGTTATACGACTTGTTTAGCATGACTTAATTCAGCAGGACAAAGGTGTCACATAATATCCTAAAATGTGATGAAAATGATATGAACACTCTCAATACTTGGAAAATGTTGGAACTTGAGCTCTTACCATGATTTGATTTGGATTATCCTGTGCTCATCCTAGATTGATGTGACTTGTTCATTTCAATCTAAGCTTGATTGGAAATCTAGAGTGTTGATTAGCTTGTTGTAACCACTTGGATCTTGATCTACCACCTATAAAACATGAAAAAATCCTAATTAGCATTATACAATGTGGTTAAATACATGCTTACCTCAAATTGTCCATCTAAACCTAAAAGCACAACAAATTAGGGTTAGATGAAAAATAAGTGTTTTTGTACAAATATATCCTGGAAATGTGAAAAGGAGTGATCAAATGCACTTAAAACATTACAAAAGTTAAGGTCTTTTTGTATAAAAATGAACACTCAACATCAACATACCTCTTGGTTGGATCACATTCTCCTTGCTAGCTTTTACCTTCAGCCTTGCACACAACCTCAACAACCTAAATTTCTCTTTTGAGTGTAAGAAGGGGGGCATTCCATCCTTTTCCCTTGCTCTCTCTCTCTCTCTTACACACACACACACACACGCACATCTTCACTCTTTCTCTTTGTTTTTACTCCCCTCTTCTCCCCAACCCAAGATGTCCTAGTCTAGTAGGCATCTTGGTCCATTAGTCCATTTAATTCGATCTCAATTAGTCTAGTTTCTAATGTGATTGAGATCCTCTTCTAATCTTATATTTTGACTTTATTTTATTTATTATTTAATTTTAAAATGAAATAAAAGTGATGACCAATGGGTACTAGTCAAAGAAGACAATATCAATCAAAGGAGGGAAGTTACATTAAAAATTTACTAAATAACAATGGAACTAAGAATATAGAGATTGAAAGGACCATAAACCCAAATAACATTGGGCTATATAGATACAATAGTAAGATTAGGATACCTAAAGTGAAATAAGCCTTGAAAAAGATGAAATCAGGAAAGGCCTTAGGGTCTAATTATATACTAATAGAGGTTTGGAAATATATGTGAGATACTAGAGTAGTTTGGCTAACAAAGTTATTTAATAAGATTTTAAAATAAAAAAATGCTAAATGAATGGAGGAGTACCTCTATTATACTAATTTATAAGAATAAATGATACATACATTGTAGCGCTAATTATCATGGGATCAAACATATGAGTCATATAGTGAAACTTTGGGAAAGAGTAATTTAGAAGAGGCCACAACATGAGATGAGTGCATCAAAAAGTTAGTTTGGTTTCGTGCATGAGAGGTCTATCATGGATGTTATTTTCTTCTTTGGACTATTGATATAGAAATATAAGGAGAAGGAAAGGATGTATAGTCTTTATTGACTTAGAAAAAGTTTGTGATATGGTCACTAGAGAGTTAGCTAGATGTTGGGTGAGTAAGGGGTTTCATTGGGATATACAAACATAATTAAGGATATGCATGAGAGAGCAGTAACAAATCTTAGGATTACTAGGGGAGAGAGTGATGATTTTCCTATCACCATACGATTGTACCAAGATCAGCATTGTGCCTATACCTTTTCATGTTGGTTATGGATTACTTAATGAAACATCTTCACAAGAAGATTCCATGTGCATGTCATTTTTAGGAGACACAAAGCTAAGAGTTGTGGATAGATGCTATGGAGTCTAAAGGATTTAAAATTAACTAAACTAAGATAGAGTATATGGAATGTAATTTTAGCAAGGGGAGGAATGGAAGGGAAGCATTAGTAAAAATTAATTACCAAGACATACCCTTAAAAGACAACTTCCAATACTTGGGATCAATAATTGATGAGAACCAAGAGATTGAGAGGGATTTTACCCAAAGAATCTAAGAGCGTTGTAACAAATGGAGATGTGCTTCTAAGGCTTTGTGTGATTGGGGCTTCCACTCAAACTAAATGAAAAATTTTATAGGATAAGTCTAAGGCCAGCCATGTTCTATAGGTTAGAGTGTTGGCCAATTAAGGAACATCACATATATAGAATGATCATGGCTGAAATAAAGATGTTGAGATGGATGAGTACCAATACAAAAAAGGATATAATTAGAAATGAAAACATTATAGAAAACTTAGGAGTGGCACCAATAGGTAATGACATGACAAAGGGTAGACTTAGATAGTTTGGACATGTTCAACAGAAATTGAAAATGGAACTAGTTAAAAGGAATATGTCAATCCAAGTTGAAGGTTCAAAAGGGCAAATCTTCGATATTATTCTAATTCTCCACAAATTTTTCATTTGTTAAAAATGTCCATTTATGTGATTCATTGTATATAGATATTTTGCTAACTTAGCTGTCAAAATTTGGTAGTTATGTGGATTCCACATTTATATGTTTGTGAATCTATATTTACAAAAGTGGTCTCATTATCAATGCAAAAGCTTATTGCACTGATAACTTTGATCTCCACTATTGGATTTTAGCATGAATACAATCATTAGATAACTGTCTTTGAGTTCTATCGACCACTTGATATCATATTCCCAATTCTCTATTTTCTAAAATTTTAGTTTTTGAAACTTGAACAAATTTATTAATTTTGTTGATTGCAAAATTGTACAAAGTTTTTGAGATATTACATTATTACCCCATTGAAAGAATTTCATCCTCAAGATTTCTTTAACCTCAATACTTGAATTGGTCAAGATACTTGACCTTCATATCAAACTTTAGTTCCCATGTGGTTTCTTCTACTTCATGATTCTATCATAGGAGATTTTGACTAGGGTATCCTTAGTCTTTAATCCTTTCTATCTAGAATTCTAATTGGCTTCATATAAAAAAAAAAAAAAAGTTTGGCTGTAGCTCCATCAGCACCTACTCCAATACATTTGAATGATTGGGAATGTACTTCCATAGCATGGAAACATGAAATACATTGTGGACTTTTGATAACTACAAGGGCAAAGCCAGTAAGTACACTTCTACTTTAATTCCAAGATCTCAAAGTGTCTGATATATTAAGGGCTTAGCTTTCCTTCAATCCTAACCTCATGATTACCTCAGTATTAGGGAAACCTTTAGAGACAAATGATCACCAACTTTGTACCCCATCTCTTTGTGTCTCTTATCAACATGCCAACCCTAAGTTGTAAGAAGTCTCTTCTTGATTAGTCTCCCCTTGTTGACACATTGTTCCACTAACTCAGGCTTAATAATCTTATTCTCTCCACCCTCATTCTAGCAGGCAAGCAAATGACATGATCTTCCATATAGTACCTCATAAAGAGCCATATAGATACTCGAGTAAATTTTTTTGTTATAAGCAAACTCAATCAGAGGTAGACTTTGTAATATTGGCAATACTACATGTATTGACCTCACTTGGCATGGAAAGAAAAAGACTTGCATCTCAAAGATGAAAGGGTTCTAGAATGGATCTTACATGATTTGACTAATATAAAAGTGAGTAGTCACATCTCTGGTTTGTTCTATGTTCAGGTTTGTGTTTTTGACTAAGGGTTCATGGGGATTTGTAAGTCCCTCACTCATGAGGCACTTGTAAGTCCTATGGAATTATGCTAGGAGGTGCACATTGGCCCCTAACATTTGATTAGATAGCTACACTTATAGAGGATTTTGATAAAGGAGTAGGCTTCATGGAGTTGCTCTTAAGATAAATTGGTAAACCTGTGAGGGCCTGCTCGAAATCAGACCATGTTGGTATCCATGACTATCATAGTGGGGTGGTAGTATTTCCTTAGGGCAGTGGTATTCCCACTTGCATAGACATCTAGATATGATTTACTATGATTGTGGATGTGAGATGGCATGTATGTCATTCTTAAGAGTTACACGAGAGCTTCTGGTAGGATGGTTATGCCACTCAACAAAACGCTGGTACTTGATTTGGTTATCAAGTAGTGAGTTGAGCCAAAGTACACTAATATGACAGAAAATGGGGAGCTCCTAGGAGTATACCCAGTCATTTCCATTAATACAGTTTGACCAAATCAGCTTTTATTAAGCACTTGCATTCATATATACATGCAAAATATTTGATTGTAACTAAGAAAGAACCCAAACATTAAATATGCTCTTAATTTCTATTGTTTAAGTACTTAGGAAATTTGATGAAAAATGTAACTGCAAAACTTTGTACACTATGTATTATACTTATTAGTATCAGCTTGCCAACATGTACCTATATGAACTTGTTGCATTGTTATTGAAACTAGCCTTGTTAAGGTTGTTCCAACCAAGTAGTTGTGATCACCCCCCACCAGCATTTTTCAAGTTAGATTTCATGAAGATTAAGTATCGAAGAGAAGGAAAAAGAAAAAATGACATCTACTTGGACCAGATGTAGGTTCAACATAGGGTTTCTTAGCTAGTTTGGACTTTCTAATAGACTAGTGGATGACTGTAACTATGAGTTATGTTGACACCTTAAATTCTTTTGGGATGATGTGTATGGACTTTTAAGATTCACTATTTTGATGTTAGATTTAGTTGTGACCAGCCAATCTTGTGGCATGTTCACTTTTTGTACACACTCATGTTTGGAATCTATTTAACTAAGTATGGAGGTTTAACAGGTGACCCTCGGTATGGAGCGTGGATTTGTGAAGTTATTTATATATGTTATGAATTTCCAAACACTTCATTGCATAAATATTTTTTTAGGATATCTGTTGCATTATTTTGGATTTTCAAAAATGGTTTTAGAAAACCAACATGTCATAGATTTGGTATCATATCACATGTTCTAGGCTTACAATTAGATCCACTAATCATAAGTGTCAACTATTCAGGAGTGAAGTCTAGAAAACCTAATCAATTAGTTGAACTAGAAACTTCTTTTTTGTTGATTTTTAGATGCCTTCTAGGAGAAGTAGATTAGATCTTCAGCCTCCCAGAAATAGTTCTCTACCAAAGGGACCTAGGCAGATGCTAGGGCCCAAGGAGAAATGACAGTGGAGATTGTTGTGCTGGTACTTCAGAGATATACGTAATGTTTACAGCCCCCAAAGGGGATATGGAAGTCAGCCTTAGATGCACCAGCTAATGACAAGGGTCCCAAAGGGGACTGCCTTTTGGAGAGATTTAGGAGGATTGTTCTTAAGTTCTCAGGTAGGGCTAGGCCATGGTGTAGCTTTATAATTACTTGCAAGCGTATGAATCGATGTAGTAATTTGCATGCATGAGAGGTTGATCCCATTAGGAATCTCATGAAATTTTCAATAGATTGGATCTTATTTAAGATGCTTATCTTAGCCAAAGAAACTGTATTGATTAAATTAGGAAACTAAACAACATGAAATGAGAAACTTGAATAAAATTAGAAACATGAACTAAAAGAAACTTTCTATAAGTCAATACATTTAATGGAATTGGAAACTTTTCTAACTAACATGAATTTAATAAAAGGTACTAATGCAAAGCTAGAATGAATGAATCTAGGAAGCATAAATGAAGGAAACTTGGTAAAAATAAAACTTTCCTAAATTAACACTTTCCTAAAACTAGAATTAAAAATTATTCAAAATAAAAATTTCTAAAACTAAATTAGAAAGGTTCTGAACTAAACTAAGATGCAAACAACTAATAACTAATGCTAAAATAATACTAAACAATAAAAAATGAAAAACTTAAAGATAATTTTCCCAAGCACCATGCATTTGAACCTTGGAGTTGTGCACATGGTTCATGAGGTGATTTGATGGTCAGAATACATAAATCACATGCTTGTTAATATGAAATCTAATCAAACAATCTTAAAATCTAAATGGGTTTCTAAGGAATCAAGCAAATAAGATGTATAGATTGGTAGAAATTAAACATGAACATTGAATGGAAAAATTCTATATTTTAGGTGCTAAAGAAACTCAATTATAGCATGACATGGAAAGTAACATAACAAGCACTTTTTATGGAAAATAAAAAACAAGAATTAAATTACTTTACTACTAGAATCAATTCGCAATAATGATCTTCAAACAACTTTGTTGATTGAATGAAAAATACATCAAATAATGATGGGCATGAACATATATACAAAATTTGGAAATTGCACACTTTATCAATGCTTGTAACTTGATTCAAATCAAATATTAAGTACACTCTAATGAACTTACATTAAACTTAGAAAACATGCAAGTGAAACCCAAAGGAGAATCAAGAGAAAAGAGGGCTTGAATGGTGGAACTAGTCAAGGAAAAAGATGCTTAAACTAACCCCAAAAATGAGTGAAAAACATGGATATCAAGGAAGGGAAGTGTGACACCCCGGGTTTTATATGATGCAAATTTGATGAAAAGGCGAGATCTCTTATTTTATAAATATGGAATGCATGAAAATCTTTTTGTTTTGGAAAACAATCTGTCGTATCAAAACCCCGAGTGTCAACACACGTTTTCAAATTATCTAGTCATGGCATAGTTTTAAATTGACTCTATTCCCAAGAAAGTGTTAGTCACAGCCTCAACTATAGAGAGTAACTACAATCAAGTAACAATGAAAGATAAGGTAGGGGTTTAATTACTTGCACTTAATGTGGGTGTCTTCTGTCATAGGCGTACTCTGTCCTTACTTGTTTACTTTGTGTGTGAAAAATGTTGAGGATTGGGTGAGTATATACTATACTCAGTAGGAGTCCATCACTACTAGTTTTACAATGCATGCTATGTTTAAAATCACATGCTCTTTCAAAACAAGTGCATGTTTGAACACTCAAGTTCAATATCGAGATTAAAAACCATTGTCGAATTGGAATACTGACGACTTAAAGAAATCACATAATCCAAGTCGAAAGTATCATATATATATATCATAACATAATGATATGCATAAGATGCGCCATTGAATTCAACTCATGGTATGGTCAACCAACCTCGTGTCATGCTATATGCAATGCAAGTAAATCCTCAAACCATATGGCCCACTATGCCCACGACCTCACCGCCGTGTGGTCCCCGGGTACCTAAGGACACAGGGTCATATACCCCCACGGGGCATATGACACTTCGACCCAGTGCCGTGACACCAGTGGTAGCCCCCTGTACCACATGCAGTCGAAGCAGGGACATGCCCTTTTTAGGCGTGGTACCCATCCACTTAATAGTGGTAGAGGCTGGGAGGCCACTCCAGACCTCTCGGCATAGCGCCCACGAGCTTATTAGCCCAAATCATATACGATCAAACAAGCCAGAAACCTCTTTTTCAAAACCTATCCTCTTTGGGTCCCTCACAACTGCCTACCCAGCGTCTTTTGGGCACTCCAGCGTCTTTTGGTAACCCTCAAGGACATGCAATTTTGCAAGAACTCAATGCTCACGAATCATGCAATATATGCAATTGTTTGCAAAACATGTCTATGCATAATGTATTTATCATATGCATGCTAAATTCATTTATATGCTAAACAAGTCATATATGCATACTTAAAACCAGGCTAGTTTGGCCTATTTCTATAGGTTTTAGAGTGGTTGATCTCACTACTTAGGCATTAAGGGTTCATCCCCATGCCTATGGGTGTCCTAAGGTCCTAACTGGGCCTTGGTATCATTAGGTTTACAAAGGTTTAGTGGCCCCGCACCACTATCATAGTTTAAGGGTCGTGCCTACCTTAGATTGGGCCTTGATCAGGTATTTTATGATTTGGGTGTGTCCGCATCGTCGACACGGACACAACGCCTTTCGTGACGCCTCAATCAGAGCCCTAGATCTCAAGTTATAGCCTTTTTAGTGCCGACTGCAGATAGAGGGTCAAACGAAACGAGGTGGAAGCCTGGGATGCTAATGCGTCCCGCGTCAATGGCATACGCCCCAGCGGGCGCGCCTGTCGACGCACCTATCTTGTGCATTTCTATTTGACAAGGACCTGGGCGTCCCAGGGACACCCTGGTTTGACCCCGTCAAACCAGTGCGCCCTAAGGATCGTCCCTGGGTCCTTTATGACTCTTTAGGGCCCGGTTTTGCATGATTTTTCATGTAAAAACTTGGGAACACTTAGCCTAGGACTAAGGGGGAGACGGGTTTGGAGGGGTTTTGGGCATACCTGGTTCATGGCCAGGTTTTTCTCCACGTTTTCTCCTCTTAGTTACTTCTCCACGACGGGTTTTTCCCAAGCTTTTGGGCTGCCATTAGAGGCGTCCAAGAGCTCTATTTATAGAGCTATAACAGGGTTCTGGAGGGGGCTCTCACTGCCATTGACTGGCGGTGGTTTCTCCTCCAAACACCGCCGTTCTAGAACCCTCTAGGAGGTTGAAGAAGAGGGGTGCCCGTATCAAAACAGGCCCCTATGTTTCTCAGGCTAAATTCGTTTTTTAATGAAAATTACATTTTTACCCCTGAACTTCAAAGGGCCATAACTTGCTCATTTTAACTCCGTTTTGGGTGATTTTGGTCTTGTTGGATTCCTATTTCTGAGACACACCTAATGGTACCATTATCAGGACCAAATTTCTGGGTTCAGTTAGGGTGAATAGTGAAATGACAAAAATACCCTTATTTCCAAAAAGTGAACTTTCATTGCTAACTTGGGATTTCAATGTTACAAAATTGGAGTCATTACAGGAAGCAAGAGATTGGAGATAATTTTTGTCTTGGATGTTACTACTAGACAGGAAGTAATTTAGATCTTGAAAGAATAAGTAAGAAAAAATAGAGATATTGAAACAAATATCAAGCGAAAAACAAGCTAGTTTATGTGAATGGAGTTAAAGAAATAAAACAAGAATAGACTAATGATGAAACCACAAAAATAACCTAGAATTGAAGTGAAAAAGCAAAGGAAAAATACTTGGGGAATCGAAGAGAATGCAGCCCAAAAGAAAATCAAAGTCCACTACTCTAAGGATCACCAAGATAGAGTACTTCTTTTAAGGATTTAGAGCAAACCCCCTACTTCAATTTCACATGAAAACCCTTGGGAAATATATAGAGTTTTGGGTTCCCACTTTGATGAGATCTCATTGAAGTAATGAAATATGAAATTAGATATAGGACTTAGGTGGAAGGTTAGGTGGAGAGAGGATTAGCAAGTGATGACATGGCATGGTGTATTTAGGAGGGGGATGTGTCATTTTTTGAGGAAAGTGGTGTAGTGCTCCTCCCTTCTATGTGTGTGATGCTTGGTGGTTGGAAAGAGAGAAGAACAAAGAAAGAATAAATGATATAAAAAATAAGAATTGGAGGTGTTTGGAGTGTGAGTAGAATTAGAAGTTTCCAACTAATCAAGACAACTAAGCAAGGTGGGAGGCATCACATTTTTACGAGGTGTCACCCTCCTTATGTAAAAATCATGGAATACGTAGTTGGTAGATGAAAAAGGATGGAAAATGAATTTAGAATGTGGTTTTTCTCTGTTGATTGATACACTATGCATGATCAACTTACCTATTACAAATTCCCCTCAAAACCTTCTAATTATCCCTTGGAAAAATCACATTTTTTCCATGGATAATTACTTGAAAATTTCATCCAATCGTGTGAACCCTAGTGGAATGGATCTATGTGGCTTGATGGCTTACTTTGATGGCTCATTCCTTGGTGGTTTGAGTGGCTTAAATAATTAACTCTCATGATACCCTAGAGAAGAAATAGCTTACAACCTTGCTTTCCCCCTTAGGAGTTTCATGTTTTTATCCTTCAATTCCAATTAGTTTTAGGCATTTTTTTCATAGTTAGTTCATCATTCAAGCCACCTTCTCTCTTGAATTCATTTCTGAATTTTCTTTGCATGTCATCATACTTTAGATTGGGTTTTTGTTGTAGTTTAGATCAAGTTGTAGAGCTTTGAATTATTCACAATTTTCAAATTTTCATACATGTATTATGTGCATAATTCTTGATGTATTTTGGAAATTATTTAATGAAATTATTTGAGGGTTCTTGTTATGGAATATTTATAAGATCAAAGTAATTTAGATATTATTTTTTATCTTGCATAAATTTTATTGATTCGGTTGTTTTATATGCTTGATTTGATTTGAAGTTCTAAGTGCTTAAAATCTAGAAATTTCTCCTCTTAATCTTTATGCTTTATTTCTAGCCATAAAAAAATATTAATTGCTTGATCCTTAGGAACCCATTTAGATTTTTATCTTGTTTATTAAGTTCATAGCTTAGATTTCATGTTAGTTTGCATTTAAAGCATCAAATTTGGTCATTTTTCAATTTATGAACCATTTGCACAATCCATCGATCATGCGCATGGTACCAAGGTGATTTCCCTTAAAAAAAACTTGCTTAGTTTACTTAGTTAATCTTAATTTACTAGTATTTAATTCATTTTTTACATCTTAGTTTAGTTTTGGGAAGCTTCATAATGGATTTTTGGAAAGTTCCATCTATAGAAAGTTTTAGGATTAGGAAGTGTTAAATTTAGAAAGTTTCCTTAATTGTAGTTTCCATTTACATGCCCGTTTCTAAATTCTTGTTAAATTTAGTTAGATTTTATTTGTTACTTGCTTTTGCATGTTTGTTTGGTTTTAGAAAGTTTCTAATTCTAGTTTAAGAAAGTGTCACTTTTAGTGGTTTTCTTAATTAAGTTGGTTAGTTTTATTCATTCTTTTTTTTTTTTTGTAGTTTCTATTAGTGGAATTCATGTTAGTTAGGTAAGTTTCCATTTTCATTGTTTAGTTTTTTTTAGTATGTTTCCTTTAGTCATGGTTTCTAAGTTCATGCATATTTCCATTCTTGTTAACTTTAAATTCCTAGTTTAATCATCAATTCTCTCTCTTTGGTTGAAGTTAAGTGATTTAAATAAGATCTAATCTACTGATACTCTATGAGATTTCTCATGGAATTGACCTCTCTCACATGCAATACTACTTTGATTTGTGCACTTACGAGTAATTTTAAGGCTACAATATGTTTTGGGCATCGTTGTTGGGAATCACAATGGATTTGTGGTTGGATCTTTATTTAAATTGTTGTATTTAGTTGTAGTCTTAGGTTGCATTAGATGAGGAATTTTGCACTGCATTAGCATATCTTACTAATTCCTCATTAATTGATCCATCTTACTTGTTTTGTGCGAAGGAAATTTGGCAAAGAAGCAACAATGATCTAATGGACAAAAGCTTCATCAAATTTGATTGCTTTCTTAGATTAGTTTTTTTTCTTTTTTTCTTGAGTGAACTTGTAGTGAGGTCTCATTGTATCTTACATCTTTAATATTCAATTTTAGATGGTTGTATTAATATAAGGCAAGTGTGGGGAATGGAGGCCTACACTTGATCTTCATAAAAAAAACCCTTGGAAGCTTTCTTCACTCACTTTTACTTTTCTAGTGTAGTTGCATATAGAGTAATTTGCATATTTGTTAGTACTGTAATTCATATAGTTTGGGATCATTCATCTTAATTGTTGCTTCATTTTTAGGATTTTTTCATTATATTGTACCTATCTAGCGCTTGGTCGGATAGCATATAAGTTGAGTTAGTTTGTTTTCTTGTACTTACATTGCACGTTTATGCTTTATTGTGTACGAAACATATAGTAAGGAGCCCATAGGAGCCCTGATAAGATAAGAACTAGATTACATCACTAGACCCGTGGCCCACCTAAGGAATCAAATTACTCCTTGTATTCTTACCAACCTAGCCTTTAATTTTAATTTAAAATCAAGTAGCAAGAAACCCAGGGTTTTGAGCTCATGAGACCCTTCTTGAAAGAGGCAATCTATTGTCACTCCAGTTGAACTTGAACTTTGTGGTTATATCTAAAATTGAAGTGATTTTCCCATGCTTCTTATTGATGGATGTTGAGGTCTAAATGCCTCCTTCCATTAGAATTGTATTAACCACCTTAAGCAGAACCTAACTGGTAAGCAATAGTCAAGTCTGGATTGAAGGAGGAGCTATCTAGCTCTACGTTTAAAAGCTGGAACCTCATAAATTAACAAAGATCATCAAATCAAGCTTGCTTCCATTAGGGATTGTTTGTTTGCATATCACATAGAGTTAGAAGTCATACTTAGAGTTAGGTTGCATCATTTAGATACGTTTAGATTATAGTGCATACAAGGGCGTTAATCTCAGAACATAGGATTAGTACCATTTGATCTTGAGATTCAATGTACCCATAGTTAAGGGGTGAGAAACCAAGTTCCCAATCGCATGACTGAACCACTAGCAAAAGTTGCGCACAAGGCTATTAAAGATTTCTATGCTCCACTGTAGTTAAGTACCCCATCATGCATCACATTAGGACCCACAAATGCAAACCACTTTGAATTATATCTACATATTAAGGAATTTCTCAATAGTTGCACTACATTCAAATTTCAAAATTTCTCAGATGATTCTATTAGACTTAAGTTGTTTCCCATCTCACTAAAAGATAAGGCCAAATCATGGCTGAATTCTTTAGAGGTTGATTTCATACCCATATGGGTCCAGTTGTCTAAAAACTTCCTGAACAAGTTCTTTCCAGTCCATAAAACTAATTTCCTTCATAGGGAGATCATTAATTTCCAACAAAAAGATGATGAGCAATATTATGAATGCTAGGAGAGTTGTAATGAGTTGATACAAAAATGTCCCCACCATAGATTCAAAAATGGTAGCAAGTTCAGTACTTCTACGAGCTATTAACACCTCAAAATAGATAGATGGTAGAAGTAGCTAGTGGAGGGGTCTTCATGTTGAAAAGTGAAATAAAAGTTTGGAAATTTTTTCAAACTATATCTGACAATACCCAACAGTGGGATTATTCCAATGGAAAGCTAGACATACCAAGCCTCAGAGAAAGGAGGCTTGTATGAAATAGGTGCAGCCTCATAAATATCATCTTGCCTCATATCGGTAGTTGAAAGAATAGACAAGCTTAAAGATATCTTCCAAAAGATAGAGACTTACATGGCTGCTAATGTATCCACTAAAGCTCCATAAGAGGTATGTGCCATATGTTCTAGCCTGACCCATTTGACCACAGCTTATCCATCAAAACTAGTGTACCCTATAAATCTTTTAAAATAAGAAAGTGCAATTAATGTATATCATAACCCTAGCAATAATAATCCTTATTCTGAGACCTAGAATCCAGGATGGGTTAGGCATCCAAATCTTTCATGATCTAGGAATAATCCCCATGTGGGTCCACAAGGGATTCCCCATACTCAAACCTTTCCTCATGCTATAGTAGCCAATTCCTTAGTAGTTTCCATTACAACTAAGAACACCTTTCCTGGAGGAAAATCTAAATTTATTCATGCAAAATTCTATACAATTCCAAAATGATTACTAAGAAAACTTTGCATGCCAACTCTCAAACATTTCAAAGTTGGAATACACAATGTTTCAATTGTCTACTTCCTTAAGTGGAAGGAAGAAAGAAATTTTCCCAATCAGCGTATTCCAAACCCTAAGGACCAGTTAGAAATAGGATCTAGTTCTCATAACCATAGACCCCATGAACATGTAAAGTTATCACAACCCTTAGAGTGGTCGTTAGTTAATAATAAAGTAGGAAAGATAGAGGAAAAGATTAAAGAAAACATAGGGAATGAACTAGCTAAAACTCAAGAGAAAGAGAAAAAATAGAAATCCCCTACTCCATCTAAGCCTATAGTGGAGGCACCTTATGTGCCTAAAACACCATTCCCTCAACTTTTGAATATGGATAAGAAAGGAACAAATTTCAATGAGATAATGAAAGTATTTAAACATGTGCAAATTAATGTACCGTTACTTAATGCTATTAAGGATATTCTTGCTTATGCAAAGTTTCTTAAAGAGCTCTACACATAAAAGTGAAAGATCAATATGCAAAAGAAAGCCTTTATCACCAATCATGTGATCTCTTTGACTTAACACCAAACCCCTCTTAAGTTTAGAGACCTAGGATGTCCTACCATCTCGTGTTATATGGAATCATGTCATTGATAGAGCACTATTTGATTTAGGGGCTAGTGTAAATTTATTTCCTTATTCTGTCCATGAGCAACTAGGGCTCGATGACCTTAAATCAACCACTATCACATTGTAGTTAGTACATAGATTAGTTAATATTCCATGTTGTATGGTTGAAGATGTTCTAATATAGATGAACTTGTTTTACTTTCCTATAGATTTTATTGTCCTAGATACCCAACCTATGTCAGATCTTGGTAGTTAGATCCCAATAATTCTTGGATATCTATTTTTGGCAATGTCCAACACCATCATCAATTCCAAAAATGGTATAATGAAGTTACCATTCAGCAATATGAAAGCCAATCTTAATGTTTTTAATGATGATCATCAGCATCTGGGCCAAGATGATTCCTGCATAGTAACTTTAATTGAAGCCTACTTCAAGATGCTAATACACCATCATTTATCTTAGATCCACTAGAGGCATGTCTAACACATAACTATGCACTTGATGTAGATAAACCCAATGACGAGGTAAATAATCTTTTAGATGCCACACCTATAATGGATACCTCCAAATGGGGACCTCATGTGGAATCACTTCCTCTGTCAAAATTTGTCTCAGTACCATTTATAGAAAAATCCACCCACCTTGGTCCTTAAACCCGTACTTGAAAATCTAAAATACTCTTGTCTAGGCTAGATGAAAACTTGCCTATCATCATAGCCTTAGATCTAGATAAGGAAGATGAGGATAAGCTTCTTGATGTTCATAGAGAACATAAGATTGCTTTAGGGTGAACCATAGTAGATATAAAGGAAATTAGTCCTCTTGTGTGCATGCATAGAATACACCTAGAAGAAAATATTAAACCATCTAGGAAGACATAGAGGAGATTAAACCCTGACATGCAGGAGCTAGTGAGAGATGAATTACTTAAACTTTTAAATGTTGGTGTCATCTACCTCATATTTGACAACACTTGAGTCAGCCTAGTTTAGATTGTTTTCAAGAAATCCGAAGTCACGGTAATTAGAAATGAGGAGAATAAGTTAATCTCCACTCACATGACCACCGAGTGGAGAGTTTGTGTAGATTATCGAAAATTGAACTCTGTCACAATGAAAGACAACTCTCCTCTATCATTCATAGACTAAATTCTAGAAAGGTTAGCCAGTCATAAGTACTATTACTTTCTTGATGGTTATTCTGACTATAAACAAATCCATATAGCACCTGAGGATCAGGAGAAGACCATCTTCACCCGCCCTTTTGGAACCTTTGCTTATCATTATATGCCTTTTAGATTGTGCAATGTTTCAGTTACTTTTCAAAGGTATATGCTGAGCATATTTTCAAATATGGTAGAGAGATTCCTAGAAGTGTTTATAGGTGATTTCTTAGTGTTTGGATCTTCTTTTGATGAATGCCAATACCACTTAAAACTTGCCCTTGCTAGGTGTCACAAAAAGAACTTAGTGTTAAATTGGGAAAATTGTCATTTTATGGTTCAAAATGGCATTGTTTGAGGCGACATTATTTCACATAATGATATAGAAGTAGATAAAGACAAAGTGGATCTAATCTCTAACCTTCCTCCTCTAAGGACGATGAAGAAAATTTGGTCATTTTAGGCCATGTTGCTTTTTATAAATGATTCATTAAGGACATTAATAAACTAGCTAAGCCCCTATGTAATTTACTTATAAAGGAGGCATCCTTTGACACTGATGAAAATTTCATAAGAATGCTTAAAGCCTGAGTTAACTTCTACACCTATTATTTGACCACTATACTAGAATGCATAATTTGAAATAATATGTGACACTTCACACCATGCGATTGGGGCTATGTTGGGATATTATATTGATAAACTTCCCCACGTCATATATAATGCTAGCAAGACACTCAATGATTCCCAACTCAATTATTCAACTACAAAAAAAAAGAGTTGTTGGTAGTTGTCTTTGCCCTGGGTAAATTTAGATCTTACTTGTTAGGATGTAAGGTAATAGTATACTCAGATCATGCATCACTTAAATATCTTCTTTTAAAGAAAGATGCAAAACCTAGTGGATTTGATGGATACTATTGCTACAAGAATTTGATTTAGAAACTCAAGACAAGAAAGGTTATGAGAATGTCATGGCTGACTACTTATCCAGGCTAGTTATGGAGTACACTAGTGAGAATGTTCCTATAACAAAGACATTTCCTAATGAATAATTGTTGCACATTTCTCAATTACCTTGGTATGCTAATATAGGCAATTATCTTGTCATGGGTCAAATGCCTACTTATTGGTCTAAACAAGATAGGAAAAGGTTTATTATCAAGGTCAAACACTTTACTTGGGATGATCCATAATTGTTTAAGTACTTTCCTAATTAGGTCATTAGGAGATGTGTACCAGATAATGCACATTATATGATTATTTTCTTTTGTCATGACCATGCATGCAAGGGCCATTTCAGTTCTAAAGGAATAGTTGCAAAATTTTTGTAGTGTGGTTTTTATTGGCCTATCATGTTCAAGGATTCACTTGGTTACTACCTAACATATGCTAGATGTCAACAGCTAGGGAGCATAGGAAAAAGGAATATGATGCCCATGAGCCCTATTCTTATCATTGAGCCTTTTGATGTTAAGGGCATTGATTTCATGGGACCTTTTTCCAATTCTTTAATTATTTGTACATCCTTACAGGGCTGGATTATGTGTTAAATTGGGTAAAAGCTATTTCGTGTAAAACTAATGACCACAAGGTGGTGGTTAAGTTCTTAAAAGAAAATATATTTGCACATTTTGGTACACCTAGGGCCATAATTAGTGATGGGGGTCAACATTTTGGAAATAGGATATTAGAGAATTTAATGAAGAAATATGGTGTTACTTATAAAATTACTACCCCTTATCATCCTCAGACCATTGGATAGGTAGAAGTGTTTAAAGAGAAATAAAACATATTTTAGGAAAGACAGTCAATTTAAATAGGAAATATTGGTCTTTGAGGCTTAGTGATGCTTTATGGGCCAATCATATAACATTTAAAACTCTTATAGGCATGTCACCTTATCGCTTGGTCTATGGAAAGGCCTGCAACATACCAATAGATTAGAACATAGAGCATATTGGGCATTCAAAATCTCAATTATGACTTAGATACTACTGGCACCCATAGAAAACTCTAACTTAATGAGTTGGAATAGATTTGGAAGGATGCACATAAGTTAGCAAAGATATACAAAGACCCACATGAAGAATAATCATGATAGACACATCTTAAGAAAGTCCTTCACCCTAGGATAAAAGGTTCTTTTGTATAATTCTAGATTGCATCTATTTTCAAGAAAAATCTTGATGGACTAGACCTTACATAGTACATACTATATATCCCCTCAGGGCTATCAAGATAGAATAGGATGGAGAGATCTCCAAAGTGAATGGGCAAAGGTTGAAACCCTACTTGGAGTTGGTAAACCCTAAAATAGAAGAAACATTCCTTGAGGAACCAATCTACCATGACCCACCTTAGGATGACCCTTGACACCTGCATACATCACATTAGTTGTATTCATCATTATCATTGTATAGTATATCTGGTTGAAGACGTTAAACTTAGTGCCCATTGAGAGGCAACCTAGGCTTTTTTTAGTCTTGGTGTTCTACATTACCCATTTATCATACAAGGTCTTGTGTTTTAAAACATTGAGGGCAATGTTTAGTTTGGGTTGGGGGGTAAATATGCATAAGATTTCTAAGCTTTCTTAACAAGAAAATCTTTTTCTTTTAAGTTTTTCCAATGAATTTAAGTCAAAGTTCCTTTACTGTGATGAGAATTAGATTGTCAAAATCTAAGCATTTCTTCCACTTTAACTTCTTAATGAAAATGCACATAATTAATTATTTAATTTATTCATGTGCTGAAGTATTTTATGATAGTTACATCTCAAAATACACTTACACACAGTGCATAAGTCCATACTATAGATGGTCATGACTTAGAGACCCAGAGAAAATTAGTGGAGACTTATATACCGTATGAGTATTAGAGACTCCCATCTTTCTAATGGTTATAAATAATTTCATATTTTCTTCAACAAGCATTACTTTGAAAGATCCAAGTATTCTTTATTTGGGTCAATTGCCAAGAATTAAAAAGGAGAACTAAATTTATTTCTTGAATATTTATTGACTCAAATAGGTTTTAAGAAACATAGAAAATGATATAGGCCATCCTTATTTTAGCCTAAAGATATAAAGCCTACCCAGTGTATTATATCACTAGTTAAACCATTTGAGCCTCTTGGTAAGCCTTTTCTTTCAAAATATCACTAGTTAGACCATTTGAGCCTCTTGGTAAGCCTTTTCTTTCAAAACCCCATTTACATTAATCCAAAATCTTGACTTAAAATATCCAATGCCTATCTTTCAAAAATGAGAAGGGATGATAGAAAAAATTAGAAAAAGGACAAAAAGTCAAAGAAGTGCAAAATATCAAAAGTAAAATGAAAACTATTCGTTCTAAAAAATACAAAGAAAAAGAGTATTGTGAGAAAAAGAAAAAGAGTATTGTGAGAAAAAGAAAAATGAAAAACGAAGAGAGAAAGGAAAATGGAATAGATATTCACTTCAATTTATTCAAAAGTAGAGTTGTCCGATATCAATTGAAGACTTTTACAAAAATTTGAAACTTTGAATCTTATGTCCTTTTTTTTAGAACCCTACCCAAGCCTACATTTTATCCGATCTAAAGACCTACTGATCTTAAGGTGAAAGATACACTTAATGAGGATACAAATAGGAAGGGATTAAGATGAACTAGCCCAACTGGTTTTAGTAATGGTATCCATTCTAAGGGATCATATCTTTGTCTCACTTGTGGTTATAATATTATGTGAGCCATTGGTCTTATTGGATTTGATCACATAATGAGAGAAATTTGTTTGACCTTTTTCTTTGAGATCTTTATTTTTGAGTGTAGATTAGTGAGAATTTAAGGTTAACCCAATGTACTCCAAGATGAAACTAGAATAACATAGCTTTGGAATGTGGATAACTTGTAGAATTTTTCATTTATCTTTTCCAAGTTGTTAGAACTGGTAGAGTGCTAATGGATGAGAGTTTTTTTAAATAAGTAAAAGGACTTAGCCATATTGATTTTTTTGGCTATATTCACTACATACCCTCATGAGGCCTAACTCATTCACTAGGGGTAACCTATGGATTTAAGCACATGTTGCATATGCTAAATACAGTCATGAGTACCTACAAAATGGAAACCACTTTTGCTTTCATGATCTTTCACATGTTTTGCTTGGGGGGTATGATAAGTGTCCAATTTTGTATAAAAGCTCATGTGTTATAAAATATAGTGTATTCTATTTTTTATTTATTTTATTTTATTTTGAAAATTTGTAACACATGCATTTCTAGCCTAATAATTCAAAATTTTGCTATTTTGCAAGTTTAGAAGTTAACCTAGAGTAAGTATGAAAATTTTCATAATTTTTTAGAATTTAATTAGTGTTTTTCATCTTTTGTAGGTGTTGAGAAGGTAATCCAAAGGCCAAGATTGATCAAGATGAGAATTGAAGATCAAACCAAAGCCTAAATGTCATCAATAGAAAGTGTAGTCAAGATTCAAGACTAGCTTAATGGAAGCAAAAGAAGGCAATCAAAAGCATAAAAGGTTAATCAAATGATTCATGAGAAAAAGCCATGCATTTCCATCATTCGCAAGAGAATTGGAACCATACATGAGGTTTCCTAGTCCAACTAGGAAACCTAAGGAAGACAAGCTACTCAAGCCTCAAAACCAAGCATTGAAACAACTTAAGCTACCAAGGATTGAGCCATCCAAGTGAATCAACTAGCCATAGATGAATGTCGCATGGAGCCACATGATTGGAGCACCAATTCAAGCAACTATTATCTTAAAAGTGTGACTGTTAAGGGATTTTGAGAGACATTTGTAAAAGGTAAGATGATCATGCATTGGTGGACCCATCAAGAGAGAAAATCCCACTTTCCAATTCCATTTCCCATTCTTTTTCTACCATCCATCTTATGGTTCCCCAATCTTACCTCAGAGAGTGAGCCACCTTCCTAGAAGCTCATGCCTCCCCCTTGTTTGAATGCTTATTAAGGTGGTATCCTAAGTTGAAAACCCCTAAATCTATCTCCATTCAAAGTTTATCAAAATCTTATGTTTTCCTTATATTTTTTTTCAAAAAAAAAATCTCCATTTTTTTCTCTCCATTCCTACAAAAATTAACTACCTAATTAGAGCAGGGGGTGCCTGGTGCACGTGTAACACCACTCCACCTTCCTAAGAAACCAACCATGTTACCCTCTTATGTCATCTTGCTCATATTATCTTTCACCTAACTTTCCTCCCTCGCTCTCAATCTAACTTTCTTAGTTTAATTCCTAGATCTAGATCTACCTACCTTTCCAAGATTGAGCCTTCACCAAAGTGGAAACAATTCATCTATAAATTCAAGGGCCTTCCATGTTTTCTACAAAGTAGAGGTTGGGTGAGACAGCCTTGAAACATTGCAATCTTCTTGGAGATGGAACTTGGTTATTTTCTCTCCAATTTAGGTTAGTGGTTTGCATTTATTGTTTTAGTTTGATTGCCTTAGTTTCCCATTGTTTTACTTTCTAGTTCTACACTCATCTTTTCACTTAGTTTTCCCTCTTTTCATTGCTTCACTTTCATTAGCTTCTCTTACTCTTCTCAAGATTCAAGTTAGTTCTTCTCCAATAGTGAAAACCAAGAGAAGAAATAGCTTGCAATATTGCTTGCTCCCTTACGAATTTCATGTTTTTCTCCTTCAATTCCATTTAGTTTTAGGCATTTTCCCCTCAGTTAGTTCATCATCCCAACCATCTTCTCTCTTAAATTCCTTTCTAGATTTTCTTTATATGTCATCATACTTTATATTGGAAGTTTTATATTGAGTTCTTCATGGAGTTTAGGTCAATTTTTAGAGCTTTGAATTGTGCATGACTTCCAAATTTTTATACATGTATTACGCACACAATTCTTGATGTATTTTGGTATTGATTTAATGAAATTATTTGAGTATTATTGTTATGGAATATTTCAATCATCAATTTAATTTAGCTCTAGGTTGTTATATTGCATAAAAGTTATTGATTTAGTTGGTTTATATGCTTGATTTGAAGTTCTAACTGCTTAAAATCTAAAAATTTCTTCCTTCAAGCTTAATGCTTTGTTTCTAGCCATCAAAACATCTTAATTGCTTGAATTCATAGGAACCCATTTAGATTTTTAGGTTTTTTATTAAGTGCATATTTTAAGTTCGATGTTAGTTTGCATTTAAAGCATCAAATCTAGAAATTTTGCAACTTATGAACCATGCAAACAATTCATGGATCATGCGCATGGTACTAGGGTGATTTCCCTTTTGAATCTTGCATAGTTTACTTGGTTAATCTTAGTTTAGTAGTAGATAATTCATTGTTTATATCTTAGTTTAGTTTGAATTTTCCTAATTTAGATTTTAAGTACAAGAAATTGAGTACAAGAAAAATTGAGTACAAGAAAAATTGAGTACAAGAAAAATTGTTAGAAAGATGCCTAAGAAGGCACCATTGCTAGACTTGTTTTTGGCACAAGAAATTGGTCTAGATTATGCTTCAAATTGGATGGCTAATTGGAGAAGTTGAAGATGATTTTGTTATTTCTTTCCTACTTGCAAATAAATATGCATTTTTATATTAGTTTTTAAGTAAGAAATAAAAATCATCTCCAACTTCTTAAAAGTATGGAAACCATAACATGACATGAATAAAAAATTGACATTCCCTCAAGCTAGGGTGTTCCTCATAAGCGACATGCTTCATCGGATCCTAAGTAAAATGAAAAATGAGCAAGGCTTACTAGGGCATTCCCCTAGAAGCGACGTGCTACATCGGATCCCGAGAGTAGTAGAGAATAGAGAAGGACTGCTAGAGAGTCCCCTCGAAAGCGACACGCTACATCAGAACCCACGTGCAGCGAAAGGGGCATGGGTTCATGCCATGGAGGTTGAGAAGCATGAAAGTAAGTAGGATATCTCAAGAGCATAAGATTTGTATCACCACATGGAATATAGGGACATTGATAGGTAAGTGTTTGGAGTTATTTGATATGATGAAATGTAAGAGAGTTAACATCAACTTGTATCCAAGAAACCTAGTGGAAAGGGTTTGAAACTAGAGAAACCAATGGATATTAACTTTGGTACATAGGAAAGGATAATAACAAAAATGGTGTAGGAATAATAGTGGATAAAGAATTCAAGGATAAAGTTGTAGACATTAAAAGATTCAATGATACAATTATAATAATAAAACTTGTTCTAGGAGAGTAGATCATAAATGTTATAAGTGCATATGCACCACAAGTAGAGCTAGAAGATATAATCAAGAAATAATTTTGGAAAGATATGGAGGGAGTCATGCAAGAAATTTCCATCACTGAGAGGATATTTATAGGAGTAGACTTAAATGGCCATGTAGAAAAAGAAAAGGAAAGATATGATAGGATAGGATACATGGAGGGTATGGTATAGGAAAAGGAAATGAGATGGGAGAAACTATCCTCTATTTTGCTTTGTCATATAACCTAGCCATTGCAAATACATTCTTTAAGAAGAGGGATGAACACTTAATAACCTTTAAAAATGGACTCCATAAAAGCCAAATAGACCTTTTTGTACTTAGGAATATTAAAAGATCAATGTTTAAAGATTGTAAGGTGACACCTGGTGAGAGTTTAACCTCACAACATAGGTTATTGGTTATAGATATCTATATTAAAAGATGGAAGAAAGGAAATGAACTTAATAGGAGTCCAAAAACTAAGTGGTGGAACTTAGAAGGAGACCTTTTTGTACGTAGGAACACTGAAAGATCATCGTGTAAAGATTGTAAGGTAATACCTGGTGAGAGGTTAACCTTACAACATAGGTTATTGGCTATGGATATCTATATTAAAAGATGGAAGAAAGGAAATGAACTTTATAGGTATCCAAAAACTAAGTGATGGAACTTAAAAGGAGAGAAAATAACCTCATTCCCAAATAAGTTGATGGTAGAAGGAAATTGGAACTATGAAACAGAAGTAAACACCATGCAAATTAATATGGCTGAGTCCATTAAGAAAGTAAAAAAAGATGTTTTAGGAGTATCTAAAGGCAAAATGCAATATGATGACTTCTATAATAGACTAGGGATAAGAGAAGGTGAGAAAGTTGTGTTTAACGTTGCAAAAATAAGCGAATAGAAGGGTAAGGACTTAGATCATGTTAGGCACATTAGAAGTGATGATCAAAGGATACTAGTCAAAGATGATGAGATCAAACAAAGGTGGGAAACTTACTTTCAAAATTTGTCAAATGACAATGGATCTAAGAATATATGGATTGAAAATACTATAAACCTAAATAACATTGGACATTATAGATATGAAAGTAGGATTAGAATACCTGAAGTGAAAGAGGCCTTGAAAAAGATGAAATCAGGAAAGGAGATGGGGTCTGATGGTATACCAATAGGGGTTTGGAAGCATATGGGAATAATGGAGTAGTTTGGTTGACCAAGTTGTTTAATAAGATTATAAAATCAAATAAAATGCCAGATGAATGGAGGAAAAGCTCTATTGTACCAATTTATAAGAATAAAGGAGATGTAAAGAGCTACACTAATTATTGAGAGATCAAACATATGAGCCATGCTATGAAACTTTTTGAAAGAGAGATTGAGAAGAGGCAACAACATGAGAGAAGAGGCAACAACATGAGACAATTTTATTAGAGAATTGGTTTGCTTTGATGCTTGGGAGGTCTACCATGGAATCTATTTTCTTATTAAGACAATTGATAGAGAAATATAGGGAGAGGACGAATGACCTCCGCATGATCTTTATCAACTTAGAGAAAGCTTATGATAGAGTCCCTAGAGAGTTAATATGGAGGGTGTTGGGTGAGAAAGGGATTTTGTAGGGGTATATAGACAAAATTAAAGAATGTATGAGGGAGTTGTAACAAATGTTAAGACCACTAGTGGTGAGACCGATGATTTTCTTGTCACTATAGGATTGCACCAAGGATCAGCATTGAGCCCATACCTTTTTCTGTTGGTAATGGATGAGTTAACAAAACATCTACAGGAGGAGATTCCATGCTGCATGCTATTTGCAGATGATATAGTCTTACTTGATGAGACAAGGGAGGGCGTAAACATAGAGCTAGAGTTATGGAGAGAAGCATTAGAACCTAAAGGATTTAAAATTAGTCAAACTAATATAATATACAAAATGCCATTTTAGTAAGGAGATGAGTAAGAGTGGAACACTAGTTAATATTGATAACTAAGAAGTTACCTTAAAAGACCACTTTCGGTACTTAGGATCAATTATTCGTGAGAGTGGAGAGATTGAGAGGTAGGTTACCCACAGAATCTAAGCGGGTTGGAACAAATGAAGATGGCATCTAGAGTTTTGTGTGATCAACGAGTGCCACTCAAAGTAAAGGTAAAATTCTATAGGATGGCCATAAGGTGGGCATGCTCTATGGATCAACGTGTTGGGCAGCTAAGGAACATCATGTTAATAGGATGAGCATTGCAAAAAATCAGGATGCTGAGATGGATGAGTGGCAAGATAAGAAAGGATAAAATCGAGAATGAAAAAAATTAGAGGAAACTTAGGGGTAGCACCAAAAGGTGACAAGATGAACTAGATTAGACTTAGATGGTTTGGACAAGTTCAAAAGAGACCAAAAATGGTACCAATTAGGAGTGAGGCAATGCAAGTTGAAGGTTCTAAAACGGCAAGGGGAAGGCCCAAAAGAACATGGATAGAAGTGGTGAGAAAAGATTTAAAAACTTTGGGACTAAGTGAAGTCATGGTACTTAGTAGATAGGAATGGAGGAATAAGATTCATGTGGCCAACCCCTAATTGGGCTAAGGTCTCGATGATGATGATGAATGGATTTGTTGAAGTAAATCTATATTATTTTCCTTATTTTGTAGCTCACAAATAGAAGTCATTTTCTACACACTCGGTAGAAAATGATATTTGAAAATTCTAGGAAAAAGTGTACTTAAATGAAAGAAAACTATGGGGGATTCAACCAGTACTTCATAACTTAATCCCACTCCATAAATCAGTAAAATATTTTTCCAATATTCTACTTAGAATCTACTTCTTTGCTGGACATTTGAAGTATGATATTAAGAGGTTGAATAAGAACACCATATATGACTAAAAGAGTAAGGCATAACATGACTTTTGAGAGAAACTTTCACCATTTCTAGAATAAGGCTATAAGTGAACAATTAGAACCAAAAATTTATAGAAAACTAATGATAAAAATGAACACCTATAATGCTATGGTGGTCGAAGAATTCACACACCAAAGGATACCAAAGGAGTGTGCTAGATACCACCGAGTAGGGCTTCGGTGTAGCACATTACCATGGCTTGTTTTGGAGTGCGAATTCTTATTGATAGAATTTATCTAAAAAAATGCTAATGTCAAAGGGGAATAGTGGTATAGTTCTACTTGAAAACAAATGATTCACTTTCTCAAATAGATTTAAGTTGGACCTAGAATCATTGGCACAAGCTAAGGTAGCTAAGGTGAGACTTAAGCCTACTTACCTTCTGAACTATTTACACTTTACCAAATGGACTTTACTAGTACCAGACCATATACAAGAGACCTTAGTACCCATGCAAAGGTGGAAATGATGAAAATATGATGGGGACATAAGCCCTAAAGAAAGTAAGTAAATTTCCCATGTAGCACTCATAACATAAAGACCACACTTGATGTTAAATGAGTGACTAATGCCATTTGAATTGCATTAAGAAGGCCATGTTAATGTTATAGTCATGCCATGAAATTCCTAATCTAATGACTTTCTTGTGACATGCTTATGCCAACTGAATGATATGTAAGGATCATGAGAATGCTATCTCATAATGATGCTAAGAGCTATTATAAGTGATAATAGGTAAATGACATACATAGGCTAGTTGAAATGCAATGCAAAAACATTGGACCTATTTTGTAAATGTGTTATGAATTAAAATGGGACGTGCTGAATGTTAGCATGTATATATCATGTGAAGGAACTATTGAAATGTTATGATGGTAACATGCACACACAATGATCAAGCCATAGAAAGTTACATTAATACTCATGCCATGCATTAGTAACTAATATATTTAATGTGAAACATCAATACTATGATTATGAAAGTGGAAATCATCATCATATATGAGCTTGAACTATTAGGGAAACCCGTTCATGAACACCTAGCATGATTAACTATAATATGATAGATCCATTAGGTGAAAACCCATTTGAAACTATACTTCCACTATAGTTTGATTATGTTATTTAAAGGATCCATTCCTTTGAAAATAATTACATGAAAGAGAACTGAAATACACTAAAAATCAATATATAGGAATATATTAAAAATCTTTAAAAGGAAATCATATGAAAAGGGGATGCGTCAAGGATGCTTCCATTACAGATGGTGAAACTTGAAGAGGCAATACTACATGTATCGACCTCACTTGATATGGATAGAAGAACACTTGCATCTAGAAAATGAAAGGGTTCTGGAATGGATCTCACAATATTTGACAACTATGAAAGTGAGTAGCTGCATCTCTGGTTTTGTTTTCTTTTTAGTTTTGGATTTTTGACTAATGGTTCACTGGCATTTATAAGTCCTTACTCACTAAGCATTATAAATTGTCCCTAGAGCTCTGACTAGATACCTAACCTTACACAAGTTTTTATATAGGATTAGGCTCATGATGCTACTCATAGGATAAACCAGTAATCCCATGAGGGCCAGCTAGAAATCGGACCATGTTGGTATCAATGGTTACTGCAATAGATGGTGGCAATTGCTTAGGGCAGTGGTAGCCCCACTAGCATTGCTTATATGTTTAGATATGATTTACTAGGATTGTGGATGCAAGCTAACACATCAGTCATTCTCAAGAGTTAGACTAGAGCCTATGGTAGGATGGTTATGCCACTCAACAAAAATTTGATGCTTGAGTTGGTTAGTGAAGACGAGTCGAACTAGGGTACACTAATATGATAAAAAAACGAGGAGCTCCTAGGAGTATACCTACTATGTTACATTGATTTGATGCAATTGACGTGATGATGTTTTACTAATTAACAACATTTCCACTAATACAGTTTGTCTAAATCAGCTTTTATAGAGCACTCGCACTCATATATATGCGAAAGCTTTGACTGAAATAACTCAACAATTAAATATACTCTTAATTGCTATGGTTTTCACGATGATAACTGCTTAGGAGATTTCACGAAGAATGCAATTACAAAACTTAGTACACTATATAATATACTTATTTATATCACCTAGCCAGCATGCACTATATGTACTTGTTGCCATGTTTTTGAAACTTGCCTTGTTAGGGTTGTTCTGACTGAGTGGTTGTGTTCACCCTCCACTAACATTTTTTAGGTGAGAGCTCATGAAGACTAAGCACCAAGGAGAAGGGGAAAAGCAAAAGTGACATCTACCTGACCCAGATGTAGGTTCAAGATTGGGTTGGTTATCTAGTTTGGACTTTCTGATGGACTACTGGATGACTATAATTATGAGTTATCTTGACACTTTAAATTCATATGGGATGATTTGTATAGACTTTTACGATTGAATACTTTGATGGTAGATTTAGTTGTGACTAGTAGATCCTATGGCATGTTCACTTTTTAGCACCAGCTCATGTTTGGGATCTATTTGGCTAAGTGACCGGAGTATGGAGTGTGGTCTTGTGAAGTTATCTATATATGTTATGAATTTCCAAACACTTCATTGCATAAGTCTTTTTCCAAGATATCTTCTGCATTATTCATGATTTTCAAAACTGCTTTTAGAAAATGAGGAATGTTAGAGACTTTCATCCTAATTTTCCTTCCGATTGATTGCATATGCTCTTAGCATATCCTCTAACATCTGGATCATTCTCTTAGATGAATCATCTGTCTAAGGATAAAAGGTAGTGCTATAGGTCAGCAACAATCCTAAAGACTCCTATACACTCTCCTAAAACTTAGAAGTGAACTAACTATCCCTGTTAGATGTAATGGTGATTAATATCCCATCTAGGTTCACAATCTCCTTTATATACAATTGGGCCAAGATGTCTATAGACTAATTTTCTAGATGGGACGAAAATACACTTGGATAGATAGTGTATTGTGATATATTTAGAAATATTACCCACATACCTCTATATTTACCATTTGTTAGCCCCCAAACTTTCCATAAATAACACTAATTAGGATTAATTTCACATTTTGCATGTATAGGGTAGAGATGAGAATAAAGGGCAAAATTGACATTTTAATGCTAAAGAAGAGTAATACTACTTTTCAAGCTATATTGGGGACCACATATACTAAACATGAAGTCAAAGAGTTTTAATTAAAAATTGGGTGTCATTATCAAATTCAGCGCAGCCAAAAACCATAAGTGAAAGACATAGCCTTATCCCTACTAAATAGGGTGTTCGTATCAAAAATTAGGTGACAGAACTTCCTATGCATGCATGCAACCTAGTCACTACATTGGGAAGCTTCTAAGAGAAGCTCAATTCATATAAATTTGAATCACATGCAATGGAAGCTTTCTAAAACAAAATAAGTTAGTAGACCAAGGCTCCCATAAGACTTCTTCCTCACACTCTCTCATACACAACCAAGGTAGTGGACCACTAATGTGTCTTAATAATTACCATAAGTGCAAGGCTCTATTGAAGTATATAATTTGAAAATACAAGTTGATCTCACAAGAACTCTTTAATGAAGGGAGTTAATTAAAGCCTAAATTACTTTAACTTTAACCTAGCCAATTTGAAAGAAAGAAAATAATTCTAAACTAAAAAAGTAATCTAAGAAAACTAAATCAAAACAGGTAAACTTAGGCTATTAAATATATGTAAGAAAAATACTTAAACTAAACTAAAGCAAAATAACAAAAAGAAAATAAAGGAAAAATAAATTAAAACTAACTAAGGAATGGAAAAGATAATTTTATTAATAAACTTCATTACAATTAAAAGAAGTGAAAGGAATAAATAAAACAAAGTAGGACAATAGACTTCTTTGAAAATGGCCAATATAGAAGTCCTTCATTGTGTCACTCAACAAGTTCTTTTACACATCCTCTTCTTCTTTTTTGGGTTTGAACCCCATTTTATAGTCTTCTTGTTGTATCACTTAACAAGGCCCTATGCAATTAAATTCAAGTCAAAATACGCTACTACAACTAAGATTTTCTCATCTCCTTATCCCAACATGCCACAAATCCATTGAAATTCTCAACCATGATTTTACGATTGGAAAGAGCCCTTGGGCTGCCATAGAAGGGTACAAGGTTTCTTTTCCCTGTTCTTTATTCCCAAATCCCAAAAGAAGGAAAGAAAGTGGAAAAGATAGGAGGCTATGTGTGTAATTGAAATATGGGAAAATAAGAAGATGGAGAATTATGAAGCACGTGTAAGAGGGAAATGGGAATGTGAGGTGTGGAAGGTTGACTGGATACATGGGTATGCGTGGAATGTAAAATGGATGGAAGGAAATGCTAAGAAAAGCTATGAATGAAAGGAGAATGTTGAATGATGTATGCAAGGGAGATTGTTATGGTTTATGCATGTAATTCTAAGGGAGATGGCTAGTGGAAAAGAAAGGATAAGAAATGAGGAAGAAGATGAAAGAAAGGAAAGTGGGGATGGATGAACTTCCTTACCTCTTCTTCAATGGATTGGCTTTGATCTTGTGGGAACTTTGACAAAGGTAATTGTGACAACCCGGGTTTTCCCATGCATTTTTAAATGCAATATCTAATTCCTAAGGCGGGATGCATCCCTATTTGAAAACCAATTTTATAAAAACAATGCAATGTAGAGAAAAATCTTTAGTTTTAAACTCATTTTGAAAACCCTGAGTGTCATTTCCTTTCACAACAACCAAAGTAGTTTTTGAAAAACTTCAGAAATCATAAATGTCTTCCCAGGTCTATCCAGTCACAGCTCACAGCCCAATTGTAAATAAATACAAATACATGTCCAAAGGGTAGAGTGTTTACTTACATATATAATTGTCTCTTTTTGATTTACTTGCTTGTAGCACTAACATTTCCTGAGGCATCCTCTACTCGTGAGTGGAGCTGTCCTGAAAAATGATATATATTTGGGTGAGTATATACTATACTTAGTAGGAATCTATCACTACTAGTTTTACAATGCATGCTATGTTTGAAACCATATGTTCTTTAAAACATGTGCATGTTTAATCACGTGCTCAATATTGATATTAAAAACCATTGCCGAATTAGAATACTGACGACTTAAAGAATCGCATAATCCAAGTTGAAAGTAACATAGATATCATAAACATACATGATATGCATATGATGCTCAACTGAATCCAACTCATGTAAATCCTCGAAAACATAGGCACACTATGCCCACAACCTCCTCGCCATGTGGTCCTCAGGTACTTGGGGACACACAGTCATAGCCTCCACGGGGCATATGACACTTCAACCCAGTGCCGTAACACCAGTGGTAGAGGCTGGGAGGCCACCCTAGACCTCTCGGCATAGCGCCTACGAGCTTACTAGCCCAAATCATATATGAGCAAATAGGCAAAAACCTCTTTTTCAAAACCTGTCCTCTTTGGGTCCCTCACAACTGCCTGGCCCTCACAACTGCCTACCTAGTGTCTTTTGGGCACTCCAGCGTCTTTTGGTAACCCTCAAGGATATGCAATTTTTTTTCAAAACTCAATAATCACAAATCATGCAATTTATGCAATCGTTTGCAAAACATGTCTATGCATGATGTATTTGTTATATGCATGCTAAGTTCATTTATGAAATCAATTCATACTAAACAAGTCATGTAACTTAAAACTTAAAACATGCATTCTAAAAGCAATCATGGGTTCTTTTTAAAAGTCTAGTAGCGATAGAGCACCTACGCCGAAGTTTCCTAGAGTCGCATCCTTCATTACTCAACCCAACCCTCGGTCTTATTTATAAAATTCTGGATATGAATGGATAACAAGGAGTCCTTATCAATTTCAATCTATTTAGATATTAGATCGCTAGATCTGCCTTTTAGGGTCCATAGGTCCTTGCCTAATACAGTGTCAAGCTAGATTCTATGATATGGATCTACTATTCAATGGTTAGACTCTATAATTTGTCCTCTGATCCTAATTTTATAGTCTCATTAGGTCCACATCATTCATACAGACGTGATGGTTCTTTCGGATTGTCAATCAGAGTCCTATCGCCCCTGAAATTGCAATTTTTAGTGTTACAATGTTATGGACAATCCAACTTTTGTCCATGCGAGCCCTGCGCCTACAGTTCCCGGGATGTGCGCATGCCCTGATTGAACTAGGACCCATGCCTGCATGTCATGCATGCCCAAAGGCCATGCTAGGGATCGCGTTTGCGCTCGCACATGCATGCCCAAGCGACGCGTTATGACACGCGTCCTGGATGGCATCGCGCGGACGCGCCTTTAGCATAGCGTGGTGTGTCTCAGCTCCCAGGGCACCCCGTGCATCCTGGTCGAGCCAGGGCCTGTGCCCCACATTGCGCACACCCGAAGGCCACACCAGGGACTGTGCACATACTGTCGCATGCCCAGAACCCGTCCTTGGGACGCCTCTGGTTCGCACAGAACCGGATGGAACCCGGCTTTCCCCGGCATGTTTTCTGGCCGGGAAATGCCAAATCCAGAACGGATCTAGCCTGCAAGAAGGAAAAATAGAGAGAGAGGGGGAGAAAACCTACCTGGGCAGCCCCAACACGGTGCCCTCTTCTGATGGTGCGTTTCCCTCTATGCCTGCCGGAAGCCACGAAGAAGAGGGAAAACCCGATCTTTCTGATGAAGTCAGAGGAGGAATGGGGAAATAGGTAAAAGGAATGGCAAGCCTGAATGACCTGGCCATTGCTGTCCTTTACATGGAAGACCTATGGAGGGTTTTCCGACGTCTTCTGGAACCTTAGCTTGGCCGAAGATTTGAACCCGGAAATACTTGGAGGAGAAGGGGGGCTTCGGGGGTATTTATAGGAGAGGGAAGGCAATGTTGCCAATGGCGGTGGTGGAAACCTCTGGAAACTGGGGGTTTCTAGAGAAATCGAGAGGAGGAAGAAGACGAGGTGCCGTTATCAAAACGGCCCCCTGCGTTTTCTGTCTTTTTTGTTTTTTAATTTAAATTACAGAAATGCCCCCAATCTTTAAACGGCAGTAACTTCTTCATACGAACTCCGTTTTTGGCGTTCTTTGAGGCGTTGGATTCCATTTTTTGAGTAGAATCTAATGGTACCAAGTTTTCTTACAAATTCATTTGTTTAATATTTTAAATAAAGTAAAACATTTAGCACGGTTCATTTCCTATAGTATGTCGAATTCATTTTTGTTAAATAGCGTAAATTGCTCGGGGCATTACAGTGATCTCCCTCCCTCTATTTGTCCTAAATGTGGCTTTATGGTTCAAGGGAAAGGTAAGAGATAAAAAAATTTCTTCTACTTCACCTCTTATTTATAAATTTTGAGGAAAGGAAACCCTAAGGATGGATGGTTAATAAGAAGAAGGGAAGAAAGAATAATGGAGATTTGATGGAGAAAGGTAAGCTAAGGAGTGGGGCATGAATACCATTATGGCAAGATGGAATGGATTTTGGGTATGTTTAAGGTAGGAAAGTTGAATGGGAAAGGAAGAAAAGTGGCATGAAAGAAGATTGCTTAGATGGGAAGGAAAAGAGGAGATTATGAGAGAATCTAGGAAGTTAGATGAAATTTTGGTTTGGAATTGGAAAATGGTTAGGTGGGAGGCATCTTTTTCTAGTGAAGGATAGTGGAGTGGAATTAGAAGGGGATAATATGGAACAAGAAAAAAGAAATAACCTAATGGGAAGGTAAGGAATAAGTAGGAATGGTAAAAGATGGGAAGGAAATGGAAAGAAATGAAAATTAGTTAGAGGAAATCTAAGGATTTCAAAATTATAAAATCTGAGGGGAGTTGTGATTCCCCATTTGGGTGTGTGTGTGGTGTCTTTAGCACCCTAGGATAAAATGGACATTGGACCAAGATAGGTGGTTGAGATCTTCCTTTCCTTAGGGTTTTGGTTAACTTTTCAGCATGGAAAAGGTGGCTAGGGTTTTGATCTTTTCAATGCTTCATTCCTGGCCCTTAGATCGTGTTCTCCCTTACTTGAATGGATGAGATCCCTTTAGGACATGTAGATCTTCCTCAATCTTTATTTTCTCTTTGTAATTGGATTGATGTACCCTAAAATGAATGGCCTTGATTCCTTAAAGATTTATTCAATTATTTTAAGTGAGACCAAGTGTACTTGACCTACTTTGCATTGATAAAATATCCAATCATTGATTAGTCTTCTTCTTTTGGTTAAGAAGGAGAAAGAAAGTAAGAAAAAGTCTTCATGTGGGTCCTAGTTTTCTTTTATTTTTTTAGAAGATTTCATTATATATTATCCCATTATTTGTGAATTGAACTTATCTCATAAGCTTCTTAAGGTGGTGAAATGAATGTAAGTACGAGTGGATGCAAAATTTATCATTGTTTCACCCTCATTTGAGTAAGAGTTGTGCATGAGATTTCTAACTACTCTAATTTTAACAATGACATCCAATGATCATTCTGAACCTCCAAGACATCATTTTTGGTATGTGTTACCCATGACGTAGCTTGGAAGGTGAAATTGCTCTTTTAGGGGTAAATTTGGTAATTTTGTGCATTTTTTCATTTGCATCATTTGTATCCTAGACCTATAAAATTATAGAATTAACCCTAATTAGTGATAATTAAGTGATTTTTGGGGCTAAAACCTACTAAATATAGATGTATGCATATAATATTTCTATATATTTCAACCACTTGAGGGTGTGAATGAAATTTCCATGCAAGGTGGTGATTCTTCACATGGTTACATGTGACTTACTAGGATGAATAAGTAAGGATTGGTGGAGAAAAAGAAGGATAAGAAGAGAGAGAGAGAGAGAGAGAGAGAGAGAGAGAGAGAGAGAGAGAGAGAGAGAGAGAGAGAGAGAGAGAGAGAGAATTTAAAGGAAATCTATGGTTGAAATTCATCTTACTTTTTAGGGACTTGGAGGTCAATATCTACCCTTGTTCATGCATCTTCTAAGCAAGCAATGGATACTCACTCAAACAAGGATGGACTAGAAGTTAGTCTCTAATGAATATTAATCTGAGGGCCCATTGGTAGAGATTATTCCAGTGACCTACCCACCTTTTTTCAAGGAGAAAAAATTGAGATTTGAAGGGGAGAGATGCCCCACCTTATTTAAATCATATTGCTCAACCACCAATTTTCAAGGAGGAAAAAATGTGATTTCAAGGGGGGAGATGTCCCACCTTGTTTAAATCATATTGTCGGAGAGAATTATGGTGAGCCGGTAGAAAAAGAAGGGAAAACCAAAAGTGGAAAACATTATTGGATAAGAACACTCCAAACAAATATTGTCCACTCAAGATAGGGTAAAGATAATCCAAGGGCTAGGAATGAATTAGATAAAAATCATAAGGCCTGGCCACCTAGCCCTTATTGAAAAGTCAAATCAAAACCCCAAAGAAGGAAAGATATCCACCATACATTATAATCCAATGGATCACATTCATCTCATATTTTTAGAACACCAACACACCTAAGGTGAGTTCCATGCCTACCACCCTCTTTTCCTTTCCAATTCCACCACCTTTCCTAGATTTTGTCCTTTCCTTCTATCTTCCTTCCCACCTTTGCCTATCCTCTTTCCTACTCTCCCATGTTCCCTTCCATTCCACCCTTATCACCTTCTTTCTTATCTCCCATGTACCCACCTTTTTTCAGGGAGAACAAAATGAGATTTGAAGGGGAGAGATGTCCCACCTTATTTAAATCATATTGCTCACCCAACTATTTTCAGGGAGGAAAAAATGTGATTTCAAGGGGGGAGATGTCCCACCTTGTTTAAATCACATTGTCCGGAGAGAATTATGGTGAGTCGGTAGAAAAAGAAGGGAAAACCAAAAGTGGAAAACATTCTTGGATAAGAACACTCCAAACAAATATTGTCCACTCAAGATAGGGTAAAGATAATCCAAGGGCTAGGAATGAAGTAGATAAAAATCATAAGGCCTGGCCACCTAGCCCTTATTGAAAAGTCAAATCAAAACCCCAAAGAAGGAAAGGTCTCCACCATACATTATAATCCAATGGATCACATTCATCTCAGATTTTTACAACACCAACACACCTAAGGTGAGTTCCATGCCTACCACCCTCTTTTCCTTTCCAATTCCACCACCTTTCCTAGATTTTGTCCTTTCCTTCTATCTTCCTTCCCACCTTTGCCTATCCTCTTTCCTACTCTCCCATGTTCCCTTCCATTCCACCCTTATCACCTTCTTTCTTATCTCCATCCATATCCTTATGGATTCCCATTCCCACCCCCCCCCGCCACCTTCCCTCCTTCTAATCTATTTTCCTTGCTTAAATATTCACCATCTATCCCTCCTTTTCACCACCCTTATGATCTCCACCATCCATTCCCTAGGGTTTTCACTCCAAAAATCTATATATAGGGGATGAAGTACAAGGAGATCTATCTTTGAACTTTCCCTAAGCCTTAGAGTACAACTTTGGAGAAATGGAGGGAGAAAGATCACCCTCACCCAAGCTCCCACATGCATCACATGTCCAAACCCTTGGAGTAAAGGTAAGGGTTCTCAACCATAACCTTATTTCCTTCTTTTCTTTTCAGTCTTCTTCTACATTCCCTTTCTTATCTTTCATCTTTTCATGAATATTAGTTATACGTATTCATTTTATTACTCTTTCATGTTCTCCCTTGCTTTGTTTTACATGCATAGCATACCATTTATGCTTAGAACTTGCAAACATGTTTATTATGTTTATATCTTATATGCATTTAGGCAGCATTGCATAACATTTCTTCTAGCTTTTAGACCTTGCAGGTCTATTTCTAGTATCATGCTAGGACTAGAGGCATAGCATCCTAAGTTGCAAGCCTTTAGATTACATACATTTGCTTTCTGTTTTTCCTCCATCATTGCTTTTCATTTGTATTGCACACATTAAGCATTTCATACCTAATTCATCACCCTTACACCCATCCTTGCAGCTTTCCACTCCATACATTCATCATAGGATCCATTTAGTAGCTACGCGCACTCCCCCACTCATTGTTGCATTTCACACATCCTTGCATCCTTAAGCATCTATGCCCCTCTCCACCTTCGGGTGCATGTCTTGGGAATTACATGCATTTCCCATAAGCATTAACACACACTCATTCCTTCTCTCTCCCAAGTCTTTCACCAACCTCCCTTATATCTTCCATTTTTCATCTAAATGCACTCCATTGCTCCATGTATTTTCAAGTAGTCTTCTCTTTTCCTCTTCTCTTTTGCTTTCTTTATGGGATTTGGGAACAAAAGGAAATGAAAAGAAGACTTGTGGCCTTCTATGGTAGCAAGGAGCTTTTCTAATCCTAGATTAATAGTTGAGAGGAAATTAAATCCTTGTGTAAAGCCATCTAAATTTTAGCTAAGGACTTTATGTTGAAGAGTAGGAACACTTCCAAGGTAAAGTATTCATCATCTCCTAGGGCTGGAATTTAGTGAATCCTAAGCCAAGGTTCATTCATTTTTCTTTTTCTTATATTTCATTTTAAGGAAGGAAACCTCCTCTATGATTGTCCCTAGCTTAAGATGAATCACCTCTTATTGTGACGACCAGGTTTTTCCCATGCACTTTTAAATGCAATATCTAATTCGTAAGACGGGATGCATCCCTATTTGAAAACCATTTTATAAAAACCATGCAATGCAGCAGAAAATCTTTTGTTTTAAACTCATTTTGAAAACCCCGAGTGTCATTTGCTTTCACAACAACCAAAATAGTTTTTGAAAAACTTCATAAATCACAAATGTTTCATAGGTCTATCCAGTCACAGCTCATAGCCCAACTGTAATTAAATACAAATACATGTCCAAAGGGTAGAGTGTTTACTTATAGGTATAATTGTCTCCTTTTGATTTTTCTTGCTCATAGCACTAACATAGGTGTCCTCTACTCGTGAATGGAACTATCCTGAAAAATGTTAAGGATAGGGTGAGTATATACTATACTCAATAGGATTCCATCACTACTAGTTTTGCAATGCATGCTATAGTTAAAATCATAGGCTCTTAAAAACATGTGCATGTTTGAACAATCATGTTCAATATCGATATTAAAAACCACTGTCGAACTAGAATACTGGCGACTTAAAGAATTGCATAATCCAAGTTGAAAGTATATATATATATATATATATCATAAACATAATGATATGCTTAGATGCTCAACTGAATCCAATTCATGGATATCTGGTATGGTCGACCATCCTCATGTCATGACATATGCAATGCAAGTAAATCCTCAAACCATAGGGCCCAACTATGCCCACGACCTTGCCGCCGTGTGGTCCCCGGGTACCTAGGGACACAGGGTCATATGTCTCCATGGGACATATGACACTTCGACCAAGTGCCGTGACACCAGTGGTAGCCCCCTGCACCACATGGAGTCGAAGAAGGGACATGCCCCTTTTTGGGCATGGTACCCATCCCACCTAATAGTGGTAGAGGCTGGAGGCCAACCCAGACCTCTCAGCATAGCGCCCATGAGCTTATTAGCCCAAATCATATAAGATCAAACAAGAGAAAACCTCTTTTTCAAAACCTGTCCTCTTTGGGTTCCTCACAACTGCCTGGCCCTCACAACTGCCTACCCAACATCTTTTGGGCACTCCAACTTCTTTTGGTAACCCTCAAGGACATGCAATTTTTCAAGAACTCAATGCTCACAAATCATGCAATATATGCAATTGTTTGTAAAACATGTCTATGCATAATGTATTTGTCATATGCATGCTGAATTCGTTTATAAGATTAAGTCATGCTAAACAAGTCATATAACTTATACTTAAAACATGCAGTCTCAAAACAATCATAGCTCTTTTTAAAAGTCTAGTAGCGATAGAGCACCTACCTCAAAGTCTCCTGGAGTCGCGTCATTCATCACTCAACCCATCCCTGGGTCTCATTTATAAACTCCTGGGTATGAATGGATACAAGGAATCCTTATCAATTTTGATCTATTTTTAGAAATTAGATCGCTAGATTTGCCTTTTAGGGTCCATGGGTCTTTGCCTAATTTATTGTTAGGCTAGATCCTATGATGTGGATCTACTATTTCATAGTTAACTTTGTAAATTGTCCTCTAATCCTAACTTTATAGTCTCATTGGGTTTGCATGTCCCAGTTCCCAGGACACTCGTGTATCCTAGTTGAACTGTGACCGCCTCACGTGCGTGCGCACCCAAAGGCCGTGCCAGGGACTGCTTTTTGCACTCGCACATGCATGCTTAAGTGACGCGTTATGACGCGCATCCTGGATGGCATCGCACGGATGCACCTTTGGTGTAGCATGGGGCGTCTCAGCTCCTAGGTTACCCCATGCATCCTGGTCGAGCCAGGACCCGTGCCCCACGTCGCGCGCGCACCCGAAGGCTGCACCAGGGACAGTGTACGTACTGTCGTATGCCTGGAACCCATCCCAGGGACCCT